>CM021102.1:181052036-181212190 GCA_007115665.2 Sequoiadendron giganteum | reverse complement strand
TAAACCCTTCTACCCTCTATCCTTAACCCTCCCTCCCTCTGTCTCTCTCCCCTCCCTCTCTCTCTCTTTAAATTATCTCCCTCCTACCCCATCTCCCTCTCTCAGGTCTCTCTCTCTCTCACTCAATCCATCTATCTCTCTCCCATCTAACTCTAACCTTCTACCCTCTACCCTTAACCCTTAAACCATTAATCCCTTAACCCTCTAACCTTAACCCTCTACCCTCTACCCTCTACCCTCCACCCTTAACCATCTACACTAAACCCTCTACCCTCTACCCTTAACCCTCTACCGTTAAACCTTCTACCCTCTACCCTCAACCCTAATCCCTTAACCCTATAACCTCAACCCTCTACCCTAATCCCTCAACCCTATACCCTCTACTCTATACATTAGACCCTCAACCCTGATCCCTCAAACCTATACCCTAAACCCTAAACCCTCAACCCTTAAATCCTAAACCCTCTACCCTCTAATCTCAACCCAATACCCTCTACCCTAAACCCTAATCCCTCAACCCTTAAACCCTTAAACACAATTAAACTCTCTACCCAAATTCCTCAACCCTTAAACCCTCAACCCTCAACCCTCTAACTTCAACCTTGAACCCTTAACCTTAAACCCTCAACCCCTATACCCTATACCTTATATGTTGGACCCTCAACCCTCTGCCCTCAACCTTAACTCTCTAACCTCAACCCTTAAACCCTAAAACCTTAAACCCTCTACCCTCTACCCTATACATTAAACCCTTAACCCTCAATTATCAACCCTCAACCCTTAATCCCTTAATCCTCAACCATTAAACCCTAAACCCTCAACCCTTATACCCTCTACCTTATACATTAGACCCTCAACCCTAATCCTTCAACCATATACCCTTAAAATTGTACCCTAAACCCTCTACCCTCAACCATAAATCCTCAACCCTAAAACCTTAAACCCTAAACCCTTAAACCTTCTACCCTCTACCCTCTACCCTCTACCCTCTACCCTCTACCCTCTACCCTCAAAACTATACCCTCAACCCTATACCCTAAACCCTCAATTCTCAACCCTCTATTCTATACATTGGATCCTCAACCCTCATATATCTCTATCCCTCCCTCCTCTTCTCTCATTCTCTCTATATCACTTCTCCCTCCATCTCTCCCTCCATCCTTCCCTCCCTCTCTACCCTAATTCCTCAACCCTATACCCTCAACCCTTAAACCATTAAACACTCAACCTTCAACCCAATACCCTCTACCCTAAACCCAATACCCTCTACCATCAACCCTATACCCGCAACCCTTAAACCCTTAAACCCAAGTAAACTATATAACCTAATCCCTTAAGCCCTCAACCCTTAAACCCTCTACCCTCTACCCTCTACCCTATACATTAAACCCTCAACCCTAAATTTTCAAACCTTAACCCTTAATCCATCAACCCTAGGTAGGTAGGGAAACATAGGTGAGATATAGAGTGATGAAGGGAGATGTAGGTAAACAAAGGGATAGGGGAGATAAATATAGGTAGAGAGGGAAGGAGATGTAGAGAGAGGAGAGATAGAGATAATTAGAGAGGGGAAGAAGGGACATTTAGGGAGGAGATAGACGTGAGTGTGTGTGTGTGAGAGAGAGAGAAGGGGTAGAGAGAGAGGTAGAGGGATGGAGAGGAGATATAGAGAGTAGAGAGGGAAAGAGGTAGGGAGGAGACACGGTTGAGATATAAGGTGATGGAGGGAGAGGTGGGTAAAGAGAGGGAGAGGGGAGATAAATATAAATAGAGAGGGAACAATATGTAGAGAGAGATGATAGATAGAGAGAAGTAGAGAGTGGATAGATGGTGGGAGAGGAAAGGAGGAGATAGAGGTGAGTGTGTGTGAGAGGGAGAGAGAGTGAGAGGAGAGAAAATGAGGGGAGAGAGAAAGTGGGAGAGAGAGAAAGAGAGTAGAGAGAGAAAAGGGGAGAGATGAAGAGTAGAGAGGGAAGGAGAGAGTAAGAGAGAAAGAGGGGGGTGGGAGAGAGAGGTACAGAGTGGTAGGTAGTGGTAGGTATTGGAGAGAGAGGTAGGTAGAGAGGGACGGAGAGAGGGAAGGGGGGAGAGTGATATGGAGAGAGTTGTGAGATAGAGAGTAGAGAGGTAAGGAGAGAATGAGAAATAGAGATAAAGAGAAAGAGGGAGGTTGGAAGGAGGAAAAGGTAGAAATGGATAAGTGAGACATAGAGAGGGAAGGAGGGAAAGTGGGATAGAGAGAGAATGGTGATTTAGAGATGAGGGAGTGAGAGGGAAGGAGGGAAAGTGGGAGAGAGAGAATTGTGATTTAGAGAAGAGGGGGTGATAGGTAGGGATAGAGATAATGGTGAGATAGAGAGGAGAGAGTGAGAGAGAAAGAGAGGGATGGAGAGATAGAGAGAGAGGTAGGTAGAGGAAGGGAGAGGAGAGATAGAGAGGAGAGAGGGAAAGAGGTAGGGAAGGAGGCATAAGTGAGATAGAGAGGGATGGAGAGAGAGAGTGATGGAGGGAGAGGTATGTATAGAGAGGGAAAGTCAGAGGAGAGATAAAGAGTACAAAGGGGAGGGAGAGTTAGGGAGATAGAGGTGTGTGTGTGAGTGAGAGAGAATGGTGAGATAGAGAAAAAGATCAATTGAGAGAGAAAGAGGGGGAGGGAGGGAGGGACAATAGTGAGAGAGATTGGGAGGAGAGACAAAAAGAAGTGGAGGGAGGGTGAGGTTGAGAGAGGGAGGGAGAGGAGAGATAGAGAGAAGTAGAGAGGGAAGGAGGGAGGGAGGGAGTGTTAGCGAGGGAGATAGAGGTTTGTGTGTGTGTGTGAGAGAGAGAGAGAGAATGGTGAGATAGAGAGGGGAAAGTTAGAGGGAGGGAGAGAGAATTATGAGATAGAGAGGAGAGAGTTAGAGAGAAAGAGGGGGAAGATAGGGATAGAGATTCAGAGAGATAGGTAGGTAGAGGGAGGGAGAGGAAAGATAGAGAGTAGAGGGGGAAAGAGGTAGGGAGGGAGAAATAAGTGATAAAAAATTGATGGAGGGAGAGGTAGGTAAAGAGAGAGAGAGAGAGGGGAGATAAAGATAAGTAGAGAGGGAAGGAGATGTAGAGAGAGAAGAGATAGAGAGAAGTAGAGAGGGGAGGGAGGGAGGCAGATGTAGGGAGGAGATAGAGGGATGTGTGAGAGAGAGATGGGAGAGAGGGAGGAAGGGAGGGAGAGAGGGAGTGGAGAGATAGAGAGTAGAGAGAAAGATGATACAACTTGCTAACTATTAAAATTTTACCTCCTGATTACTGAAATTTGAATTGTTGATTATTGAAATTTGACTGTCTGAAATTTTTAAGATCTTCCAAAAATTAGAATTTTCATTATAACTCCTAGAGATCTGAAACCACTCTCAAACATCCTGCCTATAGTTTCCCTAGTAGAGAAAGATAAAATGAAAGAGTTTAGAAAAAATTATTCCAAAAGTCATTGCAAAAAGAAAGAGAACTCACACTCGTTCATACATTGCAAACTTCAAGCCATTTGGCACTTTCCAAATTTGGTGAGCGCAATATGGCCTATTACGGGGTTTTTTACAATTTGGAACCAAAATTTTGTCATAGATCCATGCACTTAGCCCTCTATAGCCTCCAAATCTTCGTCCATGGATTTACACCACTTCTCTTCTTTCACTGCTTCCTCAAAATGTGTTGGATCACTATAGGAGAATAAATAAAAATTTAGGTTCTCATCAAAATCAGCATACCTTGTGTTGTCATTTTTCGCCCTCACACTCTGTGTCTTTCTTGGCATCAATGATGCGAGTGTAGGGTCTAAATTTTCTTCTGAGCTACTACTATTTTGACCTCTAGAGTTTTTATATTGTTGACTATTGGAGCTATTGCTCTGCTGTATTCTGGAGTTTCTAGACTGTTGTCTTTGTATAGAGTTGTTGATTTACTAAACACTACCAGAACTTCTATTATGTTGCACATATTTGGTGTTGTTCTCTTGAGCTCCCCTTAAGTTTTTGTTTTCTGGAGTTTCTTCATCTTCAAGGGGTATTGTGACTGAAATACCCGTGGTGATCCACTGATCCATCCCATGCTTCATTCTCAATAAAAATAACATCTCTACTGATCACTACCTTCTTAGTGATGGGATTATATAATTTATAGGCTTTTGAATCCTCACTATAGCCTATGAAGATACATTTTTCTCCTTTGTTATTAAATTTTTGCCTCTTCTCTTTTGGCACCAATGCATATGCCACGCACCCAAATAACCTTAGGTTCTCAACACTCTATTTTTTGTTAGTCCACACCTCTTGTGGAATCCTATCATGAACAACCTTTTTGGGGCACCTATTCAGTATATAAACCATTGTTGCTATAGCTTCTCGCCCAAAAATGTGCGGCGACCCTTTTTCTTTCAACATACTTGCTGCCATATCTTGAATGGTCCTATTCTTCCTCTTAGACACATCATTTTGTTGTGGAGTATACCTAGTTGTGAATTTCTTGTGAATTTCACCATTCCTACAAAAAATTAGGAATTCTTTGGAGATGTACTCTCCCCCTTTGTCTATTCTAAGGGCTTTGATATAGCGACCACTCTTCTTCTCAACTGCTTCCTTAAACCACTCAAATTTCTCAAAGGCTTCTGATTTGTTTTTCAAGAAATAGACCCAAATTTTTCTACTGTAATCATCTATGAAAGTCATAAAATATGTATTTCCAGCTAAAGTGGGGGTTTTCATGGTCCGCACAAATCTGATTGCACTAATTTAGGAGGTTCTCTAGCTCTCCTAGAATAATTAGATTAAAAAAATTTCCTATGTTGCTTTCCTAAGATGCAAGCCTCACACTTTCCATCAGGTTCTACAATGTATGGTAAACCCCTAACCATGCTTTTCCTAGACAATAAACTCAAAATTGAAAAGCTTAAGTGCCCATACCTTAAATGCAAAAGTTTGGATGGGTCTTTGATGACTGTCTTGAAAGCCAATTTTTGTTCGACTATCGACTATTGTGCAACTGTTATGAGTGTCAATGAACAATGTTGTTGATGTTGGTATGTTGTAACTGGTGTAGACACTATGTGCATCTTGAGAGGAAACATTTTGTTTCTCATCATTTGCACTACAACCATCACTCTCTTGCTACCTCCTCTATCAAATATCTTGCATTCTCCATTCTCCATCAGAATTTTGTAGCCATTTTGGACCATTTGTCCAATGCTCAATAGGTTATGTTTTATGTTGGGGGCATAAAAGACATCCTGGATATTTTTCCTCTCACCATTCTTGGTCTGAATACTCACAACACCTTTTCCCATCATGAGAAATTTCTCATCATTTCCCATCTTGTTTTCAGTTTTTATGTTGCTATCTATGGAAGAAAAGAAGTTTTTGCTACCACTCATGTGGTTGTTGCATCCATTGTCCAAGTACCATACTTCATCATTGCTACATTCAACAATGTTGCAAACAATGAATACATTAGAGTATTTGTAATTTTCAGCCTTGTGCTCATTTGCTACATTGGCATTATGGCCTCCATGGTCATGCAGCTTCTTTATACACTCACTAGAATAATGGCCATACTTGTGACAATAATAACACTGCACATTTCTTTTTTCATTCCTCATATTCGAACTACTATTATTTTGGTTCTGGTTTGTTGATTGTGAGCTGCTCGGCTCCTTTGTGTTGTCAGAACCTCCTCTTCCAGAATTTCTTATGCCTCTACCTCTTTGACTTCTACCTCTATCATTTCTTCCTCTTCCCCAACCTCTTGCATTGGTCTAAGCTTTGAAGGGTTTTCTCTAGAGAAGGGGCAGATTTTTTCAATCATTTCTCATGGGTTTGTAGTGAACCCATCAACTCATCTACAATCATTTTGGGCAAGTCCTTTGCCTCTTCAATGACAATGACTATAGGATCAAATCTTGTAGGCAGACTTCTTAGGATTGTTTCAATAATCCTTTTCTCTTCCATTGTTTCTCCATTGATTCACAACTTATTTATCAAGGTTGAAACCTTAGTGTGAAAATCAGAAATGGACTCATTATCTTTCATTTGTAGGGTTTCAAAGTCTCTTCTCAAGAGTTGCAACTTTACTAACCTCACTTTTTCAGTCCCTTTATAGCTATTTTTCAATATCTCCCAAGCTTTCTATGCATATTTTTTTGTTGAAATACGTGGGAAAATAGCCTCACTCGAGGTTGCCTCAATCAAACTGAGGTCTTTTGAATCATTCATCCTATTTTCTTCAACTGATTCTTTTATGCATTTGAAAGGGCTGCAAATACATTTGGGTTTGTGATATCATTGAACCCATTTATGACCAACTCCCATAGGTCATTTGCAACTACGATTGTCTTCATCTTTTTAGCCCATATGTCATAATTTTGTCCATCAAAACTCAGTGGTTGCTACCAACCTTTGCTCTCACCTCCTACCATATTTCTACAAGGTTTGAGAAAATAAAATAATGTCTAGATAACCTAGGGATTTACCCAATACACCCACAAATAACAAACTAACTAATTGACTTCCTAGAAAGATAGGGCTCTGATACCACTTGTTGGGAGGCAGGGGTGCAAATAAAATAGAAACAGTGTTGTGATTGTATGGACAGGCCCAGAAAAATAATGTAGAATACACACAGTGATAACACAATGTTTAACATTGAAAAAGATTTGCATATATTCCTAGTTGCTTCACAAAATACAAAAACATAAAATATATTCATTGTTCTTCAACATAAAATAAAACTAAACTACTTGGATAGATGTTCAATACAAAAGGTGCTACACTCACACCGAAAACATTAACCTACTACAATCTTGTAGCTGCAACTGTCAATGCGATGCATCTGATAACATTATTTCTATGTTGTTGTTGTCGCCTTAATTTTTGTTGAACATTATCTACTTCATATGTTGCTACAGGTTCAACTTCAAAAACTAACTTCTCCTGAATATTCTTCTGCTGCTACATGATTAACACTCCAATACAAAAACTTGCAACACTAAAACCAACGGTAGCGAAAAATTCCTTTTGTCTTGTTTCAAAATGCTCATGAGAATGAGCGTTAAGTTCAAATTTAAAATCCACCTACCTTCATTAATTGTTGCAGGTATTCATTGGTTGCTTCAAGCTCAAAAATGAGCACTCCAATTTGAATTCAAAATTACCTACCAAAAATAAATGATGGTGGTTGTAGCTGAGCTTACATGGGGTGATGACTTAGGGATTAATAAAATATTCCAACAAGTAAGGGATTTTTAGGTTATAGAGATTGGTTATAATGAGTTTTTCATATTCTTTCAGCTTAAGTTAGTCTTAAGACTTATGGTTTTCTTTTGGGATTATCGACTCTTCATATATGTTTAGATTTCATATGATTTTAGAGTGAACATTCTTAAGGATAGAAATTATGTTTTATTTTTTAAATGTATTACTTTTTTTCCTTTACATTAATGGTATGATTTATTATAATGTATTTATGTAGATCCAAGTACAAGTCAATAATACTACATTTGAGATGGCACAGTTTTAGGTGCTCTTGGATCATTGAGGCAATGTTATGTGCATTCTTGTTAATGTCCCTCCAACTTTTAATTCCAACTGAGAGCATTCCCTACCTCATGGACATTGTTAGGAACATAGTCACTCCAGTATGATCCAAAATGTTGATGTAATAAAATCACACATAGTTTTAATCCATAAATCTTGACACACAATTATCCCAGACTATGGAAAATTCATGCTATTTATAATCAATCTACTCATGGTGAATAGGATGCACATCCTTATGCTTCTTATCCCTCTATGAGAAGACCCAAGGACCAGTCTTTGAGAGGCTAGTCTCAGCCTACCTATTGATGGTGTTTTTTGCACAACAACAACTCAGATATAATATATTATTATATCTCTCTTGAAAGGTTGATCTCTATGAGAAAAGAGATAACCCCAAGGTCTCTCGGGTGTCAGGTCATGAAAATGTAGTGGAACCACTTAGTGATAAATTAGAAAATGTTGGTAATCACAAAGGGGCCTTACAAAAAAAATGTTGGAGACTCTAAACTTATCAGATTTTGCAACAAGGTGATACTTGAGTTCCTACTTTAACCACAGTTCAAAGAAATAGCAAAAGGTAAGGGTTTCAAATATCCTAAGATTGATATTACTCCTAAGATCAACAATACCAATGAAGAAATACTTGGAATGGAACAATCCCTTTAAATATACTTTCTTTTTAACCCAGGCTATACCTACAATCTCACTGAAACAATGCAATCTTCTAAGGAATTAAAGATTTTTCAGATTATGCACATTCATCCAAGCCAACCTTAGTTTTGCAGTTGACATGGAAAAGTTCCCATAATTGAACTAAGCACATAAATAACAGGTATAGATTGACCTTGCATAGAAGTCCCACAATCAAGAAGTTTCCCAAAGTATGAACCATTGATTGCTACAACACTCCAAGCATTAAATCACAAGAACCATTGAATTATTTACTCTAAATCTAAAATACATTTAGATATTTCCAAGCAATTTCAAATATAGAATAAGAACCATGCAAGAAAAATCAATCCAAGGAAGGCACCAATAATAACACAATGTCTTCACTTGTATTGAATCACCAGTAATAGCAACAATTTTGATATTCTGTGTTACAGCATTTGCTTGAAAATGAAACTAACTCCTAATTCTTCTAATCGATTGTCTAACCCTTTACAAACTTGTCTTACCAACAATAACCAAATTTTCTAACCAACCAACCTTTCAAAAATGAGGTGAAATGCCATACTTATAGATATTTAATCCTGTGCGAGCCCAAGATAGGGTTACAAAGAAGGTCAGCCACTAACCAAATTAGCCAAGACAGCCTGCAATAAATTGTCGCCCTACATTGAATGCATGTGGCACCTTCCTCAAATCAACCTGGGATCTCTGCAAATCTCAATTCAGATAGAACGTACCCCACAGGTCTTGTCCACCATTAATACCCCACCCATGTGAAACAGAAGAACCACAACATGCGTGCAATACAAGTTTGAATAAGAGCCACTGATCAACATCTGAGTCGAGCATATGAACAACTCTGATCAATTCGAACCAGTTTGAGTTTTCCACGTCATGTCCACCTCGAATGAACAGCCATCGAGCTTGTTGACCTTTTGTGTACATATGGGTTTCGCCTACCCGCTGTCACAATATGTACCTGACTGTATCCCGCGGATCTCAGAATATCTTCAAAGTACGCCCATCCTTCCTTTGGCCCTAACAACAAAAACCTACCCAATCCAATCTACATTCAAAAGGGCCACAATTAATATTCAATATAGCATCAAAATCCAAGTTAATCCACCAAATTCCCTAAGGCAAGAAATCCACGCACAAGCCCAGGAAGAAGCGGAACCAAAACCAGACGAGAGCAAAAACAAAACCAAAACAAAAACGGAAACAAAACAGCTGGAGGCAGAACCAAAACCAAAAAAGAAACAGAAACCAAATAGGTGGAGGCAGAACCAAAACCAAAATAGAAATGGCAACAAAACAGGCAGAGGCAGAACCAAAAATGGCAAAGGCAGAACCAAAACCTGATGGAGGCAGAATGAAAACCGGCGGAGGTGAATCCAAAACTGGTGGAGGCGGAACCTAAACCTGACGAGACCCTTTGTAAAGTACCGAGTTCAGTTCCCATCCCAGTTTTGGTTTTGACGAAGGAAAGGAGGTGAAGAAAAAAAGGAAAACCAAAGAAGACCCAAGGGAGGAAACCAACCCAAAGGTCGAACAACGAAGAAAACAAGGACACAAGAAACAGAGCCGGAACCAAAGTTGGAACTGAAACATGAACCTTGTGAAGGGTTTGAGTTTAGTTCCCATCCTGATTCTAGCTCTGATAAAGGAAAAAGGAAGACCAAAGAAAACTTAAGGGGAAGAAACCAACCCAAAGGCCGAAAACAACAAAACAACAAAGACACAGAGGCAAGAAGTGGAGTCGGAACTGGAATGTAAACTGAACCGTGCACTTTTTTAAGGTTTAGATCTCAGTTCCATCCCGATTCTACCTCTGATAGAACAAAATAAACAAAATCTTAGGAGGAAAATAACAACTCCCAAGACCCAAAAAAAAACACCAAGGACAAACAAAAGGCAAAGGGAACCCACCTCCAAAGAGGACATCCACAAGACTCTATAACCACTAGGAACTCAACACAAAGGCACATTACAACCAAGACAAGCATTCAAGAATAGTGCAAATTAAACCAGCCCCATGACCAAAGGACCAAAGAACCAACGACAAAAATCCCATGACATTCAAAGACAAGCTCAAAAGGCATAGCCACAAAAAGGGCCAAAAGACTAGGCAAAAGAGGGTTCCTACTTTTAGTGGGGTGTGTGTGCAAAACTACACAACAAGTGGCGACTCCACTGGGGAAATGCTCCAAAGCATTCCAATGACAAACTAGAATCAACCCAAAATCTCTGGTTTCGTAGACCACATATGGATGCATCAGGTTACCTATGGACAAGGTTTCAGAAATAATAAACAAGCAAATATTTCCTATACTTGGGTTGAAGTGTATGTGTATGCATTCATTTCCTTTTCCTTAGTTGCAATAGTGACCAAACTTAGTCTAATAGGGCTACATAAGGATTATAACTCAAAGAAACTTGGATAGAGCCTCCCTTCTAGTCAAGCATCCATAGACCCAATGAGGTTATCACTGTGATCCTCCCTAGCATAGCTCTACTTCCAACCAGGCGTCCATAGCCCCGGTAGAGATACTATGATACCCCTGATAAGGTGAATATTTCTTTTGATTTTCATCATTTAATTTTCCTTTCCTCTTTTTGATATTCTCTTTGAGATATTTTAAACTTTATTTTTCACCTTACAAGTGATGAAGCCCACACTCAGGGATGAGAACCACAGTGGTGCTAGAGCAGAATATAATATTTTTCACCTAGTCAGACCTCATAAGGACCGTATATTCAACCATGGAAACCTTAAGATTTGTGTGTAAGTATGAGACCCAAATATATTCTAGAATTTGACTTAATCAAGTGACTCCAATTCCAAGTATATGTAACATTAGATAAAGGGAATCCACCAACAGACTCTAAAAATATGATTGGATTTTGTTAAAGAAATTCCCAAAATAGCCCCAGGTAAGCAACCAATCATACAGATGCAACAGGCCTAGAATAAAGCAAGAAAACCCAAAGCAAGAGCAAAGAAGAAAGAAAAACCAACCGAAGCAGATC
Source organism: Sequoiadendron giganteum (assembly GCA_007115665.2). Lineage (NCBI taxonomy): Eukaryota > Viridiplantae > Streptophyta > Pinopsida > Cupressales > Cupressaceae > Sequoiadendron > Sequoiadendron giganteum. The sequence continues at coordinate 181,200,929 of CM021102.1, read as the reverse complement.
TACTCTAACCACAACAATAGCAAACAAAAGGCCATCTAAACCTAATCCAAACAAACTATTCTTAAAGCAATTTATCCTAAAGAAAACAAAACAGACTAAAGAAAAAGAATAACAAGGCAAGCTGCATTTAATCAGATGAAACTATGTAGAAAGAGACTCAAAATAGCTCATGATTAGACAAGGCGAATTGAGACCCATCCCCGAATGGTTCATCATTGCATAAACAAGCAGGAATGTAGTGGTAATAGTCCTCAAGAATGCAAATTCATCTTTATGTTCAACAAAATAAGGCTCAATGATGAAGCATTCAAACTTAACCCCATTGATAAGAATCATTAGCAATTGAGGTAACTCATTAGGACCATGATCAATCCATATGCAAGTTGTCTTTCCTAAACAACCTGATTTTGTACTCCTGTGGACTAAATATTGTATTCATCATCTCCCCATTGTGAAGAGTTGATCTTAGTATCATTAGGAGGTCTCTACTAATGGTGCAACATTTTGGTTTGTGTTTCTTCATGAAGTATTAATGATGAAAATGTAGCAGCTTCTTCATGCACAACAAATTCCTCAACAAGATGTTCATTAAGAGGCATCACAGACTAGTCTTTAATAATATTGTGATGTATCTCATCAGTAATGACCACAACATTATTGTTTTATGTTAGAGTAATAAGTTATTATACTTAATTAATTTAATGATATTGGTTAATTAATTAAATCAATTATTCCTTCAGGTTTCTTAAGTTAAACTTAGGCACATTAAGAATTATTTATTAATTACTAAGTGTGCACACTAGGGTTTCCTAATTTTAGGTTTTCTTGATCTCCTCATAAGGATTGATCACATTCTAATTATTAGATCATTCAATAATTATTTTTGGTTTATGTTTGCACATACTTTTGCTCTGAGGGTTTACAACATCCATTATTGTTTGTTCTGAATATCTGTTGCATGTGATAGGTGATTGTTTGCAAGTGATTCTTGGGGACTGTGAGGTTGAAATTTATCAACTTCTACATGGTATCAAAGCTCTAGACCTACGGCTGCCTATTTGTGATTTGAAGATATTCTCTCACAGTGTTTTTTTATGTGCAAGGGTTTCAAGTCAGGCTGATGTTTTGTGCATCTAGGGGTATGCAATTTTTTTGTGCATTTTTGGGCCAAACGGACATTTCCATCGCATTCAGAGCACCCAAAAACCCTTAAATCGACTGTCAAATTGTCGAAATTGGACACAGTGACTCCGAGAGACAATTTTTTTTCATTTATGGGTCATACAGCCTAGTACGGCATGCAATCCAAGAAAAAAAAAAAAAATCATAGAGTTAATGGGTGTCGCCGTCAGTTAACCACTAGCGGTTAGCCTAACCGCCAGGCTTAATCCTCAAACCTTTTTGGAGCAGTTTTAGTATTTTCGCCATAATTTTTGCATACGAACTCCTTTTTTCAAAAACGACATATCGTCGGAAAGCTGATTCAACGCTCTTTGCAGTGGTGGAGGTTAGAAATTTTTATTTTTCTTTTTTGGTGCCTTTTTCACCTATAAAAACCAGAATTTATTGTTTTCACTCCGAGAGGCATATCTTTTGCATCCGGACTCAGTTTTGCAAAAACAAATAGGCGTCGAAAAGCTGGTTTAGTGCTCTACAAAGATCTCAGACCTTTTTTTCCATATTTTTTTACCAGGTATCTTATTTTATTGTTTGATCTCAGCCTTTAGTTTTTTAATTATTTTCTTGGGAAGCGTGCTGTCAGGCTTTTTTTTTCAGATCAGCGAGCATTGTTTTTCTATTTGAGAGTATATATTTCTTTTTTTGTCATGGACACACATAACATTGCACCCCTTACTCCATTCAACTATTTTGGTTGGAAAAAAAAAATGGAGATTCACTTGAAAAAAAAGGATTGTACAGGGTAACTATGGGCACAGAAATTGAACCTATAGATGTTGTTGAAAAGAGAAAGTGGTTTAATAGATGTGATGAAGCTTATGGTACATTATGTCTATCTCTTTCTTCTGACCTTCTTTTTCACATTGAGTCTTGCACTACACCTCATGAGGGTTGGACTACTTTGCAGTCTTTGTTTGGGAAGCAGAATACTATGAGAGGGTTTCAGATAGAGAATGAGCTTATTGGCTTAAATCCTAGGGATATTGACAACATCTAGGAGTTTTCCACTAAACTCAAGTCTCTTAGATTGTAGTTGTCACAGTGTGGTGTTCAAAAGGAAGACTTTCAGTTGATATTGTCCATTCTTTCTAAGCTTGGACCAGATTATTTAGTTTTTATTTCTACTGTTTATGTTACTAGGGATGCACTTGGTACTAGATTTACTATGCCTTATTTTGATGATTTTGCATCTTCTCTCACTCAAGAGTAGGCCAAGTTGGCCAATATGGGCAAGTTGAAGCCCTCTTCATCACAGGCACTCATTGCATCATTGGAGCCCAGAGATCAAAAGGATTCTATAGGAAAAGGAAAGAAACAAAAACAAAAGGATTCCAAATCTTATGAGCAGCAGAAGGAGTCCTTAGATTCATCATCCTTTTCTAAGGGGAAATCATTTAGGAAGGAGAAGGGCCCATGTGCATATTGCAAGAGAGAATGACATGCATAACATAATTGCTACAAGAAGGACATTGATGAGCTGAAGAATCTTCTTCAAAAACATCAAATTGATTTTCCTTCTAAGATGTCTGCATCATCTCCTTCCCCTCCTTCTTCTTCTTCAGTACAGCATGACAAGGGCACAAACAGTTTACATAATTCATCAAATATGAAGGGGCATGCTCTTTGTGCTTCTTCAAGTCTTGGATCAGGGAGATGGCTTCTAGATTCAGGAGCATCTCATCATATGGCTTCTACATAGTCTATGTTCACTTCCTTTGAGTCTCACACTATGTCTCCTATTTTGATGGGAAACAATACCTACATGAGTGTTACAGGGAAGGGGTCTATTAGTTTTGGGGACAAAACTTTTCAGGATGTTTTGTGTGTTCCTCATTTGACAAACAACCTTCTTTCTATTTATCAGATCACACATGGAGGGAATGGGAGGTCTATGGAGTTCACACCTGATTCAGTTATCATCAGAGACTTGGAGAGTAGAGCAGTTATTGCTATTGGGGTGGTGGATCACTCATCTCGGTTGTATTCCTTTGCAGATTTTGCTATTGATGGTTCTTCTGTTCCTACAACTGTTCATCACACTTCTAGTGTGAATCATCATTCAAAGGAGACATTTGGCTACTTGAACATTGGAGTTCTCACTTCAGATCCTGCTTTTGAGTCAGCCATTCCATCTCCTTCACCTACTGTTGTAGTTGTTGATACTTCTATGACTCCAGATGTGGTTTCTTCCATTTCAATGCAGCAGGATCTTGTTGAGCATCCATCTTTGGAGGTTCCTATTCAATCTTCACCCACTTTGACTTCTTCATTTATTGAGGTAACACCTGCTTCTGTGGAGAAATCATGGGCTACACCTACTTCACCTTCAGAGATTGCTTTCATTTGGCCTCTTCCCTCTCACTTCTTTCAGGAGATGCAGTTTCTTCAATTCTTTTGGGGCTACTTCATTATGGGGGGGATCTGTGGTCTCTTTCTTCCTCTCTTCTAGGGGGGTTATTTCATGTATCTTTGAGATGGATGGTGTCCTTGGGGGGTCTTATGGAGTCCTCCATCTTTCATCACTCAGTTGCTCTTTGCTTTCTATTTTGGGGAAGAGTTTTGTTCCCACTGGGTTTTCTCCTTTACCCCGGTTATCTTAGTTTGCATTGCATTTGTACTTGGGTACTTGATCAGGCCTTTGTTGCCGGGGCCCATCTTTTATTTCATGCATCTTTTTTCCAGTGTTTTAGCTACTCCCTAATTTCATCTTAAGGGGGGGTGTTAGAGTAATAAGTTATTATACTTAATTAATTTAATCATATTGGTTAATTAATTATGTCACTTATTCCTTTAGGTTGCTTAAGCTAAACTTAGGCACATTTATTAATTATTAAGTGTGCACACTAGGGTTTCCTAATTTTAGGTTTTCTTGATCTCCTCATAAGGATTGATCACATTGTAATTATCAGATCATTCAATAATTATTTCTGGTTTATGCTTGCACATACTTTTGCTTTGAGGGTTTACAAAACATTCGTTATTGTTTGTTCTAAATATCTGTTGCATGTGATAGGTGATTGCTTGCAGGTGATTCTTGGGGACTGTGAGGTTGAGATTTATCAACTTCTACATTTTCAACATCATTCATATTTTCCTACTTATGAGTATGAACTACATTAGCTACCTCACCCTTAATACATAAAATTTGTGAATTTTTAGTGCTTAATTCATCAACAGACAGAAAAGAAACAAAATTTGATAAATGAGAGAAATCCTTGAATTCATCTTTTGTTGGCATTGGTTTAGACTCTTGATCACAGTAATTAGGAATGTTGACCACTCCATTAAGTGTTTCATCATGTTCTTCAAAATATTTATCAACAACTTGTTGAAATTCTTCCATTGGAGACTTTTTTGATGTATCTTTTTGTGTATCTCTTGTATGTTGCAGCAACTGCACTTGTTCTTCCACCTCTTTTATGGTTGTCTTGCACTGGAAATAGGTGAATTCAGAATTTTATTCCTCATGTATCCTGCACCAATTTGGTAACAACAACTCCTCTAGGAATACTCTATAACTTAGGCTTGACCAATCCTTCAAAAATCTTGCCACAAACTCATCATATATAGTTTGTATTAGATCTTCATCACGAACAAAAGAAATATGACTTAGCTCTTCTTCCTATTGTTGTTCACTCTTAGCTACATTTTCCATTTTAGACACTTGGTTAGCCTCTATAGGACCAAGATCCATTATGTTTCTAGGTTGTTCTTCACTTGAATTTTCATCAACTATCTCCATTGCCTCAAATATTTTAGACTCTTCCTTTTGTCATGTTGATTGATTCGTGGATGAATCAACACTTGTTGCACCTTCTTCAGATCTAGAATTTGGACCTCCTTTGTAGTACATTATTTAGCTGACTTCTCTCTCCATTTCATACATCTCCCTACTTTAACAATAATATCCACACATGAATGGCAAGTGAATTCTGAATGAGATGCACTATGAACTCTGTACTATTTATATGAGATAAAATCTTGCAAACACCTACCACTACTGAGTTGATCAAAAAATATCTTTGTAAAGGCCTCAACTACAGCATCAACAAACTCTAAATCTGTGGAGGCCACTGGTTCAAGTAGGTTCTATATGAAAATATCCCTTTGCAAAACCATCTTGATTTTACCCAAAAAGGTTAAGCATTCAAACTCATTATGCCTACAAGTATTATGAATTCTAAACTAGTCTGATAATGCATAGTGATGCAAACCCTTACCATTCCAGAGATCCAATCTCTTATTCAGAGACACACAAAGTTGAGGGAAATCAATCTGAACCTTCTTCCATCATGGAAAGCATAAGGCTGCTTTTCCATCTGGACTCAAAATTTGTACTTCGGATTTAGAGATCTATCATATCTCGGATTTTCAACATGAAAGCTCATTCAACTTCCAGCAATGTTACCCACATTCAGGCCTTCCTTCTAGCACCAATATTGTTGATGGTTTTTTCTACACATCAACAACTCAAATAGAATATATTATTTTATCTCTCTTGAAAGGTTGATCTCTATGAGAAAAGAGATAACCCCAAAGTCTCTCGGGTGTCAGGTCATGACAATGTAGTGGAACCACTCAGTGATAAATTTGAAAATGTTGGTAATCACAAAAGGACCTTATAGAATAAATGTTGGAGACTCTAAACTTATCAAATTTTGCAACAAGTTGATACTTGAGTTCCTAACTTAACCACAGTTCAAAGAAATAGCAAAAGATAAGGGTTTCAACAATCCTAAGATTGATATTACTCCTAAGATCAACAATACCAATGAAGAAATAATTGGAATAGACCAACCCCTTTAAAAATACTTTATGGTTAACCCAGGCTATACCTGTAATCTCACAAAAACAGTGCAATCTTCTAAGGAATTAAAGATTTTTAGATTATGCACATTCATCCAAGCCAACCTTATTTTTGTAGTTGACATGGAAAAGTACCCACAATTGAATGAAGCACATAAATAATAGGTTCAATTTTACCTAGCACAACATTCCCACAATCAAGAAGTTGCCCAAAGTATGAACCAAAGATTGCTACAACACTCCAAGCATTAAATCACAAGCACCATTAAATTATTTATTCTAAATCTAAAATACATTCAGATATTTCCAAGCAATTTTGAACATAGAATAAGAACCATGCAGGATAAATCAATCCAAGGAAGGCACGAATAATAACACAATGTCTTCACTTGTATTGAATCACCAGTAATAGCAACAATTATGATATTCAGTGTTACAATATTTTCTTGAAAATGAAACTAACTCCTAATTCCTCTAATAGAATGTCTAACGCTTTAAAAACTTGTCTAACCAACAATAACCTAATTTTCTAACCAACTAAACTTTTACAAATGAGGCGAAATGCAATACTTATAGATATTTCATCTCGTACGAGCCCAATTAAGGGTTACAGAGAAGGTCGACCACCAACCAAATCAGCCCATATAGCCTACAATAAATCACCGCCCTGCATTGAATGCATGTGGTGCCTTCCTCAGATCAACCTAGGATCTCTTCAAAGCCCAATTCAAATAGAACGAACCCCGCAAGTCTCGTCTGTCATTAATGCCCCACTCGCGTGAAATAGAAGAATGACAATAGGAATGCAACACAAATTTGAATAAGAGCCAACGATCAACATCTGAGCCAGGCATATGAATGACTCCGATTGAGTCAAACCAGTTTCAGTTTTCCATGTCACATCCACCTCATATGAATGACCATCGAGCGCGTCGACCTTTCATGTACGGATGGGTTTTTCCTGCCCGTGGCCGTAATATGTACCTGACTGTATCTCGTGGATCTTGCAATATCTTCAAAGTATGCCCATCCTTCCTTTGGCCCCAACAACAACCTGCCCAATCCAATTTTCATTCAAAAGGGCCACAATTAATATTCAATATAGCATCAAAATCCAAGTTAATCCACCAGAGTCCCTAAGGCAAGAAAACTACACACAAGCCCAGGTAGAAGTGGAACCAAAACCAGATGGGAGTGGAAACAAAACCAAAACAAAAATGGAAAAAAAATAGATGAAGCCTGCGGAACCAAAACCAAAACATAAATGGAAACAAAACACACGAAGGCGAAACCAAAACCAAAACAAAATTGCAAACAAAATAGGAGGAGGCGAAACCAAAACCTGATGGGACACTTTGCAAACTACCGAGTTCAGTTCCCACCCTGATTCCAGTCTGACGAAGGAAAGGAGGCAAAGAAAAAAAGGAAAACCAAAGAAGACCCAAAGGCCAAACAACGAAGAAAAAAAGGACACAAGAAGCGGAGCCAGAACAGGATCCGGAACTGAAACATGAACCTTGCAAAGGGTTTGAGTTTAGTTCCCATCCTGATTCTACCTCCGACAAAGGAAAAAAGAAGACCAAAGAAGACCTAAGGGGAAGAAACCAACCCAAAGGCCGAAAAATAGTGAAACAACAAAAATGCAAAGGCAAGAAGCAGAGCCGGAATCGGAACTAGAATGGAAATCGAATCATACACTTTTTTAAGGTTCAGAGCTTAGTTCCATACCGATTCCGCCTTCGGCAGAACAAAAGAAACAAGGTCTTAGGAGGAAAAGAACAACTCCCAAGACCCAAACAAAAACACTAAGGAAAAACAAAAGGCAAAGGGAACCCACCTCCAGAGAGGACATTCGTGAGACTCCGTAACCACTAGGAACTCAACACAAAGGAACCTTACAACCAAGACAAGCATTTAGGAATAGTGAAAAGTAACCCAACCCCACAAACAAAGAACCAAAACACCAAAGACCAAAATCTCAGAATTTTCAAAGACAAGCTCAAAAGGCACATCCACATAAAAGGGCCAAAAGACCAGGCAAAAGTGGATCCCTACTTTCAGTGGGGCGTGTGTGCAAAACTGCACAACACTACCTACCATCATTTTGCTTCTCCCTGGATTCTTGGTCATGGGTTTGATGGTTGGTCAAGCTTTTACAAAATGCCTCATCTTATTCTTGTTATATTATGTGTTCTTGATACTTAGACTCTTGAAGAAGATAAAAAATATGATGGAAACATGATTGAGAGTCTCCTATGGATAGTCTAGACCCACTGATATATGAAGTAAAACAAATTATTGGGACCGGGTCCTCCTCCTATCACATAAAAACCTATTATTATACTTCAAGAGATAGTGATTTCTCTCCAACCACTTAAAACAAATAAAAAAATACTGTAACAATATTCTTCAAATAATAATATAAAAGACTAAAAAATAAAGTAGGATGAAGAACCCACATATCAAGTAGATTATGAACACTTAATAATGTACTGGTAATAAGTGATTAAAACAATGCTACAATAGGTGTATTTTTGACTTAATTTTAAACCTCGAAGTAAAACAAAAACTTCTAAACATATTTAAACATAAGACGACAATCCTCTAATTTTGTCAGCTTCAGATAAGTTGCAGTACCTATGGAATATTTGTAATGCACTTATTTTTGTAACCAAGTGATCCAAACATTTTGGAGCCAAATTACCCACAAGGAAATTTACATCCAGATTTGTATAACTTTCACTTCTATTGCATTAGCCATAAATACTATGATTGATTGAATCTTTCTGCCACATAATACATTACATTTGGAGCTGCTAAGATGATGGGGAAGGTGTTAAATATGTTTGCACTGGTTGTACTGCTCATAGTCATCTTCATTTTCGGTACTATTCATTCTTCTTTCTTCAATCGATCATAATCTAATAGTTTATGTATACTTGTTTATCTCTGAAAATCTAAACAAACATTATAGAATTCTTAGTGATTATTGTATTGTATATATCATTACAAGAGAGTGAAACGTAATACAGGTGTGAGAGATTCAGTAGTATTTTTAGACGGCCATGCTTCATTTCTTATGAATGTCGCAATATCTGTGTAAAATATGAGGAGGCCATTGATGGAACTTGCCACTAGAGCTCACTAGGACTAGTTTGTTTCGGCTATGACTGTTAGAAAAGAACTTAGTAGATCAAGTTCTTAAAGTATTTTATGTTTAATGGATTGATATCAAGTGGTTAAAGTAGTTTTTGTTGAGATTTAAATATTCAAAATGTTATTTAGGGTGAAATTCTTAAGTGATATATATTTTTATTTTATTTTATTTTTTATTAGAAAAATTTAAGTTATTATCTAAATGTTAATGTTATATTGTATTGCTATAGAATACAAGATTATATTTGTTTTCAAATTTTGAAATCATATTTTTATAATGTCAATCTCTATTTTTAAAAATTTAAATTTTTTAATGATTTATATTGTATTTATTTATCAAATCATGGTAATGTATTATAAAGCAATTTTTATTTTGAAATATTTGTTTATTATTTCATTTTTTCCTTTGATAATTTAGAGAATCAACATTATAGTGATGAGCAAACCACCCTTGTGGTCATACCTTCATGAAGTAAGCTACCACTACAATTCTAGGTCACACCTAGAGAGGTGTCGTTCCTTGATAATTATAATTAGATTTTATTTATTTTTTATCTATGTGCAAGTGATTTTTCCTATTCTAAGATGCAAAACAAGAAGAGATGCAAAAATAAACACTAACAAACACTCAAGATTGGCCTAAGTTCAATCCAAACAAAATACAAAGAAAATGGAACTTTTTACCTTGCTTGAATTGATGAGTTTGGTTGGCCATTTTTGATGCTTGATTGTGTACTCCTTCAATGGAAAATGATACAAAAATGGATTCAAAATGATGTAGATGTGATAAGGAATGCAATGCTGCAAATGGGTAGTGTAACAAATGTGGTAAGTGGATGCAATGAAAGCTTGAAGGCTGCAATAATGGAGGATGAATGCTTGAAAAATTCTAAGTGCTAAGTTTTTTGAATGCTTAAATGCTTGAATGAGAGTGAATAATTATAAAGTGTTGTGAAAATGAGACCAAATCTTCCATTTTAAAGGAAGAGTCTCTAGAGAATTGAATGGATAGGATTTAGCCAACATCGACAAGATGGAGGGTTGTGGTGAGTTGAGGACTCACAAGCCCTCACATCTTGCCATGATGAAGATGAGATGTGAAAAGGATGGGTGATGTGGAAAGAGGACATGTGAGGTGGAGAGAGGACATGTGAGGTGGAGGTACTTGCAAGTACTTTGGGCTTAGGGGAGGATTTCCTCAAAAAGGAAGTTCTTGTCCCCATATGAGGATGATGGTGACAAGTGAGGAATTTTAGAAAGTCCTCTTTTATCATCATGGGGATGAGAGAGGTTGTTGGGGGAATAAATGTGAATTTTAAATTCACATTATTGGGAGTACCTTGGGGATAAGACAAGGTCCCCATAAAGGATGTCCTTGTCTCATGTAATTGATGTGACCTATGAGGGAATATGGGGAAGAGAAATGCATTGAATGAATAAATGTGAATTTTAAATTCACATGGGGAAGAGGTCAATATCTGATAAGGAAAGTATTCATGAAAGGTTGACTTGGAGGACATACCATAAATGGTAGGTGATTAGATTAAAGTTGTGCAAAAATGTGATTAGGAAGATTAATGGAGGATTAGAGACAAGTGGCCAAATATGGAGGATGTGACATTAATCCTAATTAAGGATATGCACATCCTAATCATGGATTAATTAAACTAATCTAGATTAGCAAAAGATTATGGAGGATGTGACAAGGAGAGAGAAAAGAGGGAATTTAAAATTGATTTGAATTCAAAAAAGGGGAAAATGAGTACATTAAATAACTTGATATACTTATTTAATTTAGAGAAGAAATGATGAAAGATAAAGTATTTAATTGATAAATTAAATACTTTAGACACCTTAAAGAAAGGGGAAATATTAATTAAATAAGTTATTTAATCAATATTGATAAAATAGACGGATAAAGGATACAAATTTGACCATATGAAAGTGGTCAAATTTGGATGTCTATATTTTTCCCCTCTTCGAAATATTGTTAGAATAACAGTGTTTCGAAGAAAAATAAAATGTAGATGATTCTATAGAGGAAGCGACTAGAAGATGATGCCCCAATATGGGAGAAGTTGCATGAGCTGCCTAACTGGAGGGAAGTGAAGGGAGATGCCTCGATCTCATGAGAAAGTGACTAAGAAGGAGGAATAGATGAAAATGGTAGGGTATGCCCCATCGAGAGGGCGGTTGGAGAAGAAAAAGGGGCCCCAAGCGACTTATCGATATGAGGAAATGGAAGGTACCATTGGAAAAATCTCAAAAAACCATGAAGATTGACTTTTGAATGGAGTCAAATGAACACATAGTGTGCAAATGGTGGCCTTGAGAAGTTAGAGGATTAGTTGAATTAAAAGGTGGTTAAATAAAGGGAAAAAATACCCTTAATTTAAAAAGGGGAAAAAGGAGGGGAAAGTTATAAATAGTAATTTTAGAAATTACTATTCCTCATTTGCACACTTGACAATTGAGTGAGAGACAGAAGAGAGGAGAAGAAGGAGATGAAGATGTTAGAGGATTATGATAGCGACATCATCCACCAGGGAGATGAGGTGTAGTGTTTCTTCCACAAGCGCACAATTGCATGCCAGGTTAGTTCCAAAACCCTCTTTGTGATTTTGGAACTAGGAGGCCATAGAGGAGAGATCAGGTGGAGATCAAGGTAGAGGAGGAGAGAGATTAGACAGAGGTGGAGTTAAGGGATGTGACAAGGAGGAGACTGTAGAGGAGAGCCTAGGTGGAGATTGAGGCCACAGAGGAGATATATGAGGCAGAGGTGGAGGTGATGGGTGAGGAAGATGAGACAAAAGTGAAGGAAATGGATATGGGAGAGGAACCAGAGGCAGAGGAAGAGGCGATGGATATGGATGTTCATGATATTCCCACATTGGCCATGGTACCACCTATAGAAGAGGATCCATCTATGTTGTTGAGAGGGGTCGTGGATAGATTACAGATCATTGAGTAGAGACTAAGGGTTACAAAGGCTATGAAGTGTAGACTGGCGGTCAAGGTGAGCATTCTACGAGCAAAGGTACCTAGAGTGTGAGTAGAGGGCGAGAGGGATTTCAAGGGTGTAGCTGAGGCGGTGTCACAGCATGAGGTGGAGATATAGATGGAGAGGGATAGTCTATGAATCAAGGTGAGCGATCTATGAGAAGAGGTTACTTTTCTTGAGGGAGAGGTGTCTAGAGAGTGTGAGTCAGGCGAGAAAACAAGATGAGAGAAAGATAGGCTAGAGGTAGTGGTGACCATACTACAGGAAGGTGGATAACAAGAGCCTAGAGGAGTGATAGAGGAAGTATCAATGGAGACCCTAGCGGAGGCAGAGAGGGACATGAATGATTTGAGGAGGTAGGTGGAGGGACTACTAAGAGAGAGGACTAAGCTGAGATGTGAGTGAGATGAGCCTCGTAATAGAGTCAAGGTAGTAGATCAAATAGTGGGAAACATGGGGTAGATGTAGGAGAGAGAGGAGGCTATGAGGTTTCAAGTACAGATCCTATAGACAGAGAGGGATACAACACAAACATAGGTGTAGACCCTATAGGATGAGATGGATGTAATAGTGGCATAGGTATAGATGTCAGAGAGAGACATGCAACATAGGCTTAGGCACAGGCAGTACAGGGTGAGGGTGGAGAGATGGGGGTAGAGGTTCAAATTTTGTAGGCACAAGTACAGGCCATGCAGGATGAGAGGGATAGGGCTATTGATCAGGTGTCTCAGATGGGAGCAAATATTGGGTAGTTGCAGTTAGTACAAGATGCATGTGCGTAGAAGAGGAGATCTATATGTGGATTCCAGGAAAGATACATGGCAGAGCGAGATTCAACCAATCATCAAGCTACAGAGCAGGATGAGTATATGTGAGAGGCCAACAACTACATGTGTTCCTATTTCATATCAGTGCCTGATCTAGGGATTTTTCTACCTACCTACGTATAAGTGAGGCCACAGATTCCAGCCCCTTCTAGTCAATAGGTAAACATACCTGCAGATATAGTAGCTGGAAAGAGACCCCTCCACGCAAAGAGAGAGTGTCAAAGTCATTAAAGAGGTCAGATGTGGGAAACTTAGATGAGGTAGAGAGGATAGAGGATAGGTGACAAAATACCAATTTTTGATAGGTGTAGGATGTGTGTATAGTACAGAGTAGTAGGGATCAAAATTGATCCAAATCCTTATATTTTGTACTTTATTGGATGATATATGTGACATATATGTATTTTGATTATATGATGGACATGATTATGGACTATGTGATGGACATTTTATATTGATTTTTATATGATATGTGACAACCCTTATTGACACAATGTGATGCTTATGTGATGGATGATTCATTTATGCATATGTGTATGTTCATGGTTTGATTATGGATGATCATTATGATACAATATATGTATCTGTCTACACTGATATATGTTTATGCCTATATGAGTAATATGGATGATATGTATGATGTCTAACATTTATGATGTAGGATGTGATGAATGATTTATGATTTTATATACTATGGATGTGGAGCAAACAATTTTCGATGTAGGTGACGATGTATGGGAGATGTTGATGATATAGACTAATGTAATGAATTAAATGAATCTAAGATGTGTAGACTAATCAATTAAAATGACAATTTTGTTCTCATTTCGGGGCCTCACATCTTATCTTATTTTGAATCTTAAATCTTAGTCTCTTAGAATTTACTTTGCATTTTTAGCTCATTTAATTTGATTATTGTCTCATAGGCATAGTTATTTATCATAAGAATTTTGTTATCAAATCCTTCAAAACTTGCATAGGGCTTGTTGCAATCATTTGCTCACACACACAAGTCTGAGGGAAACAATCATATTTTGTAAGCTAGAAGGTGCTATGGAAATGAATCATGAAAGCAACAGGCATCTGGTATAATCATTCATGTTTTAAGCTTTCTTTATATTCTATATTTTTCTTTGGGTTTTATTTAGTCTAATCCGCTAACCTTAACCTGAAAAATACCCATTGATACATAACCAACCAAAAATGATTATAACATGATAATGCACATGGGATAAAATGCAACTTAATGAGCCTAAAATGTGGGATGAAATTCTCTCAAATTCCTAACAAACGCTAATAAGTAAATGAAATGCAACGTGAACATTTAAATAAGGGCTTGCATAATGATGAAGTGAATGGTATATGGACTTTATTTGTGAATCATGCTTGCTTTAGGAAGTGACGGGTGTGAAACTACACATGTCAAGAACCATAGGTATCTTGAGGAGAAATGGAAATGGAAGGAACCAATGTTTGCACAACCAAAATCATAAGTCATGGGTTGGAGAAATGGGGGATCGTGGATACATGCAATGCAAGGGAGGAGAAATTAAATGCAATGATAATGCAATTTTCCATTTTTGGAGCACTGATATTTTCTATAGCATAAGACACTAGCTACCATGGTATGTGAAACAATGGCAGATTAGTATCTAATGCATACAAAAACACAACAAAGAAGGAGGTTATCCCAACACCTCAAAGTCATGATGAATTTGGTTGGGCTAGGTATTGGGATAACCATAAGCACAAAAGGATACCCTAGCGTAACACAAGACCTCGGGGGTCTCGGTGGGCATTGCATGGGACAACCAAGAAGACAACAACAAACAAAGATCAAGATATGCCCCTATGTTAACCAATTAAAACACACCATAACATGATAGATCATGGTGGTCATGACAAGTAATGATAGGGAGCTCAAATGAGAAATAGAAGCCAAAAGTATCAAAATATTGCAATCAATTCCAAAATATCCTTTACCATAGGATCGAGAGGATGGATGGAGTTGATGAGTTCTGTTATGAAGGATACATCTTGTTGAGACCAAAGATGGATACTAAACTAAAAGATCGATTATGACGCAGGAGATTCCAAAACTGATTGAATCTCATGATACAAATGGATCCCATTTGTGACGAACTAGCTAGATAAGGATATTCCCGAATACACGACACAAGACACGAGACACAAGACACAATACTAACATACCCTAAAGACGTAGGGGCTTGGGGGTTGATCAGAGATTAGCCTTTCCTACGTGAAAGCGCAGAGCCCTCATAGTTCAAGAAAATACTATGGATAAAAGTGAAAGGAGGATAATGACGATAGATGATGGAGGACAACGACCAAACTGACCAAAGAAAAAGCCAATAAAAACAAAGCAAAGCAAATGAAAAGAAAAAATAAAGCCCTGAGGGTAGATCAAATGATCGACCTTGCCTACATGCAAGCATAGGGGTCACGTAGTTTGGAAATGATGAAAGACCAATGAGGGATAAGAGAAAAAAGGGGAAAATGGGGATAGATGATGAGTGACCAACACCAGATGGACAAAATGCCCCGGGGGTGGATCAAGTGATTAGCCTTGCCTACGTGAAATCGTAGGGGCAATGTAGTTCGTCATGCACCAAGAGACAGACGATGGAAGATGATAGGACAGACAAAAATAAGCCCCGGGGATGGATAAAATGATCGACCTTGCCTACGTGAAAGCGTAGGGGCAATGTAGTTCGACTTGACAAGATGGGATCTAAATGAAGACCAACACAATGAAAGAACCTAGATGGAAGCAAAGGACAGACAAATGATAAGATGGATGACACAAGTTCAAATAAGGATAAAAGATTAGGATGAAAGATAGTTTATGAAGTTCATCCAATGCTCAATCAAGATATACCAAGTGATCGGATGATGAATGTGGAGGGAAGGATAGGATTGATAAGATGGTGGAGATATGAGATCAGGATGGGTGGAAGCATAAAATAACTAAGACGCAAGGTAGATAATGATTAAGTCCCATACGAATGGAACATGTGGCTAGGTTTTCACCAAACGTACCTATCCAAGGCATCACCAAGGGTGGTTTTCACCATAGGACGAATTATTTATCTTTACTATTTTTTAATTTTTCTGATTTTTTTTGTATTTTTTATTATTTTTTACATTTTTGGTATTTTTTGGATTTTGTAGGATAGGATACCCCAACTGCCTTAAGTGTAAAACCTTTTCAAGTGCATTATATTAATGGGCTCCTCTAGGGGCTCTCCTTCAAGTTTAGCAAGTCTGTATGCTCCTGATCCATATTTTGTTGTGATAACATAAGGGCCCAACCAATTTTCTTTGAACTTGCCCTTATTTTCTCAATCTTGCTGAGTGCGTTGATTCTCCTTAAGAACTAAATCACCAACATTGAATTTGCGAGGATGGGACTTCTTGTGGTAGCTTATTTTGAGATGATTTTGATATGCTTGAAGATGGTCATATACTTTGATCCTTATTTCATCGAGGAGTTCCAGTTGGTTGAGTCTTGTGACCCGAGTGTCTTCATCACTAATAAGATTCTTCAGGGATATTCTAAGTGATGGGATTTCTACCTCAATCGGCAAGATGGCATCGGCACCATAGACAATATAATATGGAGTGGCTCTGGTAGGAGTTTGGATGGAGGTGCGATAAGCCCAAAGGGTGGGATGGATATGAAGGTTCCAATCTCGACTAGTGTTATTAACCACCTTTTTCAGGATCTTGATCAGAGTTCTATTAGTGGCCTCTGCATGCCCATTACCTTGAGGGTAATAGGGCGTGGATAAACGATGTTGGATGTGGAAGGTTTCACAAAGGTGTTTCATGGCTTGGTTCTTGAAATTATTTTCATTAGCAGTGAGGATGGTGGATGGAATTCCATATCTGCAGAGAATATGGAATAGGATAAATTTGGAAATTTGAGTACCTGTGACTTGTGAAAGTGGCATTGCTTCCACTGACTTGGTGAATTACTTAGTTTATGTGATGATGAAGGTATGACCACCAGAGTATGGGGGGTAGATCTTTTTGATTAGGTCAAAGCCCCACTGAGAAAAGGGACATGGTGTTATGAGAGGCCGGAGATCCTATGCAAGAGCATGTATTAAATATGCATGTTGTTGATAGGGTAGACATTTCTTCACAAATTCACAAGAATCATGTTCCAATGTGGGCCAATAGTAACTATCCCTAAGAATTATTTTAGCTAGTGCCATACCGTTTGAATGGGCCCCACATACACCACTTTGTACCTCTGTTAACACAATGCAGGCTATAGTCTCATTTAGACACTTGAGGAGGGTTCCATCATACCCACGACAATAAAGTGTATCACCTACGATGGTGTAATGGGATGTTCATTGGATAAAATATTTGTGTTGGTTTGCCAAATTAGGGAGTAGGATGTTTTCATGCAAGTAAGTATAGATATTGTTATACCAAGGTGATGTAGGACCTACAATATCATACACTATCTCACTTTTAGGGATTTCGTATGTTGAAATTAAAAGGCGCTCAATTAGAAACTCACATTCGATCTGATATTTAGGCATGTTGAGGAAAGAACCAATGGTAGTCATGGCATCAATCGCTTTGTTTTGCACTCTAGGTATCTAATCAAACTAGATGGATGTAAAATACCTTTTGAATTCATCTACCATACGCTTATATGGTAATAGATTATCGTCCTTTGTCAGAAACTCATCATTGACTTGTTTGATGATTAGCTGGGAATCACCAAAGACTTGCAAGTGAGTGATATGCCATTGGATTGCAATTATAAGGCCAGTAAGAATAGCTTCATATTCATCTATGTTGTTTGTACATAGAAAGGCTAATCTGAATGACTTCGATATATAATATCCCTGGGGGGTGATGAGCAAGATTCCTGCTCCTGATCCATTGTGTGTGTAAGATCCATCAAAATAAAGTGTTTATGTGGTAGCTTCTGTGACTGTGAAGACTCCTTCATCAATAAATTTTGTTTCTAGAGGATAAGCATCTACTAAAGGAGCATATACTAGTTGATCTACTATCACGTGTCCTTTTATAGATTTTTGATCCACATATTCTATATCAAATTCACTTAATATCATGACCCACTTAGCCATGCGACCTGTCAGAGTTAATCTGGATAATAGATACTTGAGTGGATCGACCTTGGATATTAGCTTTACTGGATGGTTGAGCATGTAATGTCAGAGTTTATGCAAATTGAAGACCATGGCTAGGAAAGTTTTTTCCATTGGGGAATAATTCAGTTCATAGCCTACTAGGGTTTGACTGATGTAGTAGATTGCTCGTTCCTTTGATGACTCATCATGTTGTGCCAACAATGCCCCTAGTTCTACTAAAGTAGCAAAAATATACAACAGGAGTGGTTTACCAGGAATTGGTGGCATAAGGATGAGTGGGTGAGCCAAATATTCTTTGATTTGATCAAAGTCAAGTTAACACTGTTGACTCCACTTAAAGGCAGTATCCTTTTTCAGGAGATGTGTGAATGACTGACATTTGTCAACTAATTGAGAAATAAATTGTTGGATGGACTAGAGGTTACCCTGAAGACTTCTTAGATTTTTGAGATTGTGTGGTGGAGGCATTTCCATGATTTCCTTAACCTTTGCAGGATCGACCTCTATGCCTTTTCAGGAGATAATGAAACCCAATAGTTTTCCTGATGTGACGCCAAAGACATGCTTCTTCGTATTTAGTCTTAGCTTATACTGTTCTAGTCATTCAAATATCTTCTTAAGGATTGTCAGGTGCTCTTCCCTTGCTCTTGATTTCCCTAGTAGATCATCAACATAATCTTCCATTATGATGTGAATGAGGTCATGGAAGATGACAGTCATGGCTCGCTCGTAGGTTGCACCCGCATTCTTAAGGCCAAAGGGTGTAACATTATAATAGAAGGTGCCCCATGGTGTGGTGAAAGTTTTTTTATGTTGGTCTTCAAGTGCAATTCCGATCATATTATACTCAGAGAAGCCATCCATAAGGGAAAGCATCTTGTGCCCTGCAGTTAAGTCTACTAACATGTCTATGTTTGGCAAAGGGAAATCATCTTTGGGAAAAGCTTTATTGGTATTTCCAAAATCTGTGCAAATCCTAATACTCTTGTTTGGTTTGGCAATAGGCACTATGTTTGATATACAATCTGAATAGTCAATGGGTCGAATGAATCTCACTTCTAGCAGTTTCTCCAACTCTTTTTTGACTAGTAAGGCTACCTAAGGATGCATATTCCAGAGCTTTTTCTTGATGGGTTTGGCATCTAGATGAACATCCAAATGTTGTACCACTAGAGTAGGATCCAAGCCCGACATATCTGAAAAGGCCCATGCAAAATTAATGATGCCATCTTTAAGCAGCTAGATAATGGTAGAGTTCTCTTCTTTAGATAAGGATTTGGCTACATAAGTGATTTTAGGATCTTCTTTTGTCCCCAAATTGATTTCTTGTGTCTCCTCAATGAGAATAGAAGATCTTTCAGATACTTGATCTCCTACAAGGGGAAGATGAACATCCCCATATTCTAGTGCCTCACTGAGGTTTTTACTATCAGATACACCCTTTGTTTTTACTTTTTCCCAGTCAAAAAGCACCTCAGGGAGGTTTTCACTTGATGACCCATTTTGATTTTGTTTATTTTTACTTTTTCGGTTAGGGTGCTCATCTTACCCCAAGCCCATAAGATGTACGTACTGATCCACAAAGGGAAAGGTGTCGATAGGTGCACTACCATGTAGGTCGTAGTCTATAAGTTCAGGATGTTTAAGGGACAAGCTAATGGTATAAATGGATAAGCATTCGAACATGGAAGGAAGGTCAATGTGATCTACATCATCATATGCATGTATGATGTATTCTTCCTCTAGTATGTCTTCAAGGAGACTGTCATCCACACTGACATTGCTAGAGGAACTAGATGATGCCATAGGATCCTTTTTCTTGGTATCATAGCCTAAGCCTATTCTTTTGGGTCGCATAGATAGTTCTATTGGCTGGAGTTGTCCTTGCTCTTCTACACCAAGGCCTCCCCCCAGATAATTATGTTTCTCTGAAAAATTAGAAGGCCAAGGATAGACCTCTTTGAAATATTCTTTCGAAGGGGGAGATGGTTCAAGTTCCTCACAATATACCCACTGGCTGATGTCATCTTCTGGTGTGTCTTTCCTTGATCCAGGAGAGCGGAAGGTGTTGGATCCCACATTCAGAGCATTAAGGGTTATGGTCTTCTCTTCTTCCTTGGGGATAGATTAAGAAGGTTGGCTATATGTGTGTGGTGAGGGTGGCATAGCTACCACGTTCAATGCTATACGCATTTCATATTCACCACATCCATTGTCAATGATTTGGACTTTAGTAAGGGTGGAATCGGATGTGGATGATGGATTGGATGAAGTGGTGGCTAGTTCGTTGGTGGATAAATTGGATGATGATGTCTGTGGTGGTCCCATTTCTACTTCATGATAATAATGAGAATGGGGAAAATAAACTTCTAATGCACAATAATATTCGAATGATTGGGGATTCATGTGTATGGTAACTTCTACCCCATTGACTGGGAATTTTAGACATTGATGGTATGTGGATATAATGGCTTGCATGGTGTGGAGCCATGGGCAGCTGAGGAGAAGGTTATAGGGGAGTTCCAGATCAAGTACATGACATGTAGTGTATTGAACAACTGGCCCAACCTAGATTGGAAGATAGATTGTCCCTTTAGAATCACGCTTCACATTATCATACGCCTTGATGGTGATGACTTGATTGTTTATATAAGCTTGGGTGTATCTCACCTATTTTACGAATTTAAATGTGCAAAGATTTAGGGCAAAACCATTATCTACCAAGACCCTTTTTACTTTGTGACAATTCACACCAACCTTAAGATGGAGGGGATGATTATGGTTCGAGTTGATGCAAGGCATATCATTTTGACTAAAGTCTAATTGGTAGGTGGTTGAGAGGTGTCCTACCCATGCTTGAAATTGTGTAGGGTCTATTTCATTGGGAACTTGGGTGTCCTGTGAGGCCTTGTTTAGAATTTCTTGGTGTACAGGAGAAGACTTAAGAAAATCGAGGATAGAAATTTGGGCTGAGGTCTTTCCTAAATGATCAAGAATGTTGTATTGGGAATTTACAGATGGTGGTTGGATGGATGGGGAGGCTCCTGGGACTATGATATGGGTACGGTGAGTTGTGACAACACATTTTGGGTCCTTTCCTTTTACACGTATCATAGATACACGTGGTTCTACTTGTTTGATGTGCATGATGAGGCCTTGATAATTAAATGGCACATTTTTGTAACTGATGTTGTTGGTGTTGTTATTCTGATCATTATTGTTACTAGGCCTAGGGTTTGAGTTTGATGTGCTAGGACCTTGGTTATGCTTAGGGAAAGCATTTTGATATATTGGCAATTGAGCATTGGACAAAGGTGTCATGTTGGCATCCACATGTATGTCACCCCGAACTATGAGATCCTAGATGTACATTTTCAAACCTTGAAACTTATTCAATGTATGCCCTTTAATCTTGTGGAACTCACAATATTCATTTTCTTTAAACCAAGTTGGTTTATGCTTGGATTCATCAATGGGCTTAGTCACAAGATAGGTAATCAGATAATTGGCTTGAAGAAGCCTATTAAACATGGCACTTAGGGGTTCTCCCAATTGAGTAAATTCATGTTTATTTCCCCCTTGTTTGTTTTGATTGGATTGTTGAGGAGGACAAGGTGCCCCCTACGACACTAATATGGAATTTGGAATTAATTGTTGTGGAGGAGGATATTGCACCTTTTGTAAGGCATTAGCCACTTTGACGTGTTTGGTGTCAGTGACACCATCATTGGTAGCATTTTTTTTCTTGTTCTAATAATGAGACTTGTCAGTAGATGACTTATCTTTATCAGAGTTGAATATTTTGACTTGTCCTTTGGGAATAAGGGCTCTCTCTAGGATATGACCTTTCTCTAATATTTTCATGAGGGTTGTGACATAGTGGAGTCTGAAATAGTGGGTCATATTTGGATGGGAGTTTTCGACAAACAGGGTGACCATGTCTTTCTCCTTCAATGGGGATTTCATCTGACTGGCTAAAGCTCGCCATCTTTGAAGATAGCTTGCAAATGTTTCACCTTCACGTTGTTTTTATTTTAGGAGATCTAATGTATTGAAATCCTTCCCCAGATTGAAAGAGAAGTGGAAGACAAACTCTCTTGGAAGTTGTTCAAAGGATTTAATAGATCCCTTCTCAAGACCCATGAACCAGTCAAGAGTTATTCCCTGTAAACTTCTAGGAAACAATCATATGAGATAATTATCATTATGCATGACTTCTTGACAATGGGCGTAGAAATCTTGAAGGTGAGCCTTGGGGTCTTTGATTCCTTTATACTTATCAAATTTTGGCATTTCGAAATGCTTAGGGAAAGGTACCAATGAAATAGAGGGATCAAACGGATAAGGAAAAATGTCTTCAAACTAAAATGATTGTTTGTCGGTCCCTACTTGCAAATCCCTTAGCGCAACTTTGACTTCTCCCAAATCTTTATTGATAGGCATTGCGAGAGTCAGATTAGATGAATTAGGCTGATTGTATGGAGGATATTGTTGATATGATGAGGATGGTGCAACAATAGTTAGATCGTAAGCGGGTTGAGGTGTATATGGAGGCGTTTGTTGGCTTTGATTGACATAAGAATATTGCAGATTAACGTAAGGTGGATATGAGGATGAAAATTTTTGATGATAAGAGGTGGAAGATTTTTGTTGGTAGGGTGGATGTTGTTGCTAATTTGTAGTGGATGGAACACCCTATTGATTTTGTGTAGGAGCTTGGTAGTATAAAGAGGTGGAAGCCCCTTGCTGGTATGGTGGTGGTTGTTGATAGTAAGAGGTGGATGGAGCACCTTGGTGATAATATGGTTGTTGTTGTGTATGGTGTGGATGAAGCACCTTGTTGGTATGATTGTTTCTACTAAGGGTAGTATGGGTTGGATTGGTAATGGTACATAATGGTAGGTTGTTGTGTGACATATGGAGATGGTTATGGGTTAAACGACTGTTGGTAAGGATTTGTGTGTGATTGTGGAGGGTTGGTGTAAAGAGGCGGTTGAGTCCGTAATAGATTTTGAGAGGCCGGATGGATATTTGGACTAGGATTGAATGGATCAATTTATGCAAAGTATGTGTTGGACGGACGGTAGAGGTATTGTGCAAGAGGATTACGCTATGTTTGTGTGGGAAAATGTGCATGTTGGGGTGGATTTTGTTGCTATGGTCGTTGTTGGTAAGGTGGGCGAGATGGGATGTGTTGTTGTTGTGGGAATACTATAGAAGCACCATGGGGCAGTTGTAGTGGCTATGATGTAGTTTGTGCCACTTGATGTGGTGGTTGCGTAGGAATGGTAGAGTGTTGTTGAGAAATCAAAATATTTTTTTTTGGGATTGTGATTTTTTTTTTAGAGGTTGTTGACATGAGGCAACAAAAACAAAAATGTTGTGGGGGCACTTGTGAGGGGATAGCCCCGTGTTGAGGTGATGCTTGCAATGTAGTGGATTGTTGAGGATTAACGGGATGTTGTTGGAATGTAGGTGGTGGTAAATTTCCAACAGGTGTAGATCCTAGAATTAGCATCAATGCAAAGATAGGTGTGCCCCCAGTATTGATGGGTGGTTGACTAAGATGTTGAGGCAGAAGTGGTGGAGTAGATGGAATATACTATGGAATGCCATAGGCATGGGGGTTGTTAGAATCAGGTGTGTTGCAGAGGCTACGGCTAAGAGGCGAGGATAACTTGCAACTTGATATATCATAGCATTTCCAAACTCAGGGGGATACCAATTCTTTATAGGTGCACCTTCAAGGACATACGAATTCCCTGGAACATTTTGTGAAGTCTATGGGTCTCGAGGTGTTGGAAGGGTTTGGGTACCAGAATATTGTGACATATCAAAAATAGACAGTGGTTTGATTCCTCTCATGATCAAAGTGGTGAGAATCTTATCCCCATAATTGTTGAGGAGGCAATCCATCATCTGAACATTGATAGGGTCACTAAGGTATTCGTCAACTGTGACCTCAGGTTGATTGACCATGTTTTTATCATCGGATGGTGGCTTGTTTTGAACGTCAGTATTGGACTATGATGAAGCATCGTTATTGGGATCTTGCGGCATATTTGTGACATTGTTGGGATCCTATGGGATATTTGGCTAGGAACCCTAGACTTGTTGTTCTACCATTTGCTTCCTTTCTTTTGATCGCGTCTGAAAGGGCATGAAAGTGCAAGACTACTAGATGAACTAAGATGTAGTTAAACTCTAAGATGCAATGCAGAGATGACCTAAATAACAATTAGAGGATTGATTGGATTATATTGGATAAGATAGTTTCATGCAATGATTGTTAAGATTGGATGAGATTGGATGATTGAAAGGGATTCTAAACTAAGTTCAGATATCACCCTAGGTGACTTAAGGTACTAATTGATCGAATTAAAGGATAGATAGATGATCGCGACACTGAATCCACCTTGAGATGGAAGGGGAATGATTGGGCCGAGGATGATGACTGACTTAAGATGGATGGCGATCCTAAGCAGATGTTGAAGGATGACGATCGATTTCAGACACCTAGGTCAATTCGGATAATAACTTAAAACAAAGTTTAGAGGATTTGGATTAAGAAAATGATGATGGATATGTAACCTAGAGATGATTAAGGATGTACCTATATGATCTAGATGATGATTGGATGCAGACATATTAGAATGCAGATGTACTAAAGTGAGGATTACAAGTGGGTAGAAGGTGCAGACGGTTTAGAAATAACAAGCTTTTCAGGAGCCCAACAAGTTAACTTTTTCGACAAATATCAAACTTGTCTAACAGGTGCAGGATTGCCCAACCTAAGGGCCAGGTCACCTATCTTGGGCCAAGGTCACCCAAGTTAAGGGTTGGGTCGCCCAACTCAAGGGTCAAGTCGCCTATTTTAGGGTCAGGTCGCCCAAGTAGGTGATAAACCTGCCTAAATAGTTTTTGGACTTGTCTAAATAGTCAAATGATGTCGATAAAGGGGATGGACAGGAAAATGGACTATCAGAACAAAGAAACGAATGTTTGGAATGTGCGAATGAACTATCAGAATGGATGAACGGATGCTCAGAATGGGAAACAGACGCTCGAAACAGGCGAATAGACTATTAGAACGGGTGAATGGACACTCAAAATGGGTGAATGGACACATGAAATGGGCAAACAGATGCTCAGAATGGGAAACAGATGCTTGGAATGAGTGAAACGTATGCTCGAAATGGGGAAATGAACTATCAGAACGGGTGAACAGACACTCAGAATGGGCAAACACATGCATGAAACAAGTGAGCAAATGCTCGGAATGGGGAAACAGATGCTCAGAACAGGGAAACAAAATATCAAAATGGGTGAACAGACGCTTGAAACGGGAAAATGGATGCACGAAATGGGTACACGGATGCTCAGAATGAGGAAACAGACACTTGGAACGGGTGAAAAAACTAACTGAACCAAAGGTGGGATTGACTGTCTAGGGCAAGGTCACCTATCTAGAGGGTAGGGTTGCCTATCTTAAGGTCAAGTCACCCAACTTAGGGCCAGGCCACCCTTGTTGAGGGCAGAGTCGCATGTTTTGGGGAAGGTCATCTGTTTTGGGGCAAGGTTGCTTGTTTTGTGAAAAATGGGCAATTTTGACAAGAACAGACTAGGAAACAACTTAGTCAAAAGGGCCAGGTTGCCCCTATCAGGGCCAGATCACCCAACTTAGGGCCAAGTCACCCCTATTTAGTTGATTTGGACTTGTCTTAGGAAAAAATAGCTATAGAAAAGGACATAAAACACATCAAATAGCAATCAAAAGGCCAAGACTGACTTGACTAACATACACATATTGGTTTCGCTTAAAAAAATATTTCAAACAACACAATCCTAAGATTAGTGTGAAGGGTGTGGCTAACACGGTCCTCTAACTAGGCTAAACAAGACAACTAGAGAGTCCCCAATATATGCACGATATGTGGGGCACAACTGTGAACACTAGCCTATCACAACCGTGAGTCAGGAACTCCTAGCAAGGTACTAGAAGCTTGAACCAACTCTTCATGTCTTGTCTAGGTATCACCCTAGATTTGATGCTTCGGTAGACATGACATGACTAGATTGAGGTAGAGATTTCGCTCTCCACCCTTTATATACCATGCCAATAACGCGTGGTTGGAATCATCCCTTGGGGTGATGAAATCCCCAAGCAGGTCCCGCTAAAAGAAATTAATAAACATTTTTTACTAGTCCCCAAGCTCACACAAAGTGTAAGGGGAAAGCGTGAATGATCTAGTGCCTCATAGGTAACATAAAGGACTAATTGGACTATGATTTCTCTTCACCTAGGATCGCCAAATGGCGTAAGGGGATTGGATACATCAATAGTCCACTTTTCAAGCACAAAAAACAAGTTCGTTGATTGCTCCTAATTAGATCTATGTGCCTAACTAATATGAAAGAGGTAAATAAACAATCTAACTAATGAAAGTGGTTCTCTCCTCTTGTAGCAAATGTTTTAGAATTTTAAGCCTTCGGTCTTCAACAAACGTGAAATAGTTGCACAAACATTAGTAAAAACAAGCATACTCACCAACAAGACAAGTTAGAGGGTCAGTATTAAGAAAAATAGCAATAAATGAACTTCAGGTATCTTTTTTAACCTTAGTTGTCTCTATCCAGGACCAAGTCACCTCTATTCAGGGCCAGGTCGCCTCTATGTAGGAAAATAGGTCACCTCTATCAAGGCCAGGTCACTTGTCTTTGGACCAGGTCACCCCTGTTAGGGCTAGGTCATCTATCTTTGGGCTAGGTCGCCCCTGTCAGGTCTAGGTCACCCCTTTCTGGGCCAGGTCACTTTTGTCTTCTGAGAAAGGATGCCTCTGTGTAACTTGAACCTACACCATGTCAAAAAACAACAAACGTGAAAGAAAATAGACTTGTGTGTGGGTCCCATCGGGTGTGCTATAAATGTGTGTGAGTGGTTTTTCCTATCCTAAGATGCAAAACAAAAAGAGATGCAAAAAGAAAAACACTAACAAAAACTCAAGATTGGCCTAAGTTGAATCCAAATAAAATACAAAGAAAATGGAAATTTTTACCTTGCTTGAATTGATGAGTTTGGTTGGCCCTTTTTGATGCTTGATTCTATGCTCCTTCAATGGAAAATGATGCAAAAATAGATGCAAAATGATATAGATGTGATAAGGAATGCAATTATGCAAATGGGTAGTGTAACAAGTGTGGGTAGGTGGATGCAATGAAAGCTTGAAGGCTGTAATAATAGAGGATGAATGTTTGAAAAATGCTAAGTCCTAAGTTGCTTGAATGAGAGTGAATAATGATAAAGTTTTATGAAAATGAGACCAAATCTTCCATTTTAAGGGAAGAGTCTCTAGATAATTGAATGGCTAGGATATAGCCAACATGGACAAGATGAAGGGTTGTGATGAATTGAGGACTCACAAGCCCTCACATCTTGTCATGTGGAAGATGAGATGTGAAAATGATGAGTGATGTGGAAAAAGGACTTGTGAGGTGGATGTACTTGCAAGTACCTTAATATTAGGGGAAGATTTCCTTAAAAAGTAAGTTCTTGTCTCCATACGAGGATGATGGTGACAAGTGGGGAATTATAGAAAGTCATCTCTTATCATCATGAGAATGAGAGAGGTTGTTGGGGGAATAAATGTGAATTTTAAATTCACATGATTGAGAGTACCTTAGGGATAAGACAAGGTCCTCATAAAGGAGGTCCTTGTCACATGTGACTGATGTGACCTATGAGGGAATATGGGGAAGATAAATATATTGAATGAATAAATGTGAATTTTAAATTCACATGGGGATGAGGTCGATGCCTAATAATGAAAGTACTCATGAAAGGTTGACTTGGAGGACATACCAGAAATGGTAGGTAATTATATTAAGGTTGTGAAAACATGTGATTAGGAAGATTAATGGAGGATTAGAGACAAGTGGCCAAATATGGAGGATGTGACATTAATCTTGGTTAAGGATATGCACATCCTAATCATGGATTAATTAAACTAATCTAGATTAGAAGATTATGGAGGATGCGACAAGAAGAGAGAAAAGAGGTAATTTAAAATTGATTTAAATTTAAAAAGGGGGAAAATGACTACATTAAATAAATTGATATATTTATTTAATTTAGAGAAGAAATGATGAAAACTAAAGTATTTAATTGATAGATTAAATACTTTAGACACCTTAAAGAAAGGGGAAATATTAATTAAATAAGTTATTTAATTAATATTGATGAAATAGACGGATAAAGGATACGAATTTGACCATATGGAAGTGGTCAAATTTGGATGTCTACATTATCAAATATTTTTTTATTAAGTATTATAATGAATAAATAATTTAAGAAAATGGACACTAATAAACTACTTGGCATGCAACTTAAATAGTCAATAAAGTTTATGATAAAATTATAAGGGTTGAAAATATGTACTTAGCACCTTTTTCCTTATTTTTATGAGCTTTGACCTATTTTCCTTAAATGAAATTATTAGAATTAAAGTGGCATATAATTATGTAAATACTCACATTTGACCTAAGCTTTAACTAAATCTAACTCTAGAGATCTTACAAATTTTGACACACTATTTAAATTTCTTAAACCTAAATCTAGGATTAATGTGTAGAATCATAGTTGTGGCTTTGATCCCCAATATTCTAAATTTAAATATAATTATACACAAAATATGACTCCTCCTAGCTAGCCATTACTTTTCAACTTGATCTAAAATTTTAAACTTGCAGAGAAAAGTGATGTATAAAAGGACAAGCCCTAATCCATTTTAGACATCCAATCTAACCCATCTATTTGTACATGTCCATTGGATGATAATAACACCAAATTATAGAATTAGAGCATCAATTAGCATTAGCACTTGTGTTGATAAGGATAGATTAGTAATCTTCCATGGCCATGCAACTTGTCTTCAAACTTGTTGAATTTTGTTAAATCAATTTTAGGTTTCCAATTACGGAAAAACTCCTAGCACAAAGAACTCCAACAATATATCTAGATTCCACAAGTTCAATAGCAAAGATGAAAAGGTTTCTTAAGCCCATGAGTGTCTAGATCAAAGCCACAAAATATATCAAATCTAAACATTTGAGATTTAAGTTGCATGTGTGGGGATCAATTTTATAACTAAGGGATTAAACCAAAGTATTTAATGTGGATTATCTAAAAATTCATTAGAGGTTCGATCTCATATCTTATAGTAGGGTTGCATGATTGATCCATGTGTAATTGTATGCATCACACACTTATGCATAATGACTCAATTTTAGTGCCTTTTTTTGCTATAAAATAGCCCTTGCACACACATTACACACCAAAATAGGTTGCAAATACATAAAGGATTCTTGAAAAATGGATTCACACACATGTGTGCAAGTAAAATACACATGCACTCTTCATCTGTGTTGTGCAAATTTAGGATTCTACACTTTTGCATAATAGTATTATCAACTTCTATAAAAAATATTTTTTTATGCGACCTACACATGGGAAGCACATGCATTTAAATATTGTATTCAATTTGGCTCCATATGCGTCTAACACTTGGCCACATCTTCTCCACATGATCATGTCAAATAAATATTACCATATGAATCTAACACCTAGCATAATCATGACCACATAGAAAGAACACCATACATGCATGACACTTTTCATCATATTGAAGAATGATTAGTTCAAACTTAATTGTATAAATACATATCACTGTGCATACAATTATAAATTAGTCTTCTAATTTTCCAATAATCCTTGGTAAATTTTGTGGCTTGATTTGGTTGTACTCAAAAGTGCTTTGGAAAATTAGGTGTATTCATCTATTCACTACCTAATCAATGGACCTTTCTTCTCACCATATCCTTTGTGTATTATTTATATATATAAATGAAGTATTAATTAATATAGGACAATATTATTCAAAAATTTATCATGTGCTCGCTTGGATTTAGTCATGGAATTATATTTAAACACTTTTGCAACTCAATTTTTTTATTAGAAGTAAGTATACTCCCATTGGGTTAGCCATAACTTTACCTACATGTGAACTTCTCCTTCAATCTCAAACAATAATTGGATCATTAATATAAGAGTTTAAAGGCTTAATATTTTGTTTCTTGTCATTAGATACATATGTATATGCCTCTAGAATTTTAACATTTGCATTTTCATTGCAGCCAACATGAAGATGTAGGGCCAAATATTTTGTAGGGAAAATATTTCTCATAATTCTCTTTAGAAGGAATTATTTATTTATATCTAGAGATTAACTTTATTTGATAACACAAATAATAGCTATAAGACATGTTTTGTATTTGTGAAGCTAAAACTCGCTAATTTGATCCTTAATGGCTTCACTATACCCAATTCTAAGAACATCAAGTACCTTTGTACCTTGTGATGTTTTATCATCTTTTCTTATAAAAATATAAAAAAATTAAGGAATAATATTTTAAAATAATTCTCCCTTGACTGTGTGTATGTACAATAATGGTTATAAATTCTAGGTCATCACTTAGGTCACTAGTACTCTAGTCCAATCTTAGATTAATTGCAACAACACATCTTCTATCACCAAATTTGAATGATTTAACAAATATCCATAACTTACACTTTACAATAGAGAAAATTCATTCACTATTCATTGATCAACATTAGAAGTAGGGTAAAAGCACAAACCTGTGCCACACTTTCAACCTAATAAATAGTTCCAAGCGAACTCATTTCGGTCGGAAATGTTTTGGCCGAAACTATGTGGTGTATGCATGGCACAAATGGTTTCGATCGAATAAACCGAAAAAAATATTTTTTTTCCTTCAACATTCAAATCGGCTTCCAATTTGGGTTTTTAAATGTGTGGGGTTTCTATTGGAAGGGTTTCAACTAAAACCCTTTTGGCCGAAACTGTCTAGTTGGCATCCTAGTTGGTAGCCAACTCAACATTTTTGAAACTTTTTTGAAACTTTCAACTTTAACTAATTATTTCTCTAGTCAAAATGATTTTTCTGCAAAAAAGAAAAATACCCTTTTGTAGAGCTTGGAGTGGGGAATCCAAAAATATAATTTTTTTATATTTTGATGAGTTTTAATATATATTATTTTTAAAATAATGTAAGTAGGTTGTTAAAATTAAAAAAGAGGTTGATTAGAAATTAAAAAACAACTAGTAAAACATATTAAAATTCTTTAAACTTATATGGTCCAGTAGAGGAGAGAGTCTTCTTCAAAAGGGTATAATTTGTTTTTTGAAAATGATTAAAAAAATTGAAAATAGTTGACGACCCGTGAAAGATGTCAAATCCTAACATGTTTGACTTTAAAATGTTATTACGAGAAAATTATACATCAAAATTTGATTTTTTTCATGCAGTAGATATTGAAGTTACCTATTTGGAGAAAAAAAATTAGGGATAAATGAAGTGTTTTTCATCTTTTTTCCTAACAGCCTGTGAAGTCACTCTTTTATGAAATTTTCAGCATTCCAAAATTTGTCTTTAAATTGAAAAAAACATAATGAAAACAATTTTTTTTTTAATTTTTAAAATTACAGGAATAAACTTCATCAAAAGTTTTGCATTTCATTAGTTTACACCATTTTGAAATTCAGAACATAAAGACCACTTTTATGTGGTTGAAGTTCAGATTTTTTTTTGTTGTTGGCTAATTCCTTTATAAAGTGTGACACAGGTTTGTGCTTTTACCCAATAGGATCTACACACTTCTAATAAGTGTAGAAATAAAAAATACAATAGGTAACCTACACAAACAATATTGTATGTTATCAAGACAAAGATAATGTTACAACAAGTTTCACCCACCATAAAGAAAATGTGGTATGTATAGTTGATGACCAACACATCAATAGGTTTTAATATGTATAAAAGACATACTCCACCATATACTTACACTTAGGTATAAGCATAGGCTCAAAAGATGAAAATATATAGTAACAAAATAGGTAGTGTGATATATGTCAAAGATGACATAATAAAATATAATAGAATTGGAATTTAATATAAGAAAATCTAAGGTATAATAAGTGAATATTCTATCAAATATGTATATATAATGAGATATGACAAATATAATGTATTGTATATTTATTTGACTTGTGTATTTAATATGTTATGTGATGTAATGAGAATGTAAATAGTTTTCTATCATCAATTTTACTTATCCCTTTTCTTATCAAAACTGATAGGCCAAAACTGAGGTAAAGAATAAACTAGATTCAACTCGATCTAAGTGTCAATTCATGGATTGTAAGCTCATGAAAGGGACCATGGCAATCTGCACAAGGGACTATGAAAATAAACCTATTACAAATCAAAATTATTTTGGTGATAGGAACTATCACTTCCTGGCGATAGGATATGCTCATTCCTATTCAGGTGACAAGGACTGTGCAGATATTATAGAAAAGTTTAAAATAAAAATTCAAACACAAATCATTGAATACATTAAATCTGAAATATAAGAATCAATTAGAATTATTTACAAATAAAAAAATGACAAATGTTATGCTAGCTGAAATATGAATCCAAAATAATAAAAAATGTGAATGATGAGAATCATACACACAACTTATAGAAAATAAAAGTATATACATTCGATGGCCGAGGAGTGTCGGGGATAAGGATTCGGTCTGTCATCAAGATAGGCATCTAAGACAGTAGTGCCTTAGTGATTTCAATTCAAAATCACAACAAACTATGCTATAAAGCAGAAACAAGCACAGTTGATCCCCCATTGATCCTCTGAGAGAAGTGAATGCAACAAGAAACAGATTCAACATAAATAGATACCATGAAAGACAAAAAGAATACACAAAGATATACGTGGGGAAAACCCTTTCAGGTAAAAACCCCACACTCCAAAATTTTGAGCCATTGTATTATTCAGCAACACAAAACTAGTTACAATACAATATCAGGCTCAAAGCCAATACAAGAGTTACATCTTGTTCTACTGGAGAAGTAACAGGTACCCGCAAGATTCCTCTCAGCTCCTCAGATGACTGTCATAGCTAGCCTCATGGCCAGCCCAGTCATTCGGTCTCCAATGATTCCCATGCCCAGATCCGAGAGATAGAGTGTTCACAGTTACATTGCCTAAGCAAACTGCTCGAACACCCTCTCCATCTCTCTACAAATCTCTTCACAGTTTCGGCTCTCCAACCTGCAAGTCCAACTGCTGCAATCTCACATCATGCATCATGCATTATGCTTGTAGCCCCATGCTCACGCATTCACATGCCTGTGCATCCTGCTCGCAGTCTCATAGTCACGCATTCAGCTCGCACATCTCGCACTTGCTCTGCAACCCACAACTCTTGCAGACTCGTCGAACTTCCTTGCTTGCTTGAGAAATAATACATCTCTCATCCATTATGTAACCGACTCAACAAGAGCAAAGAATACCATTTGCAAATCATGCATCTGGTCGGATCTGATAGATTTCCCTGCAATGAGCCGCCCAAGCATTCAATGCCATTCCAAAAACGGGTTCAGCTCTGCCAACCTTCATTGACAAAACATGCAGCACAAGAAGTTAGGTAACCATCCAATCACTATTCAACCAAGTGCCACGCATCCAAGACCCATCAGCAATCGCAGCTGACAGAGCAACCAAAACGGTCAAACAGACATCGGGCGCGTCCAAGGCTTCAAGCCAAACCTAACACTGTTGGAGTCGGAGTCAGAACAGGAGTCGAAATAGGAGTCCACCAAAAAAGCACACTGCCGGAGTCAGAGTCGGAGTCGGAGACGAAACTGGAGTCGAAACATGACTCCACCAAAATTACAGGTTCAGGAACCAATTCGGTTCTGCGTCCACCCACGGCAAAGAGGAACACATCGGAAACAGGACTGACTGGGTAAAGTCAACCTAGGTTCAAACCAAGATGGGAGCACAAATGATCGGAGTCGGAGTTAGGGACGGAACAGGAATAGAAACAGGACTTTACCAAAAGTCTAAGATCAGGAACCAAACCGATTCCAGTTTCGCCTCCGCCAACTGCAAAAAACAACAATCCAGAACCAGGACAAAGAGGAGGAAAACTCCCCGAGGAGAATCCAAACATCCAAAGGAACTAGATCACAAAAGCAGGAGTCGGACCCGGAGTCAGAACAGGAACAAAAACAGGAACATGGCAAACAAACATTGCCAACTTCCACAACTAGTTTCGCCTCTGCCAGAACCAAGCGGAGAGCAACAGACTGTCGGAGCTGGAGCCGGAGCCAAATCCAGAGCCAAACCTGGAACATGACAAAAGGAACAATGTCAAGTTCCAATCTAGTTCTGCCTCCGTCGGAACAAAACTTGAAGATCCAAGAAAGCGGGGAGCGGAGTTGGAGACAGAACGGGAACAAGACCCAGAACAAGGCAAACGAAACAATGCCAAGTTCCATCCCGGTTCTGCCTCTGCCAGAACAAAAGACTTTGCCAAGGAAACAAGATAATTCGCCTAAGTCTTCAAAGGGGGTCACCAGAAAGTTGAGGCATAAATCCCAACAAGGAGTGGGAACCCTTCCTCCCAACCATTCAATTGAAAATGCACTCACAAGATTTTTGGAATCAGCTCAAAACAATAATATTTCTTCTCTAATGATATTTGTTTCGTACACATCCCTCCCTTATGCTTGAATACACAATGGCTTATATATCCTTTTACATTTACAACTGAAACCCATTATTATCCTTATGGTTTAGAGTTTTTATGGTGGAGATTTTCCATGTGGTTTTAGGAAGGGATGAAATGGCTTGTAGCCATTTTTCTTGAGGCACTATAACAATATACTAAATATTTTTTTGGTTGAAACAAGAATGTCATGGCAGTATTCATGTGGATTCTCCATTCTTTGTCATTGTATGGGACTGTTACAAATTTTAGTAATGTGGAGTAAATTCTTGATAGCCGAGGTGGCGTGTGTGCTGCCAATATAATAACAAGAAATAACCATAGATTTCATAGCTGTAGAAGACTATTATCAATACATCAATTATGTAGATAGGAAATTTGTGATGCATAGTTGGTGGTTGACCAATGTGCATGTGGGTAGTATAATTTCCATGCCAATCATAATATATGCAATTATCCTATAGAAGCAACAAAAAGAGACCAAAATGATTTGGTGGCTAATTCAATTTCTAATGCTTATTAGTAAAATAAATTAATAAATATATTCTTCAAATTTTTATCATAAAACTGTATTCAATACCTCTTATGTATTGTAATCATAAGCAACATAAATGGTATGATTTGATAGGAAAATGGAATATAAGAATGGATGTAAATATGTATGAAATAGGTCGAAACATGGCATAAAATGGAATGATAATGGATCTCATCGACAACTTGTACTATAACTTACCACATAAGCTTTAACCTTCCTCTTATCATAGATTTTAGGGCATACATAGAAAAATTTAAGAGTTAAGCCTATATATTGGATCTACACCCATTCTTGCCAACATCTTGGTTCTATCATTGGGACCCTAGGTAGTAAAAAAATAAAGGAAAAGAAAAAATAATACATATATCTTTTTATCTGAAACATAATTTCAATAAAAGAAGATTTAAGACTAGTAGGAAACATTTTTATAGATAGCAATGGAAAACCCTAGGTTATAGCCTCACAAGAGATTTTTTGGCATGTAAGGGATAACAATTTGATGTAGGTCAAAATCCAAGTGCCTTATCAAACAATTAAATTAAGCAGCTCAATCACTTTCATTTGCTTTCAATTTAAAATGACATCAATAATTTCAAGGCATTTCAATGATTTTATTAACTTGACAATTCATAAGCAAGATGCAATTTACAATACACATTTTTTAAATTATATTCATCTTATCCAATCCTTTATTATTTATCTCATCAATATCATTTCTCTTTACTTCCCACGCCCCCTCCTCTTACTTCGTCATTAATTTTTATTCACATGAAATTTCTTTAAAAAGGATTTCTTCAATCACCTACTAGTTGAATTACCTGTAGTCCCCATCTTCCTATATGCTACACTTGGCTTAATCTTAATACTTTATTTTTTTTAATTTTCATGTTTTCTTTTTCCTACACCACACTCAGCCATCTCTTTTCTTTGGTTTTAAATCTGACCTTTTTATCTTCTTGACAATCCCATGCCCCTCTTTTTCTCTATTTTTTAGTGATTTAATTTTCCTTTCATTATATTCATTTGTAGTATTATTTAATCCCCATTTCCAAAATGGCATGATTTCTCTGTTGATTTCATCAGCAATTAATTTTTTCTTCTCCATGTTGGCATCATTCCTTTTTTCTACCTACATTTCATTTTATTTTATTTTTTGTCTTTCAAATTTGTTTTCCCCATTCTCCCAATCTGATTGTGCCTCTTTACATTCATTTCTAGTGTTGACCCAAGAAAAAATTAATTTTATCTTATGCATTTGAATTTCCTCTCTTTTTCAGCTATGCTAAGCATTATTTTTTTTGTCTTTTATATTACAAATTTCATTTATATTCTATCCAATTCCTACTTGCAAACATAAAATAAATCATGTCTCATTTCATGGAAAATAATCATTGAAAAATAATAATAATATGATTTGAAATAAGACATTTTGTCAAATTAAATTGATAAGAATGTTGCTACAATCTACCACCAAAACTCCAAAAACCAAAATTCAATTCATAAACCAAAAATTAAAAATCACAATGAAATTTTTTTTGTTGATGTAGATTGTTGAACTCTCATGATGCTCTAACATCAAATGCACTAAGTACAAAATGTTCCATGAGTGAGGAGCTCATGAAAATTTGGGCAATCTTGGAATCAAAATTCCAAACTTTCCCATGTCTAAAGCACTAATCCATGAAAGCTTCATCAGCTGCTCAGTTCTTCCAATGGACTACATATTCCCAATAATCCTTTCCCCTTTTTCTTTTTGCAACACGAGAATCAATTATCTCCTCAATTTCTTCAAACCTCTTCTCCAACAATTATTGCATCCACTCATACATCCAACAAATCTAATTATTGATTCATTTATCCACTTGTTTCCCCTTTGTAATATTTGTACACAAAAATGACATTAAATATTAGTGAAATATCAATATGGGTTTGAAGTTCTACCTCATATGCATTTGGCAAAAAATTCATAAAAATCTTACATAAACTAATCTTTCTCCTCTTCATCTTATTATAGGTTCCTTACATGAATCTCTCCTTTTGTAAATGTGTCAACACCAACTTGCTAATTTGAAAATATTGTTCTCTACAATGCATACCAACATACTCTTTATAGAAACAATCATAATGATTTTCTGCTCTGCGCATGCTTTGCTATTTTAATTTTTTTCTCCTTTGTAGCTTAATGAATCAACCTAGAGGGGGGCCCATTAGAGCTCCCCCACCAAATCAATTTTATCTTTACTAGAGTAGTGTTGTTTCTTTGACCGGGAGGACCAAAAAATTGTTGTGCACTTCATTTATTTTGTTTCTTGGGGGTTTGAACAACCCTATTTTTTCTCTCAAGGGCAAGGACAGTTTGTGCTATGTTGACCAAGTGACCTCCTATGTGGAAAAGCTTGTAGGAGGTCAACTATCGACTAAGACACCTCAAAAGTGTGTGTCAACCTTTTGTACCATTGTGGGGGACAAAGTGGGCATCTCAGATGTAATCTTGAATGATGCTTTGGAGGGTTTGAAGTTGTCTTTGGTGGGGAAGTTCTTTGCTAGACGTCACAATATAGACCAAGTACAAAAATGGGCCTCTAACACTTGGAAACTCAAAGGCAACATTTCTATAAGTGTCATGCCCAAGGGTCTTTTCTTTTTTACCTTTGTTATCCCTAAGGATATGTTAAAGGTTCTCATAGGGGGTCGTGGGCCTTTGATAGAGGTTTTAAAAATATTTTGTCTTTATACAAGTGGAAATTAGGGTTTGATGCCTCTGTAGATCTGGGGAAAGTTGCCCCTACCTCAATTAGGCTCCCTCGATTGCCACCATGTTCTGACATCAAAAGGTTTTTAAGGGGATCTCAGACTCCTTTGGTTCTTTGGTCACTATTGACAATGTTACTCTTCTTAAATCTAGATTGGTTTATGCAAGAATGTATGAATGTGGAGGTTAACACAGTTCTACCCACTTCTATTACTTTAAAATCTAAGTTTGGGAAATGGATTCAACCATTATAATATGAGAGAGTCATGGTGTTCTACCAAGGGTGTAATAAATTTGGGCATTTATAGGATGCTTGCAACAAAGCTCCTCTTGAACCAAAGATACACCAAATTGAGACACAAATGAATGCTCCTTTAAAGAATATGACCCTGATGAACATATCAAAGGAATATGAAACCTCAACACCCAATAAAGAATTGTTACTCACAGAAAAAGCCTTGGATCCTGATCAAGGAAATAATGAGGAAGACCCAACCCCAAAAAAGGATTCTCCAAAAGAAAATTTGGAAAGGCTATTTTTCAAAGGCTACTAATGAACCATCCACCCCGCCTTCCTTGGAGAAAATGATGGATTCAGACAAAGGAATAGGAAACAATGGGATTGCTTCACCTCCAAACTCTGAGGGAGAACAACAAAATGAGCCCCATGAGGAAGGGAAAATTATAAGCCAAAAGGAAAATTTATTGACTCCAACCCATGAAGCCCATGAACCAAACTTGGGGGAGGAACACACACCAGAAAGAAAAGATGGAAAAGGATGGATAAACACCAAATCGCAAAAAAAATAAAAAACCAAATGTAGGGCGAAATAACAAAGTACACAAATCCTAATCAAAGGAAACAAGAATCAAAGAAACAATAAGAGATGTGGTAGTAGGGAAGTAGAAAACCCTTGATTCCTTGGTAGGGAACAAATCAAAAAGGAAGTAAGGGAGTAAAACCTCCCACCTGGGGTAGTATCAGCCTGGTACTTCTCTCTTAATCTTTGAACTTATGAGGATATTGTCTTGGAATGTTAGGGGTCTCAATGGCCCCTATAAACAACATGTGCTAAAGGCTTGCTTAGTTGAGGTGAAACTTGATATCCTTTTGATCCAGAAAACAAAAATGGAAAAGGAGAGTTTTGAGAAAACCCTGAAGTGGCTTTGGCTGGGAGTTGGTTTTGAAGTCAGCGATGTGGAAGGTGCCTTTGGAGGGATTGCTACTTGCTAGAACTCTTCGAGGTTTGGTGGCAAGCTGAAATTCAAGAATAAGAACAATCTCTTAGTTAGTATGGAGGATGAAGATTCCTCCATCAATTTGATGATGGTAATGGTAGTTAATAATTTCATTTCTCGTTTGAATACACTGAAATTTGATGATGTTGTTGATGTTATTTTGAGTGAAGAAATTTGTAGGAAAAGCTCAGGTGGTTCATCCACATCAAGCGATGTTTCGAATGTAGAAAGTAAGGGGAAAAAAAAGGGGAGAGGAAATAATATTGTAGGTCATAGGAATTCATGAGGATAATCAAAGGACAAGAGGTCCCAATCTAGAGAGAGGAAGGATTGCTGGAACTATGGTAAGTTGGGTCATTTAAAGAAAGATTGTTGGCCTTGAAAAAATAAAAGAGACAAAAAGGAAGGTAGTAAAGAGGAAAATGTGGTAAGTAATAAATCTAATGAGGATGCTTTGATTATTTCCCTTGATAATCTTGATGATTCTTGGGTTTTAGATTAAGGAGCTTGATTTCATGCCACGCCCCATAGAAGTTATTTTCTCGATTATGTCCAAGGGGATTTTGGGTTGGTTTATTTGGGGGATAATGAACCTTAACAAATTGTTGGAAAGGGAAAAATCAAGATTACGCTGCAAAATGGGAATCATTGGCTACTACAAGAGGTAAGGCACATTCCAAGGTTAAGAAAAATAATAATTTCAGGAGGGCAACTAGATGATGAAGGTTGTGTTGTTACATTTAGTGATAAAAAATTGGAAGGTTACAAAAGGTGCCTAAGTGGTAGCAAAAGGTGTGAAAGTAGGAACCTTATATCTTTGTACAGGTCATACTATTCCTTCTAATTTATCTATTGTAGATAAAAAACATACAAGGAAGTTTTTGGAAAAGACATCGATAGCAAGTCATATTAAATCTTGAGTTGGGATAATTTTAAAATTTTGAATTTTTGTATTTTGACCAAATTTTTCTCTCTAGATTTTTATGGGGAATGTATTCTCTTTAACACAAAGCACATTCACTAAAATGGTCATGTATTTTCTTGGATGAGGTTGAAATAGAATTTTCTTGAACATAGTGAATTCACCTTAAGTGACAAAAAAGTTCACTAAACTAAAAATAGACATAATTTATTAAAGTGACAGTAGGTTGAACTCAAGGAAAAAAGACACCCATGGATAGGGTGGATTTTCTTGAGTTGTTTCATATTTACTTAGCAACAAGTCACATTCCTTGATTAAGTATTTGACTTATTTTAGACTGTAAGGATGACTAGGAGTGATACAAAGTAGAT
The DNA here is from genome assembly GCA_007115665.2 of Sequoiadendron giganteum. NCBI lineage: Eukaryota > Viridiplantae > Streptophyta > Pinopsida > Cupressales > Cupressaceae > Sequoiadendron > Sequoiadendron giganteum. Next base: position 181,160,330 of record CM021102.1, on the reverse strand, counting down.
TCACTAGCCTACATGGTGGATTGACCTAAAGGAAGACAAATTTACTAGATAATAGGTCAATTTTAACCAATAGTGGGAAAATGGATAGGACAGGGGATTTAAACAAGGGCATATTTGCCTATTAATAGGGTGAATTTGCTAAAAGGAGAGAGAATCACTCAAGGACAAAGAAGATTCACTTAAAAATGATTAACATATGGCCCAAACTAGGTATTTATGCAAGGGTGTATTCGCCTATCAATACGGTGGATTTTCCTAAAGGATAGTGGATTTACCCAAGTACATAGTGGAGTCACTTGAATGGATAGACTAGAAATATGACAAAAGGACCAAAGATAATAAATACAAAAAAAATGGATGGCATTGAATGGATCGACTAAAGATATACACAGGTTGATCACAAGAAGACACACTAGACACTCATACACGCCCTAAGATCAATAAAGTAAGTTTGATAATTAATGTAGACCCACGAGCCATGCTAATACTATTTACTTGCACCTAGATAACTAGAGATCATAAACCTAAAGGGTGAAGGACCTCTTACCAATGACAACCAATTGGTCCAAGGGGAGAGTATATGCTAGCAAAAGATCTCAAACATGAAAATAATAAATTGGCCCTTTATGCTACTTTAATTCCTAGATTAGTGATAAAAATATAAAGTGAATTTGGTCGTGAACCTACAAAAGATGACATTAGAAGTTTCAAATCCACCAATCTTCTATTATTGTACGCTACAAATATGATGTTAGCATGATCAAATAAAATTATTGTGAGTTGGGACACTCACCCCAATGATAGGGTGTCTAGGAGGATGGATGCAACCCCTCACAAACAAAATTTTGGGGCCATAGCCCTTGAGGGATTTTTGGGATCAATTTAGCATATTAGTCCAATAAAATATTAAAATTATGAGTTAAAACTAACTAAATAGAAAAGCAACTATACTTGACAATTCACCAAGTAATAGAGTGTATTAGCTTAATTGATCATGGATTCACCAAAATCCTAAATATACATATTTGCTAAAGTATAGGGCACATTCACTTATTCTAAAGTGGATTCATTGAACATTGTCACCTTCATCGATTCAAGAGTGGATTCACCTAAATCAAAGTGGATTCACTAATTCAAGAGTGGATTCACCTAAACTAGGGAAAATTTGCCAGTTTAGGAGTGGATTCGCCTAAGTATCTGTGTATTCACCTATTTTGAAGTGCATTCACTAAATTTTTTGGTAGGTCTCAAGAGTGGATTCACCTAAATGTTGGTGCATTCACTAAACCATAAGATTCTTTTTATTGAACAAGACATATTTATCTCAAAAACATGCATTCCATGAAAACTAAAAAATACCAAATTTGATTAGTATGACCTTGACATGGGTCACACTAGGCATGCCAAAAATGTGTGCATGAAATGAAATATTTTACTGATGTCCACGAGGCCAAAGAAGCCTATGGGGCCCAAGAACAACACAGGAGCCCCCACAAAGAGGCCCTAGTCAGTTTGTAAACACCGGTTGAGATCAGTCCTTCTACAGTGTATTTTGATGATGAAGTTTGCAATTTTGTCTAACCTTGACTCTTCAAACAAGGTATTCAGATTATCAACCTGCACAGTGTCCCCATAGCTGTCCCAGATGTCTTTATATGCTGAGCACTCCATGATGAAGTGCCACTCCGTCTCCACCATACCCTTGTTACAAAAACAACATATTCTATTTTCCCACTCTTCTTTAGGAACAACCCACCTACCCGTTTCACATCTAAGATGATGTGAACTAGTTCGCAATTGAGCTATCAGCATTTTTGCTTTCCATTTGATATTCGCTCCTATATATGCCTTTTCCTCATGGTCCTTCATGGGATTGAATTCTTTAATATAATAATCTTTTTTACGCCCTATTTTTTTTTACCATATTGCATATTTGAATTTTTCTCTCACATAATTTTTTATTTCTTCATTTGTGTTTGGGCATTCAAGCATCTCCACATCCCACTTTTTCATCCATTTGATATTTTGTTTCATCCAAGTGTTCTTTCTTCTAGTTAGCTCTTCCTTCACAATTAGCTTAGGCCAACGACGACTCTCCATAATTTGGACCTTCTTTAGATAGCTTAATAACTGGGTCATCGTCGAAGCCTCCAAGGGAAAAGTACTGGTCTCGGCCAATAAAATCTCATTACGCACTGTAGTCTTGAGCTTGAGGCTGCATATAATTAGATGTTTTTGTATTCTTTCAACCTGTCTCCATTTCTGGTCTGACATGTTGCTGCCCCAAATTTCACACCCATAGAGAATCACTGGGGTGACAAGAAGACCAAAAAGAGTTCTTTTAGTTTTCCAATCCCATAATTCAACATTTCTACATCTATTTTGCAAAGAGTATAGTGCTTTCCAGCCTCCTTGTATTCTTTTTTCTCTACATGTTTCCTAGCTGAGTTTGTTGTGAAAATCAAGGCCAAGATATTTGTACTCATCTACAATTTCCAGCGGTTTGCCTTCGAAGAGGAATTCAATTTGTTGTTTTTTTCTCCGCAGTGAGAAGATCATTATTTTGGTTTTGCTAGTGTTCACTTGCATCCCGACCTCTTGGCAAAACGTTTCAAGAGCTTTCAAATGTTTTCTCAAATCAGACACAGTTTTAGCAATTAATATGAGATCATCGGCATATAAGAGTAGTTTTATTACAAAGTTGGCTAGATGAATGCCTTCCCCACCAGCCTTGTCTATCCATTCTTCCAGTTTATCGATGTAAAGCCCAAACAACGTTGGGGAAAGCGGGCAACCCTACTTGACACCAATGTCGTTGCCAAAGCATTTTGACATACCATCATTGGTTCTGATTTTAGCTGTAACCAGCTCGTAGAGCCTATGAACAGCCGCTCTAAGCTCATGAGGAACACCCAAATCCTCCATTCTCTTCCATAACTTGTCCCGAGGAACCGTGTCAAAGGCATAAAATATGTTTGAAAGTGAGTAATTTAATCCATAAACTAAACAAAAGCACAAAACAAAAAAACACTCATATTAGATGAGGGAAGATATAACCAACATAGAATTGACCAAAAACCAACTATGTCAATCTCCTTATTGTGTAGATTTGTCCTCAATTATTGATTTAATGCATGCTTACTAAAAATTTCAACAACATAATGACGCTCCAATGCAAAGGTGAGTTAGATGTGTAAAAATGGTTGTGTTGTGATATATAGTTTGAGGAGAGAATGGATGGACGGAAGAGAATTGATCATGAGATCAATAGATGGGATTGCGAATGATCTCTCAATCCATGAGATTGTGCCAAGTGGCACAATGTGAGGGCTTGAGAGAATGGGGAGCATCTTGAGGGTACCAGTGAAGATATGCCATAAAGGTATTCCTTGTCCTGACACTCCAAGAGGACAAGTAGAGAATTTTAAATTTTCTTTTATGAAAAAGAGGTATGGGAAAGATAATTTTTTTGGATCGTTTTGGAAAAGGATCCATTTGGTGGGTCTTTTTCAAAAAGAGAAAATTTAATATGTTGAGGGGTCAAAGTGGGTGAAGGGGAGATTTAACCCCACTTGTGCACATGATTAAAGAGGCGGATTAGATGAAGATTAAAGGCTAATAAAAGTGATGGAGGATGTGACATGTGGAGAGAGAAATTAAATAAATTATTTAATTTTTAGAAGAAAGGAAATAATGATGGACAAATAATTAGGAATAAGTATTTACCTTAGGTAGGACCTTAGGGAAATATAGGAAATGATTTTAGATGAATATCGAGATGGTGAATTTTAATTAAATCATAAAATATTATTTAATAAATATATATATTAGGGCAAGGGGCTTTGCTCGGTTGGCTAAAGCATCCTGTTGCAGGCAAGAGGTCACGAGGTCTAGGCTCCCCCATCCCCGTGATATTGAAGGGCGTGTTGTGCCAACGTCACCGATCACATGAAAAAAGTTTGTCAATACCAGACACTGCAGTTTATAGGGGGGCTACCTGATTTGTGTGTGTGTGTGAAGAATAAGATGAATTAATGTAAATTGACCAAATGATTATAATGGTCAATTTTAGATGTCTCTAGTATGCATTTGCCATAATCATCTATTTTCAAATTTAAATTCAAATTCAAATTATAGATGTAAAATCTTTGTCACAACTAAATCTGTATTCTCTCTCTAACATCAAAATACACATTTATTTTAATCATTTTAGTTCATTTTCAAATCAAAATCTAAAACAACATTTAACTCAACTCATTAATCTAAATTGATTAACCTAAATATTTCCTTAAACGATATTTTATTTCTAATTAACAAAAAAATTTTAACTCTTTGTCATCATCATCGTATGCATGCTTCCATTCTTCTAAAACCATATAGAGTCTCCCTTCTTAAGATACCTACATTATTGTGGGTAGTCCCGCACACTCTCAATGATTTTGAATGTTGGATAGAGCTAGACTTCAACCTTTCCTCTATTTGACCAACGTTATATATATCCAAGGGCATTTTATTAAAAAAAGTTGAAGTATATCTACACGAGAATGTTCAAAATGAGTATGATAGAGGCTTTCAAAATTTTAATTGGATAAAGCAATTTACCCAATATAGTCCAAAAAAATATGATAAAATGGCTTTTTCTTTGTAATTGTGTAAAGAAAAAGATGTCTAACAAAACCCAAATCAATGATGAATTTGGAATGCCTATGCATTGATTGACCTTCTTGTCCAATAAAGTGCTTGTGTGGTGTGGATGGGATATATACAATAAATATATCTCATTGGAAACTTCAAATCCATGATGTGGATGGATGGATACTCAAAAGTGGATGGATGGATACTCAAAAGTGGGTGGAAATAGATTGACATATATACATTAAATTCAGAAAGAGCAAGCATAGATGACACCCGAGCAAACCTAAGCAAGCAAGACATAAATATCTAAGTTGACCCAAAACTATATAGGGGTAAATTCAAGTGTCTGTCAATTGGATATGACATTTTCTAATATATCTTTTGTCCGTTTACATAACGGTGTAATGATACTACATTATCCTGTATGATCATTAGTGAGAATCCGACACAAGGGCGGGTCCCACCAGCTGTTTGTGCTTAGCTGGAATACGGTTCCTGATCTCACGTGAGAAAGCGAGCAACCGGCACGTGTTGGGTGGAACATGTGGGCCCCATTGTATGAATAAGGCAGCAGGGACATAAATATGGATGAACGTGGTGGGCCCAGTATCGGTCAGATTAGTTAAGTGGAGATTACCTGTTGCTGTCACCGCTGGGTCCCATATTATTTCAGTGCTGCGTGCTGCCAGCTGCAAATCTGACATTTTAGACTCACGTGTGGCTATTCTGAAAGCTACGTTCGACCGCCGTTATATAGCAAGATGAACTATTCTTGTAATGGAAGGTTGATGATTGTCAAATTTAATTCCTGATTTATTGAAGGCACTGGGAATTTAATGAGCACATGGCATTTATAAAGCTAGCTATTACTAGGAAAAGTGAATGACACAATTTTAAAATATTAATTTATTAGAGGTTTTTTTTTTAAAGTTATTGCATGAGTCTGTAGGTTGAAATCTTTTTAGTTGAGAATTAAAGACTGAGGGGTATTCATTCAATATGATCTCATCTCTTATGATGTCGAGGCTTTGCACTCGAGAAGACTTGATCTCTAGTGGACTCATTTAGAATCATTCAATTTCACCAATAGATCAAGGACCTATTGAGTGGAGTGTATTTTGGATTAGATTAGAGAAAAGTTTTTATTGGGACTTTTACTTTTAAAATTTTGAAAAATATTTGAAAATAATTAGTTGTTTATATTAATTAATCGTATAAAAGAATAAATTTATGAATATATACAATTAAGGGTAGTTATTATAGAATGATAATTGATGACAAGAGAATGATTAAATGGAAAAAAAATGAACCATCTATATTGTTGGAAAAAAAATAAAAGTGAATTTAAAATTAATAAAAGATCATTCATTGAGTTAAGATATATTTTCAACCCCTTTTTATGAGATTTTAGAACCATTAGACAAAAAACTTATTTTTTCTTAAAATATGATTTCTTGTTTTGAAATCTTAGTCTAGCCTTATTTACTACTCACAACAATATATGAGAGGGATACAATCAATTTCAATTCCATCAGAGAAAAATTAGGAATAAATAATAGATGATTCACCTTAAGGGAGCATGAAGATCATCCAATAATTAGAGACTTACTTCAAAAGGAGTCAAATCGTGATCTTGAAGGAGAAACAACATGTGAAGTGGAACAAAAAGTAGCCTACTTTGAGGCCTCCTAATAAGGTGCAACCAACCCACTAGAGGGGCTAGTTGCCTAAGACCTTATATAATCTAAATAAGAATTTCCCATGCCAAAAGAACATGGGATCCCCTTACTTGGACATAAGATGTCCTCCTTTATTATCTGCTAGGGGGAACATGAACAACCTAGAAGATGAGGTAACCTTCACTAAAGAGTAGGGTGCCCTAAAATCCAAATAGAAATATAAAGAGACTCAAATGAAGTTTTCATGGGAATATTTATTTACATAGAGGAAGGATGTTTAGGACACGAGACAAGGGGGGGAGAATCAAGTAGAACCATTAGAGTTAAGGAGTTTCTCTATGCTAACACAAAGTCTCTTAATAACCATTGAAGTGTTTATATAAATAAGCCTCCACCAAATGACCATATAAAAAGCACAATCTCCACTTGAATGTTTTATACTCATAATCCAATTATTGCTTCCATATATGCTCAACCACTTTGAGCCAAACCTACTTTAAAAAGGCTCCCAAAAGATCTATTTAAACATGAAGCCTAGAAAAATGAGATGTGAACATGTATGATTATTACAAGAAGTAGAGAGTAACTTCACAAAGAATTTGTCTAATTATAGGTAGACTAGAAGGGCACCAAAACTATAATGAGAGGGTATGTAAATGAAACCTAAACTAGAAACATACATAAAATATTAGAAGGTATGAAATATAGATACCAAGATGATGTAGTTGATGTAGTTGCTAGAAAGGAGAATGGGGAAGTACAGTATGAAGATCTGAACCCTAGGACCTCTTATGTAGTTATTTTATACCATGGAGGATACAATAAGAGAAATAAGAATTTGCAGTAAGATTTAAGATGAACAAAAAATGTAAACAATACTAATAACAAAGAGTCATTCATCCATTCATAACACATATGTAGATAACTCCTTATAGCTTCTTATATTATATTACATTGCATAAAAGGATGTTCTTTAGTCTCTTCTCATATATCTATCCATATACATATTCATATATCTCCGCATATGATTTACATTATATATGTGTGTGTGTGTGTGTGTGTGTGTGTGTGCATGTTCCCATGAAGGGACATGACTCCTAGTTACAACTAATGTCTCTTTCATCCTTTGTGGACCTTTTGCGATAGTCTATGATAATATTTGTCTTGACTTTTGACCTGCTAACATCATCCCCTTTTAAAATGATGTCTTGTCCTCCAGACATGATGGTTAATTAGGAAGGAGATATTTGTATGTTCCTTTGAGGTGATTCAATGCCTTAGCCCACTGTGTGTTGTCCCACTATAAAGTGGAGATGTGGCTTTGAATTTGAATCATTGTTTCCTTCGTGTCAACTAGACTATCAAGGATTTGAATAATTTTAGCTATTTATTGTGATTCCCCCATTATCCCTAATAGGTGGGCCATCTAGTTGTTGATGGTTTCCCTCATTTGTTTGATCTACTCCTTGATATGCTCTCTTTGGGTGTGGAGTTGTTGTAGTTGGTGGTAGAGAGTTTCCACTTGGGATCTGATGGTGGCATCCCTATCTTGGAGAGGGTTGTAGGTATGCACCACTTGTGCTATCTAATTCTCTAGTTGGGTCATTTGGTCCTTTAGACCCTTTTTTGTGATAGGCCATTGTAAGTAAAATAGATCACCCAGAGCTTCTATGATCATGTCACCAATCCCTTTGATATTCTCCTCCAATTTGTAGTGTGTGGTAGCACACTTATTAGTATACTCTTATGTTTTCTTATTTATGACATCCTCTTGTGCTTCTTTTCTTATGGTATCCTTTGTTGTGACCAAATCTCTTTGTAAGTTGTCCACCAACTGTTTGAGTTGTTGCAACATGGGAAGTGAAGTGTCCCATGGTAGGTGGGGAATATCCTTTTGTAGTGTATCAATTACATCATGTAGTTGCTCCACTATACTCACATGATCACTTAGCAGTTCCTCCCTTGTGGTGGTGTGGAGAATGTCTCTGAAATGAATCTTTTCTAGTGGGGAAATTCTAGACAAGTCCACTTGTGAGTCCACCATTGGTACTTGTAAAAGTTGTGATGATGGCACTGCTTGGATTTGTTGTGCTAGGAGATTCTTAATGGCAGAGATTATGGAAGTGGGGGTGGATGTCTCCATAGTTCTAGTATCTTCACTTTTATCCTTTTCTTCTCTAGTAAGATTAGTCTCCAATGGTTGGGGCCCTTCTACCTCTTCTACATTAGTCTCAACCATCTCCTCGTAGAGTTTTTGAGCGACATCCTAAGTTTCTTTCCATATTTTTTTGATGTTCTCTAGATCCTCCATGAGTTTATTCACTCTCTATTTTGTGAGGATTTCTTGAGCTTGCACTTGGTCTAATGCTTGCTTCTACTCTTCAGTGATGTTTGGATTTATTGTGGAGATGTCCTTATCCCCTATTTCTTCTTCTTTATTAAGTGATTTGGTCCTCTTTTCTCATATTATTGTAATTATCTACTCTGAGAAGTCCTGCATTGCTTCATCTATCCCTTTTCTTGATTGGTTGACATATTAGAGAAGGAATTGTATTATTCTTCCTTTATTTTCCTTGTCTTTTTCTTCAAACATATTCAATATTTGCAATAGCATGCCCAAATGGAGGATGGTGTTGGAAGTCACCAAGATGTCAATTGGCAGTTGAAGTTGCTCTGGAGTCACTTGGGGAGTGGGTGTTGAAGTTTATTGCTCTCTTTTATTCCTCTTGAGAGGTTGCTCAACCTCTTCTTCACCCTCTAAAATCTCATCTACTTCTACCTCTTCCAATTCTTCCTCTATTGTCTCCTACATTTTCCTCTTAATCATTTGTTTGGGCATTGCTTGCTAGGGTCTCTTTTGTGGGGTGACTTGCGGTGGTTTCCCCAGTGTAGATACAATCCATGTGGAGGTGGTGGGGCCTTCAAAATTTCTTGGTATCCCTGAACTTCTTGCAAAGGAGGGTTCTGACCATATTGTAGTAGCAGAGAATTAGGTGAACCCCCCTTCTAGTATTCCCCACTATTTATGGAGTTTCTCTTTATTCTTTTCCTACTTTTCTTGTGCCTTTTTATCAATTCTTCTTGCCATTACTTCTTTGTAAGTTCCAAAATTCTCTACATTAGGATCCTTAGGCTATCCTAGTAGGGAAGTGTCATAAGCATCTATCTCTTGTGTTGTGTATTCATAGGGTAGTCGCGGTACCCAAACTATGTGTGGTTCTAGTGCCTCCATTTATATGTAGTCCTTATCAATCATGAAGGTTATTGTGCTGGTGTACTAAGTGATGGACTCATGGGGGATCCTTTCCCTTTCTTACAATTTCTCTTGGAAGGTCTTGAAGAACCCCAGTATGTGATTTTGTGGGATTGGATGTCTAGGAATCAAAGTTAATGTGATATTTTATTTTAGCTGCCACCATTTGGTTGTGTTGCCAAACTTTTCCTTTCAAGTTTGGTAATTCTTTAAGGAAGTAAAAAATTAAACACATCAGTAATGTACCATATCAAAAGTGGTACTTTGAGTTCTTGATCTTCTAGATGTTCTCCATCAGTTGCTCTTACATGACCTCATAGAGGTAGAAATCTTTATCCTCCACTACCATTTGGTAGGTTGTTTGGATTACAATGGTGCTGGTTGAGTCCTCCCAATTGGAATAGTTGACTTTGTACGCAATCCCCATCATGGTGTAGTGGACTCCATCATTTATGATTGTTTTTACGTTCATACTCTAGTCATCCAGGGTTACTCAGTCAATTGTTTCACCTCGTTATTCTTAATGTCCTTCTTTGTTGGGACGTTGCCTACAATGCTGAGTCCCATTACTATGTGAATTACCTCCTTTGTAATCCGATAGGGTTTATCTAGGTACATGAACTCATTATGCACTTGGCTCAATACAATTCTCACCCATGTGTGTTCGTCAAAAAAATCCAAATAGTCTTTCCAGATATCCAACATTTTTCATCCAATCTCTATATATTCTACTTTATGTCTTTTTTTCATATTGGTGGAGTGTTTTGTAAGGCTCCTCAAACTTAGTGTGATCAATTTTTGTAATTTTTTCGTGAATGCACTTGCAAACATCATCCAGTATACCACATTATGGGGTATCTTAGATAATGTTCCCTCCTTAGTTATTTCTAGAGACTTGTATGGGTATTTCTTGTACTTGGGTTGAGGCTTCTTAGATATTTAAACTACAGTAGGGGTGACCATTGTTTTAGCAAATAATTTTGTAATGTGTAGATAGCTTAGGGTTTGGTCTTAGTTGAATGAGCACAAACTATCAATTGTGTAGATGAAAAGTGAGTGTTTGAAGTGGGGTGTGAGGTGTTAAGTAGGTGAATGAGTGGTAGTGTATTTAATTTTGTTTCCTATTATGTGATTTTTTCTAGCTGTTTTATTTTTTTGATGTGACGGGTTTCTTTTTGAGTATTTTAATTTTTTGATTTTTTTATGGTTTACACTATAGTACATAATATACATTAGGATTTTATTTTATTATTTGATATTTTTAGTCTACCGAAAAGTGGTAATGTTTGAGGCATGTGCCATTTACATATCCGGTCGTAAGGTTTTCATTCATTTGTCAAAGTTTCACTACTCTGGAATTATTTATGTCATGGATATAGTATGGTCCTAGCCATCTAATCTTCAATTTCCCTTATTTATTGAATTTTCTATCATAAAGTAATGTCATATCCCCTTTTTTGAATGTTTTCAATATTAAGTTCCTATCATGTCATGCCTTTTGTCTTTGGTGCACAAGTTAGTGATTATACATTACAATTTTTCTATACTCATTTAATTTATCTATATCTTCTACTTGTTGTATGAGGGATTGGTCATCTTCTAACCAAAAGGTGAGTGTGATACATAGGTTGGGGACTATAAAGTTCATAGGTACTATAGAGTCAATGCCATAGACTAAATTAAATGGAGTGAGTTTGTTGGTCCTTTTATATGATGTGTGGTATGACCAAAGTACCATAGGTGCTTTTATATCCCAATTTGTCCTATTCCTATCACACATTTTGGTAAGGGCTTTCCTAGTCATCTTGTTCAATGCTTCACTTACCCCATTTCCTTGTGGGTCATAGGGGATCTTTTGTTATGTGTTATCATGACTTTTTTAGTTATTTCTTAATCATTTTTTACAAAATGTTTCCCTTGGTCACTCACTATGATAAGTGGACATCCATATCTTGTAATTATGTTCTCATACAAAAGTCTTGTAGTAGTCTTTATGATACAATCCTTTGTAGGTTCCGCCTCTTCCCATTTGTGAGATATTCTATTCTAGTTATAGTGAACCTTAATTTAGAATTTTTTGTTAGTGGATTAATAGGTATAATGAAGTCTATGGCCCATTTTTAAAAGGGGTTCTATGCTAGTAATAGTCTTAATGAAATTTCATCTCTTGTAGTAGGTTTCCCCACCCTTTGAAAAAAATCACATTCTTTTATATATTCCCTAGCATCTTTATGAAGAGTTGGCCACCATAGTCCCACAAGTTTCACCACATTTATGGCCCCTTACAACTCCTTTGAGTGCTTCTTTTAGGATTGAATTTATTTCATGCTTATACACCACTCTTCTCAAGATATCATCTCTACCTATATGGTGCAACGCTCCTTCAAATAAAGTGTATGGTTCATCCTTCCATACAAGTGATTGCTTCTCTTATGGTGAGATATCTTTGGGGAATTCTCTTATAGAAAGTAATATGGAAATCTCTTGTAACTCCTTTGGTATCAATTTAATGTGAAATAGATGTACACTAGGGAGATATTCTCCTTGAGCATCTAGTTCTTCTCTGGTCTCAATCCGAGATAATAGTCTGATGCTTGGTTATTTTTACTAGGTTTCACCATTTTAAAACTAAATTCTTGAAATAGTAGCAACCATTTGCATACCATGTTTTATTGGTTTATTAAGTACAAATACTTTAGAGTTTCATGATCATTAAAGAAAGTGAATGGGGTGGATTTTAGGTACTGTTTATATTTTTGTAGTGTGTATACAATAACTAGTGCCTCTCTTGGGGTGGTAGTATAATTCTTCTCCACGGTAGATAGTATTTTGCTAGAAAAGGAAATAGGATGGTATTCAGGGATAACTTTAAGAAACCCCCCCCCCCTTGGCGAAGGTGTAAAATCTTGGTGAATCTTTCCTTTTATTTAATTTTTTTTATTAATTTTTCTTACGAATCTATACACATTATTAAAAAAGTTTATAAAATCCTGGCGAATCTTAATGAATAATTGGTAAAAATTAATAATCACAATGGCGAATCCTAGTGAATATTCACTAAAAATATTAATTACAATGGTGAATCTCTCCTTTAAAAATTTGCATAGTTGGTCGACGTAGTTCCCCCATATTTGAATTGTTGTATCGGGGGGACATCCCTAAGTGTCCTACCGATGATGTTCACTCACGCCGATAAGGCTTTCATACTCCACCTGGGGTTCACACTCACCTTGTCAACCTCATGTTTGCATCATCATCATTCATGTCAACACTTGTCATGGTGAGAGATCCACCAAGGCACAGGTACACCGCTTGTGTAATTTCAAAGAATCAAGAAGGGAATCTACAATATTTGCACCAAGCTCCCAGAAAGATGTTCAATCAAAAGCTCTGTTTGATCTCCACAATTCACTATTGCCAATAGTTCATGACATACGTCATATTCCACTAGCTTAGTATGTTGTCTGATCAACCTTGTTTAATCTCAACTACTCATCCTCATCGTCAATGCCACCCACGTCATTATAACTGGGTCCCACTATAGAATGTTGCCTTCTCATCATTGCGTCAGGGGAAAAGTTTAAATGTTACAATCGATTAGCAATTTAACTTTTTAATCGAATGGTTGTAGGTTGTTTCCGCGGCCTAATACGCACATGCCTTTTAAAAGGCTTGTTGAGGCACAAATTTTTTTTGGGCCACATGATTAGATTTAATCATGTGGCCCAAAACAAATTCTGGGCCTCAAAAAGCCTTTTAAAAGGCATGTGTGTATTAGGCCATGAAATCAACTTGCAGTCGTCCGATTAAAAAGCTAAGCGATGATTTGATGGCAATAAATAAAAGCCCTATTCAAGGTTCAAATATCTGTGGAATTAAATGGTAATTATTATTGTGGCAATATTTCCCCAAAATTAATGGTATGAATATAATATTATTGGCGAATATAATCAATATTTATGATTATAGTATAAATTGCTAGCAAATCAGTTCTAATGACGTATCATTTAAAATATAATACATAGGTGAATTAATCGAGATGATTTTTTTTTGTAAAAACCTGGCGATTCAGAATCATTTTTAGCTTGTACTATTCGCCATTTCTGGAGGTCTTGATTTCAATTATTCGCCAATTGGCGAAGATTCGCCACTAAAGTTTTTCCTGATGGTATTTGTTCCCTTTGGGTTGGTTAAGCACTACTCCTATAGTGATATCAGAAGCATCCACATGAACATGAAAAGGGTTCCAATCTGGGAATATGAGGATTGATACTTTCACAATCTTCTATTTTAAAGTATCAAATTCTTTTTGAGACTCTTCATTCCATTCAATATTCCTACTAATTTTTTTCTTCAATAGGTCTTCTAATGGTGCAATAATACTGTCATATCCTTTTATAATTTTTCTATGATACCCTATATATCCTAGAAATGTCTTAGCTTCTAGAGAATTCTTAGGTGGCAATAAGTTTAGTATTAGGGAATATTTCATAGGATCCACCATGAATCCATTTTTACATATAATATTTCCTAATAAAGTCCCAAAGGGTACCACAAAGGTACATTTTTTGAAACTTAGTGAAATTGACATGTTCCTACATCTATTTAGCATCATGGAGAGTACCTGTACATGATATTTTACTAGCCCATAAACAATCCAATCATCTAAGTAAACTTCTAGAAACTCATGTATGGAGTCTTTAAATGTGTTAACCATTATTCTACTAATACTGCAGGGGCATTTTTCAACCCAAAAGGTATTATAGTATACATATATGATCCCCATTCTATAGAAAAGTAGTTTTGGGATGATCTTTCTCCTTTATCTTAACTTGATGGTATCCAAAAAATCTGTCAATAAATGAGTATATCTCTCTTTTTACAACTAATTCTAGGGTCTCCTTGATGAACGGGGTGGGAAAGGGAGTATGTATGCAAGCTTTATTCAATTCCCTAAAATCTACACAAATTCAAGTATTTTTTTTTTTTTTTTTTCTTGTTTTGGACAAGCATGGGGCTTATCCAATCTACATCCTCTACCTACTAGATGATTCTGGTAGCTAGCATTTTTTCTATCTCTATTTTGACCTTTTTCTTTATATTTGGATTTAATGTATAAGGTCTTTTCCAGACTAGTTTAACTCCTTCCTTTAGTTGAATTTTCATCACTCTTACCTCTTCTTTAATCCCTTTCATTTCTATAAAAGTTCCATGGAATAAATCTTGAAATTATGAGAGGGCTTCTATTATCTGTGCTACTACCTTTTCATCCTAGTAGTCCCCTATTATTTCCATTTTGGTGTTTCCTTCTACCATAATATTTGCTTGTCTTAGTTGGATGGGGTAATTATAGTATTTCTTCTTAGGTTCAATAGATTATTCTATTTCTCTTTTTCCTTGGTCTATTTTTTATGTTTGGAGAATGTTCTTCACCATTTTGTGTTGCACAACAATGTTTTTGTGCTCCAAATGATTATTGTTCCAACCATTTAATATATTCCCATATTCCCTCTTCTTTAGGTGGTGGAGAGGAAGGTTGTGGTATCATTGTCTCCTGATCTTCTTTCTATTTGACTATGATTTTATTCATTTTGGCTAATATAGTATGTATCTAAGTATAGAAAGGAAAACTATGGAGGAAATTTGTTGTTACTCCATGCCATGTTTTGATTCCTCCACGTCTCTCTTGTTTAATGTACCAATGTTTTGGCTATGAGGTTTAATGTCCAATGGAATAGTTGGATGTATAGTCTTTCATCATACTCATATCCTTCTTCCCAATATTGTATACACATGTCTAAGTGATGCTATGGTGAGATATATCCCTTGTATGTGGGTATGTCCTCATATTCTCCTACTTCTGCCAGATACCTTTCTTTTATTAAAGTTTTGAAATTTTACCAGTTTACAATAGTCTACTTATGTGTGTTATACCAACACGCAACAATTCAAGTCAAGGTATGTAGTAGGATATCAAGCCTATGGAATTCAATTAGAAATATTTGTTCTATTTGTGAGAGGTATGATAGTAAGTCGATGGTTTTAGAATATTAAGGTAATTTAATGTGTGAGAATGTTTGTAAAATATGGACACATTGAGATACTTGGGTATTGTCCCTTTTATCCCTTTTTATGCTGACACCACTATCATGTGATATTTTTTTGGACAATCCTTCCCATGGTGTCTTTTTACCATGAATACCCTTCTGGAGCCAAAGATCTAGCGAGAATATACTTTTGGTTCATCTTGTATTCATGCTTCTAGTGTAGTATCACTATCTGTGCTCCCATCAGTGTCATCTATTTCTAGTTTTCCTTCTAAGTTGGGTTCTTCCCAAATTTCATTTGTAGGTATCTTAGTTATAGTGTATATTTTTACTATCACCATCATCTTCCTTAACATCTACCTCTTCTACATAGGTTTTTGCTTGAATCTAAGGGGGTGTATACTATTCTCCTATCATCTACAAATGAGATTTATTCCTTCCCTACATCTATTACTATGCATGAATCTACAAACCATATTAATCCCAAAAGTGCATCAAGAGAATAAAATGTTTCTTTGATTATGAATACCTAAAATTCTACAATGTATTTTATTCCTTTAACATTTACCTCCACCTGTCTCCAAGTGTCTAAGGTTTTTATTTCCAATCCATTTTCCAGACTAATATTGTATGGGGTAGGTTCTAGTGTAGGTATTCTTAGGTATTCCTATATTATTTTTGGTATTAGATTGACATCTACCCCTAAATCAGTCATTACCCTAGAGATCTTACGGTTATGAATCTAGAGGTTAATCATAACCATCTTGGTTTTCCAATGCTTCCCTACTATCTTGACTTAGGAAATTGATTTATTATTCCAATATTTACTGATTTGTTTCAACCTTGTGAGTAGGTCACGTTTTCCTACCATTTGTGCCAGTTTTTTAATATTCTTACTTCTTGTTATAAAAAATAACCATTATATTTTCTTTCCTTTCCTTGTTCTTGTTCAATGATTTTCCTATCTTGTTCTAGGATTTGATCATGTTCTTGTTTAGTGGGGTAGAATCCTTCTCCCCCCTCTGAAATTTCTTCTTCTAATGGTACCACTTGAAGGGAAAAACATGCATGGATCTAGAGACCCAACAGTGCGGAATACATTCCCTTAACACTAATACAATAGAGGAGTAAAGAATAAACCAGTTTCAATAGCTTCACAAACTAGTTAAGATGAATACATGCAAGTAAAATAAATATTACGCAAAGTTGAGCATTCACAGATGACACTAGATATACGTGGGAAAACCTTTTCAGGTAAAAAACCCACCACACAAAGTCGAGATAATTTGTATTACAGTAACAAAACAGTTACATACAAAATACAGTCTTCTCTGATTAGCTCACAACAACACTACTCGAATTATCTCACTATTACAATGTTCTTCACTTACAGTTTGAACTTCCTTCTTCTATGCAATATGTCATCGACTTCCTTAAGTCTAACGTTGCATTCAATTCTGTTAGTCAACCGCCGATCACCAGGTACAATCATGTCTGATTCAATCACACCCATGATCGGCCCATACCGATTTTCCTACATCGAGCCACCCAGGTAGTAATGCCTTCACCCAAATTGGGTTTTGTTTCGCCACCCTGGGTTGACCTGCACCTGCTGCAATTACTCTTTTGGTCTTTGTCCAATCATCGCTTTGACACTGAGCCATGTGTCTGCAAACCATTCACCATTCGCTTCTAACACCGAGTCCAATTCAGTCAAACCAGTCATTGAGCTCATCCGAGCTCCCCACAGACCTTACCATGCTACCATAGACCCCATTTGACTAGCTCATAGTATGGCGGTAAGCGGTCTGAGTCCACCTGAGCTCTGTCGCTCAAGGTTACCGTGCTACCGCAGCTGGCCCCAAGGCACACTGCGGTACAACAGTAACCAACCTGGCAGAGTACTAGTGGTCTTACCGTGGCCACTGCAGTCAGTCATGTGACTGGCCGCGGTAGGGCGGTAACCGCTAGCCAGGCCGTTGGCGGCCTTACCATGGCCACCGCGGTCAGCCTCTTGGATGGCTGCAATAGGGTGGTAACCGCCAACCAGGCCACTGGTGGCTTTACCACGGCCACCGCGGTCAGCCTCTTGGCTGGCCGCAGTAGGGTGGTAACCACCAACCAGGCCGCTAGCGGCCTTACCGCGGCCACCACGGTCATCCACTTGATTGATCGTGGTAGGGCGGTAACCGCCACCCAGGCCGCTGGCGGTCTTACTGTGGCCACCGCAGTCAGCCTCTTGGCTGGCCGCGGTATGATGGTAACTGCCAGACTTGTCACCACCAGAACTAGAAGGAGCCATTGCGGTAAAGCGATAAAGGCCGATAGGAGGACAAAATAACGCCAAGGATGGAATGAAGGGGCATAAAAATAGAAATTGAGACATAGTTTCTCAACAAGCTCCCACTTGGCAAACATTTCTAGCAACCCCATTGCAACAAAAATCACTATCTGTCATAGGCCCCAAGGCCCATCAATTCTGTGCACCATCTGAACTTGTCTGTGCTAACTAGTTTTGTCAAGTCATATGCAACATTCTTCAAAGTGTCCACCTTTTCGAGACTGACCTTTCCATTTTCAACCATATCCCTTACGAAATGATATTGCACATCAATGTGCTTGGTCCTGGGCTGAAAGGTTGGATTCTTTGCCAAACAAATGGCACTTTGACTGTCACAGCAGATTGAAATCTGCTCAGCATTGAATCCAATGTCTGAACACAAACAATTTAAGCAAATAGCCTCTTTACAGGCATGAGTTGCAGCCATGTACTCTACCTTTGTCGTGGATAAAGCAACTACAGCCTGTCGCTTACTCATCCAACTGATTGCTCCACCATTAAGCATGAAAGTGTATCCACTGGTGGATTGCCTGCTGTCAATGTCCCCTGCCCAATCTGAATCAACATACCCATGAATGCTGAGAGTCCTGTGTGATGCAACCACACTGCCATGGTAACACAGTGCATAATCTGAAGTCCCCTTCAAATACCTGAATACTCTCTTCACAACATCCCAATATGATCTTCCCAGATTTTCCATAAATCGGCTTAGAACTCCCACTGCTTGGGCAATGTCTGGTCTTGTACAAACCATAGCATACATCAAACTACCAACAACACTTGCATAAGGCACACTGGTCATGTCTTCCATCTCAGTAGCAAACTTTGGACAGTCTTCAACAGACAACTTAGTTCCATGCATGATTGGAACAACAAGCTGCTTGCAGTCATCCATGCTAAACCTCTCCAGAACTGTCTTCACATACTTACTCTGACTGACCCAAAGTTTTCTGCTTGTTCAGTCCCTGGCAATCTCCATTCCAAGAATGTACCTAGCTGCACCAAGATCTTTCATTTCAAACTTTGCAGACAACTGAGATTTAAGATTAGAAATCATAGTCTTGCTATTTCCAATGAATAACATATCATCCACATACAGGGTAATAACAAGCACATGATCATTCTTAGATTTATAATAAATGCAATGATTAGATTTTGATCTCACAAATCCAATTAACAACAGAAACATGTCAAATTTCTGGTACCACATTCTAGGAGATTGTTCTAAACCATAGAGAGATTTATTTAATTTGCAAACCAGATTTTGTTTACCTCTTTCAATAAAATGCTCAGGCTGGGACATGTAGATTTCTTCTTCCAGCTCACCATGGAGAAATGCGGTCTTCACATCCATCTACTCAATTTCAAAATCATATACAGCTGCTAAAGACAAAAGAAATCTGATGGATGTCAGCTTTGCTACAGGGGAAAAAATCTCTCCATAATCTATTCCCTCAATTTGAGAAAAACCCTTTGCAACCAGTTGTGCCTTATACTTCTCAACACTGCCATCAAGACCTGTCTTCCTTTTTAATATCCACTTACAACCAATAGGATTTTTCCCTTTAGGTAGTGGTGCCAAATTCTAGGTATCATTCTTTTTCAAAGAAACTATCTCTTCATTCATGGCCTGCAACCAAGAATTTCAATCAGCCATGCTGATTGCTTTTTTTACAGTCCTAGGCTAATCAATGCTGGTAATTAAAGCATAAACACAGTTTGAATCTAACATAGAGAAACCATACCTATCAGGTTGCTTTTTTTCTCATGTAGATCTTCTTACAGGCTAGGGTTGTTCTTCATCATCAGAACTTCCAGAGCTACTTGAGCTCTCCTCAGTCTCAGGTACACCATGCAACTCTTCCCTTTCTAGAGTTTGTGGGATCTCAACTGCATCCTTCTTTTTTCCACTCTGATTTGTCCCAAGCTGCTGATCACTAACTGAAGGTTTTAGCTCATGAAATATCATGCTTCTACTGTATAAAACCTTCTTAGTAACAGGGTTCCAAAGCTTGTATCCTTTCACACCAACTCCATAGCCATTGAGAATACATTTGACAGCCTTGTTATCCAATTTAGATCTTTTTTCATTTGGCACATAAACATATGCCTCACAACCAAACACATGGACATGCCTCAGAGAGGGCTTCTTACCAGACCATGCTTCCAAAGGTGTCTTGTCAACAAGAGCTAAACAAGGAGATCTGTTTATCAAATAACATGTTGTAGCAACAACCTCAGCTCAGAACTTCTGCTCCAGACTAGCACCATTCAACATACTCCTTGATTTTTCCATCAGCGTCTTGTTCAACCTTTCAACAACTCCATTTTGCTATGGAGTGTAAGGCGTTGTCTTGTGCCTTTTAATCCCATGATCAGTGCAGTACCTTTCAAAATCTGAAGAAAAAAATTCACTGCCATTGTCTATCCTCAAGCACTTAATTTTCCTTCTTGTCTGATTTTCAACCAAAGATTTAAATTCTTTAAACCAATTGAACACTTCTGATTTACTTTTAATGAAGTATACAAATACCCTTCTTGAACAGTCATCAATAAAAGAAACATAATATCTAGTCTTCGATAACGAAGGAACATTAACTGGACCAAACATATCAGAATGAACATAATCCAGTATACCAGAATATTTGTGAGGACTAGAATAAAAAGAAACACGGTGCTGTTTTCCATAGATACAATGTTCGCAAAAATCAAACTCAAGGTTACAATCATCAAGCCCTTCTACAAGAATTTTTATTCTTCAAGGTTTTTAAACCTTTCTCACTAATGTGACGAAGTCGGTGATGCCACAACATAGTCTTCTCAGCTAGGAGTTTTACCTCCATAGCATTTGCAGCCAGAGAAGAGTCTTCATCTTTCTCTACAGGTGCAACATTGCATGGCTTTACAGAGGCACTGTTACAAAGAACAGGACGTGCATCCAACTTGTATAGAGTACCAGTACGAACACCCTTAGCCAACACCATTGCACCTCTAGCCATTTTACATCCCTTACTAGAAAAAGAAACTTCTATACTAGCATCATTTAACTTACTAACAAAAAGAAGATTTTGAGCCAGACCTGGTATGTGAAGTACACCACCAATACCTTTGACTCTCTTGTCAAGAAACTAAATTTTGACTCTTCCTTTGCCAACTATCTCCAACGTTGAATCATTTGCCAAGTATACCTTTCCACCATCATACTTCTCATATTTAGACAACCATTCTCTATTGGACGTCATGTGAAAATAAGCACCCGAGTCAACCAGCCAGACATCATCTGATGCCTGAGTTGTCAAGGCTGCTGCAATGAAGGCATTTGCATCACTTTGAGAAGATTCATTGTCAGAAGCATTCTTCTTCTTCTTCTGCTTGTAGTCCTTCCTGATATGACCAAGTTTCCCATAGTTCTAGCATCTCACCTTGAAATTTTTTCCAAGAGACTTTGATCTCCCTATAGATTTGGATTTTGACTTCTTGTGCTTCTTCTTGCCTTTCTCCTTTGGTCTACCTCGAATAGCAAGAGCCTCTTTGGCCATCTCTGAAGACTTCCTCCACATCTCTTCAAAAAGCAATGAGGCAACAAAGTATTCCATCTTGAAAGCAATAGTAGTGCTTCCAATGGCCATCACAAGATGGTCCCAACTGTCAGGTAATGAATACAACAAGAGCATGCAACGATCCTCCTCCTCAATCTTTACACCTACAGAAGCCAGTTGAGTAACACTCATGTTAAACGAGTTTAGATGGCCTGCAACAGATGCACCTTCTTCCATCTTCAAGGAGTACAACTTCTTCCTCAAGAATAACTTATTTACTAGAGACTTTCCCTGATAAATATCACCGAGCTTCTTCCATAATGAAACTGCAGACTGCTCCTCATGGACGTTTAGGAGAACAAAATCGGCTAGACTCAGTTTTATCAAACATCTTGCTTTTCTATTAGCAAGATCCCAAGCTTCTTGCATTGTACTTTGTGGCTTAGTTCCAGACACTGCAATCCAGAGGTCTCTATCCACAAGCAGGTCTTCTATCTTGAGTTTCCATAACTCAAAGTTACTGCCATTAAATTTTTCAATGTCTACTCTACCAAATGTACTCGCCATCTCAAACAAAGACAAGTTTTAACAATGCAAGAATCCCACTAAAATAGTATTAGCACAAAAAAATAATCTTTCCTACAAGAATAGCACAATTGGCCAAGCTCTGATACCACTTGAAGGGAAAAACATGCATGGATCTAGAGACCCAACAGTGCGGAATACATTCCCTTAACACTAATACAATAGAGGAGTAAAGCATAAACCAGTTTCAATAGCTTCACAAACTACTTAAGATGAATACATGCAAGTAAAATAAATATTACACAAAGTTGAGCATTCACAAATGACACTAGATATACGTGGGAAAACCTTTTTAGGTAAAAAACCCACCACACAAAGTCGAGACAATTTGTATTACAGTAAAAAAATAGTTACATACAAAATACAGTCTTCTCTGATCAGCTCACAGTAGCACTACTCGAATTATCTCACTGTTACAATGTTCTTCACTTACAGTTCGAACTTCCTTCTTCTATGCAATATGTCATCGACTTCCTTAAATCTAACGTTGCATTCAATTCTATCAGTCAGCCACCGATCACCAGGTACAATCATGTCTGATTCAATCGCACCCATGATCTGCTCGTACTAATTTTCCTGCATCGAACCACCCAGGCATCAATACCTTCACCCAAATTGGGTTTTGTTTCGCCACCCTGGGTTGACCTACACCTACTGCAATTACTCTTTTAGTCTCTGTCCAATCATTGCTTTGACATTGAGACATGTGTCTGCAAACCATTCGACATTCACTTCTGACACCGAGTCCAACTCGGTCAAACCAATCACTGAGCTCATCCGAGCTCCCCATAGACCTTATTGCACTATCACAGACCCCACTTGACCAGCTCACGGTATGGCAGTAAGTGGTCCGAGTCCACTCGATCTCTGTCGCTCAAGGTTACTGCGCTACCATAGTCGGCCCCAAGGCACACCGCAGTACAATGGTAACCGGCCTGACAGATTGTTGGCAGTCTTACCGCAGCCATCGTGGTTAGTCATGTGATTGCCCGCGGTAGGGCGATACCACCAGCCAAGCCGCTGGTGGCCTTACCGCGGCCACCGTGGTCAGCCTCTTGGCTGGCTACGGTAGGGCGGTAACCACCAACCAGGCCGCTGGTGGCTTTACCACAGCCACCACGGTCAGTCTCTTGGTTGGTCATGGTAGGGCAATAACTGCCAACCAGGCCACAGGTGGCCTTATTGCGGCCACCACGGTCAGCCACTTGATTGACTACGGTAGGGCGGTAACCGCCAGCCAGGCCATTGGCGGCCTTACCGCGGCTACCGCGATCAGCCTCTTGGCTGGCCGCGGTATGGCGGTAACCGCCAAAATTTGTCACCGCTAGAACCAGATGGAGCCACCACGGTAAAGCAGTAAAGGCCGATAGGAGGAAAAAATAACACCAAGGATGGAATGAAGGGGCATAAAACTTGAAATTGAGACATAGTTTCTCAACACCACTTCCCGTCTTCTAGTGTTGGCACCTTTCCTAGTTACTATTACTTCTTTACTTCTTTCCTTTGTTCTGAGGTCTTTGCAGTACTCTTCTCCCGTATTAATTTATCCTATAGTGTATCATTTGTCCCTTCCTTCCTTGCGACATCTCCTTGTTTCTTCTTCTAGGTTCTTTGGCACTTTCTAGAGGATTATTGCTCCTTTGTTTGCATTGAAATTTTTTGGTTCATCATTGGGTTTGTGGTGTTTTATTTTTAGTAATATTGATGTGTCTTGTCACAATTGAAGGCATCATATTTTTCCTAGCCACAAAATCCACACTTTTTTCTTTTTTCACTAGGTAGCATTCAATTGTAAAGTGTGCTAGTTTTTCGTAATTGAAGCATGTGGCATCTACTCTCCATCCTCTTCCTTGACCTTGTCCTCTGCCTCCTCAGAACAAACCGTTGTTATTATATAGTTCCAAATTCTAAATGGTGTTTGTAGATTTATGGTTTTATTACCATGGTGTAATTTTGTACCCATTATCTTGTGCATACACTTTTCTTTCTGTCAATCCTTTTACATATGCTAGTGTATGTTGGTCTTTATTGCTTACTATGGTAGGGTCTTCCTATAACCAGAATAGTTGTGATGAAAATTCTTCAATGTCATGATCATCCTAGTATCTACAAGCTCCACAATTGATTGAATTCACCTTTTTGGGTATTGTCCAGAGGTCTACCCTTAACGTGTTTTCTTTATTTTCCCCCACTTCCTTGGGACATTCATTTCTAGCATGACCTTCTCTTCCACAATAGGTACACCATATGTTAGGTCTAGGTGTCTATATGTCTCTTTTTCCATGATGTCTTGTTAGAGCCTTAACTATTCTACACCTAGTCTAAGTTTCTCCAATTCTTTATTTTCTCTTTCTTTGTCTTATTTGCATCATGACTAGTTTTTGATATGGTATGTGAATGTAAATAATTTTGGATATGTATTGAAATTTCATCCATCAAGTGCTATTATTATTTTCAGTAGGACCCTAGAGATGAACAACTCAGTCTTCTATTTGTCACTTAAGGTTCTTCTAGTCATCTAACTTGACCTCTTTAAATCTTTTGTCAAATTATTTGATTGATTTTTCCTCTTGTTGTATTAGCTCCCAGATTTTACTTACTCCCTCTGTAGGTAATTCTGGTGTGGAAAAAATTACTAAGAAATCTTGCTTGACCATTTATTAGTCTTTATTTTGGTTTATATAGTTCTTATGATACCACTATAATGTTTCTCCTCAAATTTATCTGAGAAAAATAGTTTGACTTCCGCTGTAGTTAGGTGTTGTCTCTACCATAAAGACTCAAGGATGAAAACAAGTTTGATTGCTTCAGTTGTTTCCTATCTAAACATGGGAAATTTCATAATGGTGGTCATGATCTATTCTTCTTTTGAGTCATTATCTTATCCTATATGAAATTATTGTTCACTCAATGTATCTATATTGTCTTCCTCTTCTTTCCACTCACATATGCTTTTTTTCCTAGGTTTTGTTCTACTTCCTTTGTTGAAATATTTATCTTTTATCAAAATTAGGGATGAATCCTAGTCTATGGGTTGCATCTGTTCAAAGTTTATTTTCATTCTTGGAGATGTTCATTTATTAGTTAGTTTCATTTGATTACTTGATTGTGTTTCTCTATGGTATTAAATTTATATAATTTTCCTTATTTGTCGTTGCACCTTTGCTTCTTATCTTTAATTCAGTTTTGGTTGCTAACTCATCCAGATAATCATCATCAAATGGTATATCTCAAAGCTTTTGTATTGGATTTTCTAGTGGTAACCACTCTTTATTTATCTTATTTAAAGGAGGCATCATGAATCTTACTACCACTTGTTCCATTTCATTTTTGGAATTTCTATAATCTTTAATTTCTTCTTCTATGCTTTGGATAATTTGATTTACTTTGTTTATGCTAGAACAAAAATATAATTTATTCTCTATCCTCTCTAGAAGCACCCACAATGGTGCACTCTTCTTCTTCTTCTCCAAAATTTCCCATATTGGTGCACTTAGCAATACCCTCAATGACGTTCTCACTCTCTTTGTAATTGGTTTTCTCTACAACTTTTGGGTTTTGTTACTTAGGCTTCTTCTTTGCTTCTTCTATTCTTTTGTGATATCTTTCCTATATTTCTTGAATCTCTTTTAGCCTCCTTTCTTCAACATTTATCTCTATTCCTAACTTAATTATTTTAATTATCTCTCTTATTCTCTTGTTATCTCCTATTCCCATGTGTTTTTCAGGTTTAGACTTCCATTAGTCCTTATATATATCTCTTGTGTGTGATTTTTTTTTTGAATAATTGCATCATTTTAGGAATCTTTTCAAATCCCCCCCTTTCTATTTGTCACCTCCTAGTGGCCTAATCCCTTTTCATAGAGGTGGCCCTTAGGGTTTGATGCAAATTTTTGCTGACTCCATTTCCTTTTTATGCTTAATACTTTCTTTACTATTTTCACGAAGGTCTCGATAATGGAATCAATGTTGGCAAGAAGAATGTGGAAGTATAGTCTAAAGATTTGTACCCTAGGACCTCTTATATGGTCAGTTTATACCTTGAAGGATATAGTAAGAGAAATAAGCATTTTTTGTAAGATTTAATGTGAAAAAAATATAAACAATACTAATAAAAAAAGGTAATTCATCCATTCATAACACATATGTAGATAACTCCTTCTAGCTCCTTATATTATATTATATCATATTATATTGCATACCAAAGTTAAGTCTTTAGTCTTTGCTTATATATATATATATATCCTTATGTATGTTCATATATCTATCCATATACATATCGATATCTATCTTCATATGATTTATATTATATATATGTAAATTCCCATGAAGGGACACGAATCCTAGTTACAACTAATGTCTCTTTCATCCTTCACAAACCTTTTATAGTATCTGAGGATAAGATCTGTCACAAACTTTGACCTTCTAATAGTAGTCATGGATGGAGGGTCTAATTGAGGACTATACAACATGCAACCTTAATAAAAAATCTCTTAATGAAGGCACAACAAAAATAAAAAAATAGAAATATCTCATTATAATAAATGAAATTATATATATATATATATATGACCAACAAACATTATTATATATATAAAAAGTTTCTTGCAAGGGAATTCAATCAACCTATACCTTAATCTATATCTATTAAACAATTCAAGTACTACATATGTTTGTAACTAAAATAATAATAGTCCTTGGATTGATCTTACTTATTCTACTCTACTAGGTAGGCTACTTGGAAACTACTTGATCCTCAGATTTCTCCTTTACGTCCACTATTCCTTCAAAAACAAATCATACTTTTTTATAGTGTATCTTTAGTGAGGAAGATTATTGGTTGGTCAAGATGAGAATTATGATTTCTAATCTAATGCAATTTTAAACCTGACCTCCCATGGTACCAATAAAGTCTTTCATAAGATTATCCTATGACACAAAAATCTTACTCTAGATTGAGACATAATGTATAGGTTTATTTAATATAATTTAGCATACCATAAATTATAATGATTATAAAAAATCACAAAACACGGGGACATGCTTGCAATGGTCTATTGGTGCTTTAGGTGAAATTATGTCATTTTGATTCAAATGTAGTACTATACAACTGAATCTAGTCTTTTGGTCCAAGTTTTGAACTAATAACAGTGTTAGGTAAATTCAACTATGACATACTAAAATAGATGGAAAAGAAACTATACAAAAATGGAAAAAATAAATTGTTGGTGCAAAATTTCTTGTAGGCCAAGAGAGGTTTTGAATTAGACATCGTAGGTAAGTGATTTATGAGAATAATTATCATAAATAAGGGCTATAATATAACCACCCTTTAGGTGAGTAAACCAACCATAGTGTACCCTCAATGTATTAATAGAAATCTGTAATTAACTCTATGTTGATTATTTTGCATCTACTAGTTAAAATAACTAGGACTGCATTGCTCAAAATACTTCTTTGTTGTGTATATCTACATCCTTTTTAACTCTACCATTAGCTGGTCCAAATTCTTGTTTTTCTTCTCCTTTATCATACTAATTATCATAACTTATGATGTTAAATTTCATCATCTTGTCTTATTCTCAAATGCTCCTTAATTTTATCTTACATTTTACTTTCATAGTATTTATCTTCTTGAACCACCAATCTTATCTCCTACAAATTTTAATATCTACTTCTCTTAACTTACAATAATTTATCTTTCTTTCAAATTTCTCTCCATTATACTTCTTTCTTATCTATTTTTGACTATTTTATCCTTTTTTAGCATCCACCTCTTTGATTCTTATCCACGAAGTCTTCTAAAAAACACAATTTCTAATTTTTTTTGTTGCTTCTATATCAAAATATCTTATTGCATTCTTCCAAATCATTACACTTTTAAATTTTTCACAAATTACTATTCTTTCAATTGTGACTTCCACATTCTTCCCTATTCCTTCTATGGTATGAGTGAAAACTAGTTTCTACCTCCCCTTCCTTACTTTTTATAATTCTCTCACTTATTGTCTATAATCCACTTTCTATAATTCTCTCTATCCTTGTATGAATTCCTTCCATATTCTAAGCTACTAAAAAATCTCATGTACTATTTATTATAGTTAATTATAAATTTATAACTTATGTCATTGAATATTCTATCATTATAATTCATATTCTAGACTTTATCATCTATCTTTAACTCAACCTTTATATCCTTGTCAATGTAATAGTCACCTCTTAGTTACCATTGATATTTGTTTCATAACAAACAACTTAATCAACCAAGAAGTTTCTAATTAATCTAGAAGTTTTGAATTCAAAACATTTCCAACCAAAGTCATGATGTCAACTCCATTCCACCACTTATATTCTTACAATCAAAAGTGGTAAGCTCCCAATGGTAGGGCCATCCCTAGATCCAGGCCTAAAGCTTGAGGGTTCATTCATGATGACCCTACCTATGTATCCCTTTTTGGGAATTAGAGGCTTCATAGTTCACACACTTATAATAGAGAGTTCATCCTCTTTTATTTTATGAGATCTCTAGTCTCTCTTTTAAATCAAAATACTTAATTAATCTTATAATTTTTATTAGTCCAATTACAATATAATGATAAAAAAATCACCATCAATTGTTGGTTCCAAATCAATCATTACCAATGATTAGTGTATAAGCATACAAAATTACATAGGGTTCATATTATTCTTTAATACCAAATTCCTTTAGCGATTGACTCAATCATACATCACTTATACATAGGGTGACTAGCTCATACAAATCACGTGCACAATAGTGACTAACTCATATGCACATCACAAGTACCAAAGTGACTAGCTTATATGCACATCACAAGTAAAATAGTGACTAGCTCATACACACATCCTAATCATAATAGTGACCAAATCATGTACACATCAAAAGTATCACAATGAATAGCTCATACATACATCACAAGTACAATAGTCACTAGCTTAACCATATAGATCACATATATCTAATTCACATTATCCACACAATACATCATATGTTTACATAGAGAAAATTTGACACCATAGAAGTGGACACAACCTATTGTATGCATCATCCCACTACTTGGTTTACTAATACATGAGCTTGTAAGTATATTTCATCTAGAAAGGAATATTGATGCATCTCATACTACATAACAGGTTTCCGCTTTTCCCAATCCACCACCATGTATGATGATGATTAAGCATCTCATTCTACTTTATTTCATCACTAGCAAGGTTACCAATATAACAATTTACACAAAACCCAAAGCTATTTACACAAGTAAACAATGAGTTACTAACACATCCACAATGAGTGACTATCAACTACCCTTTTAATGCATTCCAAATAGAAAAGGAATGTCGGTGATTTACGTACTACGCTATGGGTACCATCCTTTTTATTAGTCTTTTATACTAACCATGATGATGAAAATTACCCCATACTACTTGTGATCATCACCAAAAAAAGAGTAAGTATAATAAAACATATCATATAAGGCCATTAGCAAGATTCCCACAACCCACTGAAACCTTGAGTTGGTGGATTGTGACATCTATTATCCCTAGGTTACTAGTGATAAGTATATCCACCCAAGAAGGAGTATCCTTTGACATATACCACCTAGATACCTCAGTGGTATTACCAACTAACACCCTCATAATATTGGTAGCACTTGGAATCAATCACCTTGATACTATAGTTGATTACTTTTTAACCCTCTTAATACAATGGTTAGCTCCAATTTTTTATACATATATGGTAGGGGTAATAACCGACTCATTTTCTCCATTATCACATCCTAGATAGCTCCTGGAAATCCTTCACCTCTATGAACTAGGTGAATGCCAATTAGTTCTAAGATACAATAGTAGCTCTAGGTATTTGTCAATGGCACAATCCACATTTGATAACTTGCTAACTACTCTAGTATCAAATACAATTTTGACATCTATGTGGTCTTGTAGCCATGCACACATATTCTACACATCACAAGGGTTCAAAAGTAAGTTACTCAAGTGTATATATATGTATATCCACATGTACACATAAACAATTACCAAATATAAATTATTTGAATTATGATAGGGTTAACCATGACTATACTACTACACATCTAGATTGGTCTAGCTATTTAGAAAATTACTGGATAGTTACTTGCTCTTGTTTTTTTATCATTTTTCTTGGATTTTTTGTTTAGATTTTAGTTTATAAAATGATATGATCTTGTAATTTATGTTATAGTTAGAGTTCTATTATAATGATAGAGTTCACTACTATACATGTGGGATTGGTACACATTGATGTGTGTTTCTATTTTTTTGTAGCTACTTGGTGAAGTCTATGGGCATAGTAAGTTTAGATAGTACAATGTATCTTTGAGAATTTTCCCTAATGGTTATTTTATTTTAGTGTAAACATGTTATGATTTTTTAATGTCAATATCAAGAGGGAGAATGTTAGGAATATGTGTACTAAGCACCCTACATATCCTAAGGACTAATGCAAGTTAATTATTCATCAAGAGTTACTTATGTACATATGCATCTCTAAATCTCATGGGATGGGAAAAATGGGATGCAAATGTGTGGGGGATATATTCAATTATTTTATTATTCTCCAAGGGCTTGGAAATATAATTTTAATGAGACATTGAAGACAAATAAATAATATAATTTTAAGAGCATCTTTTAATATAATTTTTCATGTGAATATAATTAGCCATTCTTGGGAGAGTGCTTCGGATTTACTTATGTGAACTTGAGTGGTGGATGCAAAATGTTCTTGTAGAGGAGTTAACATTTTTTGGATTCCACTCTCTTGTACTCAATCATGATAATTATTACCATGTTTTTTGGGTACATGATTTGGGCCACAATATTACTTTATGATGGTTTTTGGGACCTTTGTAATTCTATATATTGAGGGATTGAGATGAAGACATGAATCATTATATTTTGTATAGTTATAATACTTGATTTTATTCATGGTTATAAAGTCTCTTGCAAGGTTATCCTAAGAATGTATTATAACTCTTTGCATTTTTGAATAACACATTTATTGTGCGCATTAGATCTTTTTTTCTTTTTTTCTTATAATGGTTTTCCTAGCCCATAAATCTATGCCACTCTTGTTCTATGGTTTCTTATTCTCTAGTTC
This sequence comes from Sequoiadendron giganteum, assembly GCA_007115665.2. Taxonomy (NCBI): domain Eukaryota; kingdom Viridiplantae; phylum Streptophyta; class Pinopsida; order Cupressales; family Cupressaceae; genus Sequoiadendron; species Sequoiadendron giganteum. Next base: position 181,129,097 of record CM021102.1, on the reverse strand, counting down.
TTGGTTTTTTATGTGTTGTTTTATATGTTGGAATTCTATTTATTTTTTAATATTTTCTCTTCTTGAAAGGTTAACACAATTTTTTTCATGTTTATTCTCTAACATTTTTCTTTTTTTAGTTGCTAATGCTTTGTGTGTATATTTTTCTACCAATATTGACTACCTCACATTTGGTTATCTATCAACAAGGTCCTTATTGTCATTTATGTTGAACACACTAGATATTGAGAGGGGGGGTGAACCAGTATTTGCAAATGCTTAAACCTTTCTAGAACTAATTATTTTTAACATAGATTAAACTTCAAACCAAAACCTTTAAACAAATCAATACTAGTGAAAGATATAGTAGCTTAAAACCTTAATAAATTCATCAACCCTCATCAATGAAAGATACAATAATCCTATCCTTAATCAGATCAACACTCCTCTACTAAATTATCAATACTTAAAAACATCAACAATAAAGAAGGATGAGACAATGAACACACGAGGAAACCAAGTTTTTTACGTGGAAAACCCAATGAGGGAAAAACCATAGTGAGAATTAACTCACAATATAGAAGCTCACTTCTTAAAAGAAGGATCACTACCAAAAGACTTGTAGTCTAAGGTACACAACCTTAGGGTAAGATACAAGGGAATTGTAAAACTAGAGCATAAAACTCTAGGGAAATATACAAGGACTTGATGAGATTCACTATCTCAAAGTAGGATACAAAAGTATATAGAAGAATTATAATATTTGTCAACACAACACTCTACTAACTGTGGTGTTCAAAAACATCTGATCTTTCTTTCACACACTTTAGCATTATCTCTGCTAGATATTAAATACATTACACACTCACACTTCGTCACACTAGTTCACCTAACTTCAATCTAGAATGTTCTTACATTTATATTCATCACAAGACCCAAAAACATCAATTAGGTCGGCTAGAAAGAATACAAACAATGATTTCAACACTTGTCAAGCACAAAAATAGAATGTGGTCCTATCCAGAAGATAGAGAGGACCAAAAAAAATCTTATTACATCTTGCAATGTGATCCAAAATAATTCACATGCTGGTGCACATCAATCTAAGTTAGAAACAAGGAAACATGTAGATGAAACATGAAGCACACAACCAGTCAGACCAAAAATATACTTCCAATTAACTTGACTTAATGTGGTCCTCAACGAGATAGACCGAGACCTAAATAAATCATAACACAACTTTATAACTTGGCACAAACCCTTAAGAACATAGCACAAGCAAGACAACAAGCCCTATAAGCCAAATATCCACAAATAAATCAGAAACTAACTCAAGACACAATGCAACATCAAAGAGATCAATCAACAATGTGTTGATCACAAAGGGACATTCCTTGAACATCCAAAACCACTTATAGACATATATTTTTTACTATCATGCCACTAAAAAAGGCTGGTTGAACCAAACAAGAATAAAATACTTCATTCAGGAAGCATTAAACACATAACCAAAAGACATAACATTAATAGATCAACTTGTGGACCATTTCACCACATAAAATTATAATTGAGATACCACATAGACTCTTAGAGATCATTCACCAAGCCACATGAGCAGAGACATCAATATGGAGAAATACAGAGTATTTCTCAGACCAGTTCAAATAATCAACCACACTACCAACCTTTTATAAAAATTACAAAAACCTCCTTGACAACACTTGTGACCTAAAAGGATAGGAGTGCAACATCCATAAAACATAAACTTTGAAACCCAAACCACAATACCAAAGCTTCAATAGTGGAGGAATACAGAGAATTCTCCTAAAAAGTCTTAAAAGCAACTTTTTGAGCTAAAAGCACTCAATGAATTTGCGGAGGCCACAAATTTCTTTCATAAAAACATGATTCATCAAGAAAAATAGGAGAGAGAATACAACACACTGTAGACCATTGGCAACACCTCTCCACCATCAGAAACACTTTTAGTCTTCATCTTAATGATTCTAATCTTCATCTTAATATATTAGATCATGAAATCAACTCTACTGACAACAACCTTTCTTGACATAGAAAAAGGCATGACATCCAACCATGAACTTTAGAAATAAAACCATACATCAATGTTAACCCAACCTGAATGTTGTCAATAATGAAAACCAATAACAACCAACACCCTAAGTATTGAACTCATAACAAACTCCTCAAATGTTGACAATCACTGCCAATAATATCCCAAAAAGACTTCAAATGTTGACACCAATGACAAAAATCTCCTCAAGTGTTGACAATAACTACCAAAAATCTCCCAAAAAAATGTCAAATGTTGGAACCAATGACAACCAAAAATAATTCACCAAGTGTTGACATCAATGGCATCAATTGCCAACAATACAATCACTATAACAATCTTATCAAGAGTTAACATCAATGAAAACAAATTCCAACAATATCCCCCTTTGGAATTGATGGAAACACATGATTTCCCACTCTCCCCCTTTGACATCAAGAACAAAGGGCCACACATAACTGCACAACATCACATTCTTTGATTTCAAGGACAAAGGGCCAATTATCTTCAATTGAAACACCACATACTCCCCCTTTGACCAACAAATCTTGTTATCAATACCTACACAACTGCATCAAACTCCCCCTTACTACCAACTCCCTCTGAGATGTAGAACACATCAATCTAGGAGAGAAATATAAAAAAGTAATTTCTCCCCCTAGATAGATGCATCATCTATGCATCTAGTTAGAACAAGGAGGGGAAATAACCCCTAACTTCTATCGAAGATACTCAAAAGTATCCTTTAAAAGTTCTTTAGTAAAAATGTCTACAATCTGATCCTTGGTAGGTACATACTCTAATCCGACTTCATGCTCAACAACCTTGTCTCTCAGAAAGTGATACTAGATAGAAATATGTTTAGTCCTTGAATGCATTACCATATTCTTGGAAATATTAATTTCACTTGTATTATCACACAATATTGGAATGCCCGTTCATCTAATACCACCTTTACATCTGTAGAAATAATTAATCATGCACCTGATGGTCCTCTTTACATAGCCAATAAAATCAATAATAAGCCCACTCCTAGGATTTTAATTGATCCCGTATGTGGAGAAAATGTGATCTCAAAAGAAATCTTATATGTGCATGAACTCACTTAAGATAGATATGATAAACCAAAAGCATGGATCAAAACGCATGATGGTTTTGCTCGTGCTATGATGGGATCGATCACACTCCCTTTACAAGTACGACCAAAGAAATCAAATGTATCATCCTCTATCATCTCTAATTCAGACCAATTTCATGTGAAGCTAGGATACAAATGGCTTCGCTCCATGAATGTGGTCCCATCCGTTGTCTATAAGTGCTTAAAGTTTTCAGTCGGCAATGAAATATTCATCGTGAACCATAGTGGCTATAGACCCCCATCTTCTTGTGGCAATTTCTCCTTAGATTATTTCTGGCTTGAACCCATGGAACCTATAAGACAACATGAAGACTTCCTCTTCCTATCCTACCAAAAGTCCAAAGCAAAATGCATAACTAGACTATCCCTTGAAAACTTACCTCCACCCATGCTTGAACCTCCACCACCTAAACAAGACAATGCTGAGCCTAAAGCCCTTCCAACAAACCAAGACCCATCCATAAACACACCCTTACTTGTTTCCTACAAGAGACCTAGAGAAAACCAAACAAGTCTTAATCTACCACCTAAGCAAATTTATAAAGCCAAAGATAAAGTGGTCGAACAACCTTCCATGGTTTCTTCCATTCTTCCTTCACAAGAAGAAAATGAACCTATGGTTGATTCACCCGCTCCTTCACAAAATGAAAATCATAACAAAATAAATTGCAATGCTAGAGAGCGTAGGCGTAGGCATCATGCTATTGCTTGAAAGATGAATAATGAGAACAACATTGAAAATAAAAATATGAACTTGACAAAAGCAATAAATGATGAGCCTCCTCTCTTATCTGTGACCGTAAATCCAACACAACAAGGACCAAAAACTTCTATGGATATTATCATTCATCCTCCTATTGTGGTTAACTTGGATGATGATGAGGAAACATTTAAAATCGACGAGGAAGTGCATTATGAGTTGAAATTTTTATTTTCCTCATCCATGAGCTTAAACAATAACGACCATGGTGATCCTCCTAAATTGAGTGATTCACCATGTGTTGAACCTGGTGATTCTCCTAGTACTGCACTTGATGTGATCCCTCTCGCTAGTGATCTACATTTTGCATATACTGAACAAGACTAGGATGAAAATGACCTACTGGATGGTTGATCTGCATGTTCCTTTCTAGTCTTTTTCTTTTTCTTTTCATGAGCATATTATGATCCCTCGTGATGTTTTGTTTGATGTTTCTCTCTCTTTGTGCATTCCTCTATTCGTATCTTCTTTCTTCTCTATGTCATAAGCTTTTCTCTTTTCACTTATCTTTTCACTTTTGTCTTGTGTTTTCCTTTCGGGGATGACGTAAGGCGTCGAGACACCCTATGTCTCTTCCGTGTTGACCCAAAAGATTTTTCTTTTTATTTTCGCTTTTGTTTTGTGTCTTCCTTTTGGGGATGACATAAGGTGTCGAGACACCCCATGTCTCTTCCATGTTGATCCAAAAGGATTTTCATTATTTTCGATCTCTTTGTGTCATTCTTCTAGTTCTGTGTGTATTTGGGGAATGATGACAGTTCCGAACTCTCTAATATCTTTGCAGCAAAGACAGATAGTGACCTCGAATCCATAGATCCCTTATGTGTTTCTGAGGGGCAACTCTCTTTTCCATTTTATTTTCATGTTTTTCTACTTTAAAGTAATTGCTCATAGCATGGTGTTAGCAATTCCTTTAAAGTGGGGGCATACATTGGCATTATTTTAGCATGATTTCATTTGCTTTTTCTTTTCCATGTTCCTTGATGCGATTTTCTTTCTTCATATGACGCATTTTCCTCTTTGTCGTGACATTGAGAGTAATGTCCTTCAAAAGTGTGACCTATCTTAGCATATTATATTCCCCTTAGTAGTGGTGTGACACACTACATCTCCTAAGTGGTGAATCTTTTATTCTTTGATTGGTCCTCTCTTGGAGACATTACGAACGATGTCCATCAAGAGTAAGACCTTGCATGAACTAAGCAAAATAACTTTGAACATCCTCTCTCTCTCTCTCTCGTTGCGTTGCTTTTTCCTTTCGTCCTTACTAAAGTCATGGAGGTATGGCTTTGATATGGACCTCTTGGGGCTCACCTAGTGAACACCTAGCTTCACTAGCCCATATGAGCATTTTTTTTTTGTCCTTATCTTAGTCATGGGGGTATGACATTGAGATGGACCTCGTGGGGCTCACCTAGTCGAAAAATAGTTCTCACTAGCCCTTGTGAGCATGCGTTTTGTTTGCATAGTGGACAACGTGTTCCAGTTGTAAACCTTCTTCTAGCCTAGACCTGGTCCAACACATTGGACGACCAGTCAAAGCTTGATCCGTTGCAGTTCTTTTTCTTTTTCCTTTTTCTTGTCTTTGATGGTGTATGTTCATGATCTAATTTTGGCTTCATATATCATGTGCAAGCATGTTCCTTTGTGCCTATATTGATTTTCCATAGGATTGTGATCCTGGGAGCTTGGCCACCCTCTTGGTTGTTGTCATCCTATCTTACTAACATTTGTACATTTGAACCCCTCTTGATTGCGTGGTTGGCTACTTTAGTGTGAGTTTGAAGTAAGTTCATCCTCTCACTCAAGCGAGGGCTAAATGTAGTGTGGTAAAATGCATACCCTTGCATTTTCACACTTGTTTGGGCCTACCTTTATTTATTTATCCTTATTTATGGCTTAATTGGCCCTATTTTGTGTCCACAAGCCCTATGAATGACACATTTTTCTGGTTAATCCTGACATTCTCCAATGTATATCTGATCCCCTAATGAATTTGATTGGTGTGTCCTTGATTTCTGGTTGGGACTAAGATGCCACTAAGGGCAGTATTTGTCCCCTTGAGGTTCGAGGACCCTAATTTCGAGGCATCTGTTTTGCGACCCTTTTTGGTGTATGTGCCCCAAGTTTCATCACTTGGGAATAAGAAACCACCTAGGGTGTCTTAGTCCGAGTCCTTGAGTAATTTTTGGGATTTAATTTTAAATCTTGGCAGGATTTAATCTCCTTTATTCTTTGAATTCATATATCATCTTGGTGTGATATGATTTCGAGATATTAAGCATAAACAAGTATAAATACAAGGTTCATTCACTCATTTTCATCCTAACAACTTGAGTATTCATTCCTAAGGTAAATTTATGAGATCAAGTGCATTCAAGAGAAATTCATCAAGCAATTGGAGCCATCATCAAGTTTCAAGCATCATGTCAAAGATTTTTCTTGCATCATGTGTGTTGTTTTTCTAACATTTGTGATGTAGGGTTTTGATCTAAGAAAACAAGTAATTCAAGTCCATATCTATCAAGCATTTCAAGATCCATGTCCATTGCAACCATTGCACACAAGTTTACAACCTTTGCAAGGGTTTTGTGTGTTGTAGCATTGCATGTTGTTCATTCACCATTTCCTTCATCATTTCTATTTCATTTCAAGGTTTAATTACCAACAAGGGGTTTGACAAAGGAAAACCCCCATTCACTAACAATCAACAAGTTTTTCCATCTTTTCCATTTGTGTTTGTAGATCTAGGTTGAAGACTTGAAGATCACTTGGAGTGAAAAGTTGTCAAAGTTGCATTGCAAAGTTGCCATCTTCACGAAAACTCACCTATAGGTTAGATCTGATTGTTTCAGAACATGAGATCTCAGGAGAAGCAATTGTAGATTTGGGAGCTTAGGACCACATTCACACTTTTCAAAAATTTAGAGCAGGACTAAAATGGGAATAAAGTTGTCTTAGTCCTCTAGGTGGAATATTTTAGTGATTTTTTAGGATTCTATTCCATTATCTGAAGATTCTGTGTTTTCCCTGAAAAACAACATCGAGACTAAGATGGGAGTAAAGGCGTCTTAGTCCTCCAAAGCATATTTTGGCAGTTTTTTTGCATTTCCAGAATCCTTTTGGCATCTCCAGGTTTCCCAGGTACACATACCCTAATTTGGAGTTGTTTATTTTTAATATCAGTGAGCTTCAGTTTTTCTTATTTTAAGTGTTTTTCCTATCACAGTGTGTTTTCAAACATTGTCTTCTCCAAGCATTTGCTTGATGGTGAACACCTTAATATGATAGGACACCCCCTCCTAAATCATCCTAATTGTGAATTGGCTCACCTTGAGAGGTTGATAACTAATCCTATTAGGGTTCTTAGGACATATTCAAATGATATAGATAAAGTAGGAGGTAACCATCTCTTCCTAATTTTACCTATTGTTCAACATCCTTCAAGGTCTACTTCATCCAAAGCACCTAGGAGTGCAACAAGATGCTACAACAATGTATCCTACTTCTACTATATATAAGGATACTAAGTCCTACATCTTACTGAACCAAGAGACCAAACCGTCTCCCAAGAAAAATGCACTACCAATTGTACTTCTTTGGTCATCCACACATCTTGCCAAGTTAGCACGAGTATAAAAACTCAAAGAGAAATTTTGATCCTTCTTATACCACAACCATAGTTCAGAGTTCCCTTCAAATATTTGAATATTCTTTTCACAACTTTTCCATGAGATTGCTTATGATTGGCTTGAAATCTAGCAACCAAACATACTACATGAACTTATATACACCAATTGGCACAAGTAACCAACCATATGTTCTAAAAAAATAGATAGGCATCCAAAAATATCTATAGAACACTATCTAAGTTTGAAAAATATACTTGTGGACCTCCAAATTATCTGATACTGTAACAAAGTAGCATGCACTAAACATTCTTGAACATGTCCAAAAGGCTATATGGACAAACCATCCTTTCCTAAGAAATGCAGAGCATTCTAACAGACCTGTTCATTACCATTCCTTTGCTGATTAGGAGTTTCATCCATTTTTTAAATTGGTGGATTTACACACAACCACTTCTGTAACAATTTGTTTTATGTCCCATCTTATTGCATTTGTAGCTACACACAATTTTGTGCTCTAGAACAAAGTTTTTCCTTTTCACCTTAGATCTCCACTTAGTAGATTTATGACCAAAAGTGTTGCAAACATAGCAATATCCATGAAATAAAATAGTATTATTTCTTTGAGACACAAATGATCTTCTACCCATGCAATCATTCCTTCCTTGTCTAGATCTACAATCAATATCCTTATGCCCAAATTTATTGTAATAAAACTAGTAACCTTGAAAATATTTATTGAACCTGGTAGGAGCATGCTATCTTACAGATGGAGTACCTTTGAATCCTTTTTGTTTTTGGACAAGATTGAATCCACCTTTCTTGTCATCTTGATCTATCTTTGCATGATCTCTGGGGGAATTCTACTTAGAATATTCAATGTAGGATTTCACCTCCTCTATCTTAGGCTTTCCATCTAATTTGGAGTTATCTGAACCACACTTTTCTCCTTTGTCAAATTATTCTTTTTCTCTTTCCAATTCATTTCTCAGAGTACTAACCCCCTCTTCAAGTTTTATGCATTCAACAACTTTTTCATTGAACTAATTTTTTAAATTAGAGATCAAATCATCTACCAATTTTAGTTTAATTTCACATTCTTTACCTCCTTCTATTTTAACTTTCAATTTGTTAGTTTATTCCTTTGATTTTTCAAGAAGGATAGATCATATTTATGAAATTTATTGCCCTTTTTTCATTTAGGTCTTCTAGAGAAGACTAGAGTTTTCTTTCAAAATCTATTTACCATTCATTTGAGTTGAAGTACCAACCTTTAGGTTCCATTAAATCTAGATTTGGTTTAGAGGAAAAAATATCTTCATCACTCAAGGAGTCGAACATCTTCAATTTTTCAACACGCTTTTTTTCACTAGCTCCCCAGTCCATAAAAAGGGTTTCATCATTTGAATCATTCTCCTCATCTTTTGAGGAATAAATTATCTCCTTGGAATAAATACCTTTTAACCTTATCACTTTTGTTACTATCATTCGATTCTTTATAAGGGCATTTGGATGAAAAGTGACCAATTCTTCCATAATTAAAATATTTTAAAGGTAACTTACCTTTGTATTTTCTAATGCCTTTCTTGAATCTTCTCACAGAGTTTGCTTCAACTTCATCAAATTCATCATTCTGATAAAAAAATTCATCTTCACTTTTTGTTAGCTTTGAATAAAGCTTCCTTCTTTGGAACATCTCTATCAAATTCTCTCATTTCAAAGGTTGTAAGCGCCCCAAACATTTCATCAGCAAAATATTGATCCAAGTCCTTGGATTCTCCAATAGCAAACACTTTATGATATAAGATTTAGGAAGAGATATCATAACCTTCTTCACAATATCACTTTGTTTTACTTCTCCACTAGGATCAGTGATGTGAGAAACAAATTCATGCACTTACAACCTATAACTTTCAATGTCTTCATCCTTTGCCATCTTTAAAGTCTCAAATCTACTTTTAAAGATCTTCATCTTGGCTTTCTTTACTTTAGTATATCCTTCATAGATGCTGCTAATATTTCCCTAGACATCCTTAGTAGAATTGCAATGTATCACCTTCAAAATTTATAAATCAACCAACCCACATAAGAGAGCATTCTTAGCCTTGGCCTTGATCTCATATAGCTTGATTTTAGCTTGATCTATTGGAGGAGTAGCATGAGAAACATAACAATCCTTGATTTATTTCTAAACACCATACCCTAGAGAGTTTAGGTGGCCTTCCATTCTTAGTTTCTATAAGTTGTAACTAGTCCCATCAAACCTAGGACCCTTGTATGAACCATCATATGCCATACCAAATCCTTTCCTCAAGTTGTTAAGCTTCTTCAGAGGAACTTGGATCTAATACCGATTGTTGAACACACTAGATATTGAAGGGGGGGGGGGGGAGGGTGAATCAGTATCTATAAATACTTAACAATTTTGAAACTAAAAAATTTCAGCATAGATGAAACTTCAAACCAAAACCTTTAAATATATCAACAACAGTGAAAGATATAACAATTTAAACCCTTAATAAATTCAAAAAAACCTGAATAATGAAATATGTACAACAATCCTAGATCCTTAATCAGATCATCAGTCCTCTACTAAATTAGCAATACATAAACACATCAACAATAAATAAGGATACAACAATTAACAAAAGAGGACACCAAGATTTTTATATGGAAAACCCAATAGGGAAAAACCACAATGAGAGTTAACTCACAATATAGAATCTCAATGCTTAAAAAAAGACTTATTACCAAAAGACATGTAGGCTAAGGCACACAACCTTAGGGAAATATACAAGGGACTTACAAAACTAAAGCACACAACTCTAGGGCAAGATACAAGGACTTGATGAGATTCACTATGTTAGAGCAAGATACAAAATTCTATAGAAGAATTATAATATTTGTCAATAAAACACTCTACTAATTGAGGCGTTCAAGCACATATGATATTTATTTCACACACTTTAGCACTATCTCCACTGGATATTCAATACACTCCACACTCACAATTCTTCACACTAGTTCACCTCACTTGCATGTGAAATGTTCTTACATTTATATCCATTGCAAGACCTTAAAACATCAATTAGGTCATCTAGAAAAAATACAAACAATGATTTTAATAAGTCAGCCACAAAAACATAATGTTGTCTTATCCAGAAGATAGAGAGGACCAAAAGCAATCTTATTACATGGGTAAATGCACAAAGCTATGTCACACTTTATAAAGGAATGATCAACATCGATCCAACTTTTAAACTTGAATCACTAAAAAGTGGCATATATGTTTTGAATTTTGAAATGATGTAAACTAGTAAAATATGTATTTTTTAGTATATTTTATGTTTGTATTTAAAAAAAATTAAAAAAATATCTTAAACTAGTTTTTAATAAATTAACACTGTAATTTAGTTGTTGATAAAATGCTGAAAAATGAAGTTGCATGAGACATCAAAATTTTTATAGTAAATTTTATTTTATTTTTTTCAATTTTTTTGTGTGTATTTATAACTTGAAACTTTAATGCATGGATATATTTTTTTCCAATTTTGATAAATATATATTTTTAAATAAATATTAAAATGGGTGTGAATCAAAAAATAGTTGTTTCCATTAGACGTCAACTTTCATATTAAATATTTATCTAAAATGAAAAAAAAATATACCATCTTGAAATAGATTCTTTTATCTGGTGCATCATATTTTTTTCAATGAGTTTTACTATTTTTCCTTGGCATGATAATCAAGCTAATATTTTATATTGTTAACTTTCTTTTAGCAAAAATAGAAAATAAAAATAAAAATAATAAGTAAACTATTAAAATTAATATATACTTATGCATATACAAAAGGGTATTTTTTATATTTAAAAAAAAAGTTATTTATATTAGTAGGATTTATTAATTAACTTCAAGTTTTTAAAATAATTTTATTTTTTCCGGTAAATTGGACTCAAAGTGGTGCTCCATATATTTTTAGCCAACAATTTTAGTTGAAAAAGTTGTGCAAATATCTAACTTAGCTAGAATGAATCTTACTAGATCATATGTTTGACCAAAATTAATTTTTAGTTAGAAATACTTAAATTCAGTTGTGCTAATAAGTTGGCTGAAAGTGTGACATAGATTTGTGCCTTTACCCACATATTTCAATGTGATCCAACACAATTCACATGCTAGTGCACATCAATCTAAGTCAACAACAAGAAAATGTGTAGATAAAACACAAAGCACATAACCAATCAGCCCAAAAACATACTTCCAATTAACTTGACTTAATGCGATCCTTAAAAAGATAGGTCAAGACATAAATCCATCATAACGCACATTCATAAGCTTGTGAAAACCACTAAGCACATAACACAAGCAAGAAAACAAGCCATGTCAGCTAGATATCCATAAATAACCCAGAAAACTATCTCAAGACACAATGCAACACCAAAGAGATCAACCAAAAACATGCAAATCACAAAGGGATGTTCCTTGAACATCTAACAACACTTCTAGATATATATTTTATACTATCATGCTACTAACAACCACCACAAACTAAAGATGAAAAAAATACTTCATTCAAGAAGCACAAAACACATAGCCAGAAGATATAACATTAAGAGATCAATTTTCAAAACATTTCACCACATGAAATTGGAACTAAGATACTACACATATGTTGAGAGAAAATCCACCAAGCCACATGAGTAGAGACATCAATATAGAGGAATGAAAATAATTTCTTGGATGAGTCTATAAAATCAACCACATTGCCAACCTTCTGTAAATTACAAAAACCTCCTTGACAACATTGGTGACTTGAAAATATAGGAGTACAACATCCATAGAACACAAAATTTGAAACCCAAACTGCAAGAACAAAGCTTCAATAGTGGAGGAATGTAGAGAATTCTCCAAAGAAGTTTTCAAAGCAAATTTCTGAACTAGAAGCACTCAATCAATTTGCAGAGGCCAAAACTTTCTTTCGATAACACATGCTTCATCAAGAATAACACGAGAGAGAATAAATAATATTGTAGACCATCAATAACACCTCTCCACCATTAGAAATACTTATGATCTTTATCTTAATGCTTCTAATCCTCATCTTAATATATTATCATGAAATCAACTTTGCTGACAACAACTTTTCTTGACATAGAGCAAGGCATGAAATCCAACCATGAACTTCAATAACACCACCATACATCAATGTTAAACCAACTTGAATGTTGTCAACAATGAAAAGAAATTCCAACCAACACCCCAAGTGCTGAAATTACAACAAACTCCTCAAGTGTTGGCAACCACTGCCAACAATCTCCTAAAAAAACTTCAAATATTTACACCAATGACAACAGTCTCCTCAAGTGTTGACAACCACTAAATTTTTTTTCCAATAATACAACCACTGTAACAATCTTATCAAGTGTTGACATCAATGACAACAAATTCCAATAATATATTACCTTATTTTTTATATAGTCTCCTTTTAAATAATCCATATTAATATAGAAGATTACTTGAGTCCTTTCTAATATATTTATTTAAACTTTTGCTCCCCTATAGATCCATATGATCCCCTTCATTAAGTTGTATATTATTTCATATGATCTATATGACTTAGTAATTGAGCCATGAGTATCACGGTTCATCAATTATAGACTTGGTTCACCAATAAAAATCCTATTTTCATTACTCATACCTCCTTTTAATTAGATTCATATAACCATTTTTTTCCCTTATGGTGACTATAAAATAAAGTTACCACTAGTCATCATTATTTATCTAACAATGTGGGCTATTCTTCCTTAAGATTGTTGATGCCATATTTATAATTATTTTCTCACAAAATATCCCATTTTAGAGGATTTCATTGACAACAACCATTCCAATACCCTCTTAAATATGGCAGCCACTAGAATTTTGAAGACACCCAATGGACACCATCCCTTCTATGCTATATTTCCCACCCCTATTATTTATACAACTTTTTCAATTTCATAAACTTTTTGAGTCCCTACAACACTTAAATATTTTATAGATTGTTTTATCTATTAATTTAAAAGAAAAATCTAATAGTTCATATATTCTTGAACCTTCTCTTTATCAAATTAAGATAGAGTTGATTTTCAAGAATTTTCATATAGAAGCAATCTTTCCTCTTATCACTCTTCATACTTTCACCAAGTGTGTTTTAATCTTCTAGTCAATTGATGTCAACATTTTAATCATCTATAGATTATATAGTCTATCTAGCTTGAAGTGGATTGAAAGCTAGATAAGTAAGAGGAGATTCCTCAACCTCTTGATAATGACTATTAGAGGAAGGAGGTGGGATCTTATCATAACTATCATAAGTTCAAGTGGATGAAGAAGAATACTCATAAATATATGGTGTTTGAATCGTTAGAATTGATATCACCAACCCTAAGTGAATCCAAAGTGGAAGTAAATGGAGAAGTGTTAATAGTATATTTTAAAGATCTCTCTTCAAAGAAAACATTGATCTCAATGAACAAGTCATCTATGGTAGGGTTGAGAAAATAAAATACTTCAACATAATTAGGATAGCTCACAAAGACACAAGACCTACTATGTGGATGCACAATGCTATGGCTATCTTCTAGAATGTTGAACCATGATGGAGAAATAGTTTTTAAATAATATTTTACAATGAGATCAATTTCTTCAAGATTCAAATGGAGTGAATCTCTTTGAGGCTTTATGAGAAATATATTTTTTGGTATAACTCACATAATTAATGGCTTCCACACAGTATTTACAAGAGATCTAGAGTGAACCAAATAATTATATATTTCCTATAGTAAATTTTGTTATTCTTTTCCACATTATTTTATGGAGGAATGAATATAACTATACACTATAAATTAACCCCCCTTGAATTTTAAAACTACTCAAAAATAATGGTTAACATATTCAACACAATTATCAATGTGTAATTAATTTACCTAATTATTTCTCCATAAGTGATTTGAAGTCCTCAAAATACTTAACTACCTTAGAATTTTCCCAAATAATATACACCCATTTTTCATTTTAAATTAGAAAAATAATTAATGAAGGTCAATATGTTTCTAGCCCTAGTGAATACAGGTCTCTATAAGTCAACTCTAGAGTTTGACCATCCCTTGATGAGTTAAATTTTTCAAACTTCTCTTTTGGGATGTTTACATGGACTGCATCACTAGTAATCACTATAAAAATGTGAATTAAAGGAAACCATATAACAATGTTGCATTAACTAAGCTATTGTAAGTTGTGGTAGTTCAAATTCCTAAAATGTTCATGCCATAACTCACTTGCATTTAATTAGAATGAATACGAAGTATAGTGGAAGGAGAATAAAAAAATAAAAATCATGTTCTAAGATTGGTGTTCTACTCTCCTATATTTTTTAGAAATAATATGCATCTATTAAATAACCACTATGTTAGGACTAAACTCAACCCATTTGGTTGAGATTGTGTGAATGGTTTGGTAAAATAACATGACATTAGTTGATAATGAGGGAACATAAAGAATAAACTAAAATATCCCAACATCCATGTGAATAAAAATTCTCCCACATTCCTCAACTAGAATATCATCACCCATCCAAATGTGAAATATAGAACAAGAATCTAAATATGTGAAGCCTCAAGTAAAATTCATATTGGTAAAATTACTAAAGTCAAGTATTGCAGAATAAAGTTGAGCTGTAACTAATATAAGGTCCTTGTTCTTTTCTTTGCCCTCATTATTGTCCTTTGATTTTGAAGACCCCTCATTTGATGAACCCTATTTGAAGTGTGATTATGTTAGGACTATGTGTTCTATTCACCATTCATATCATAAGGTCAAATGCAAGTTAATTATTTATCAAGATTAAATATGTATATAGACAAATTTCATGAACTAGGTAAAATGGGATGGCCATGTGTGGGAACATATTTAATTATTTAATTATTCTTCAAGGTCTTGAAAATATTATTATAATGAGACATTGAAGAGGGGGTCACATAGTGGACTTGTAAGAGCATTTTCCTTTATGATTTTGTATGTGAATATGATTAGTGCTTTGTGGGGGAGTACTTATAATTTACATTTTCCAACTCAAGTAGTGTGTAATGCCCCGCCACGCAAACCCCATAGGACACAACTACTAACAATAACAAAACAATTTTTTTTTTAAAACAACAATAACATTAAACATAAATAATTAATTAATCAACATAACTATATCATATAACATTAACCTAGTCCCATGGGGTATCATGGTGCGCTACTCGAAATGAACCCAAACCAACTACAACACTAAACGATCTCAAACTGGATAAATGATAGAAGCATGAATAAGAAATAATATAAATATAACATTCATCCAACATGAATAAGATAGATAAATAAAAGCATGAATAACATATTATTACATTACAATTACCAAGTTCATAATTACATTTGTGGAACATATTTCCATAGATACAACACATAAGATTCCAAAATTACATTACAAAGTTGTTTCCCTTATAATATTGGGAAGTGTACATCATAATCTAAAAGAATGCAATAATGAAGAATTGATTACAAAGAAAGGTACAATTTTCCTCCGTGCGAAGCTTTGAGATCCCTGCATCCGCTTTCACGTCACGATCACCACCTGGGGACCCAATGGGTGCTTTGCACGTTCCACCCGACCTTGTGAACCTAAAGGAACACCCCCCATGCAAGGAGTTGATAAGAAAGAACCCTCACCCAAAAAGTCAAAACATAAAGGACTAACACCATACAATTCAAGACCACATACAAACATAAACAACAACAACAATAAAACTCCAGAGGCAACAAGAACAAGGGAAAACAACGGGCGCAGTGGGAGAGTGTCATCACATGGTCTTACATGGATTCACCAGGATACCTAACATTATAAACTGCCTCCATAAATGTGGATTAACTAGGCTACCTAACACTAGGAACTACCTCCATCTATGGTTAACCAAACATCCTATCTTAAGGTGCCGCCCCGTAGGGTGACTCATGTGAAGCCACTTACCTTTTGCGGAGACAAGGTAGTGACCTTACTAACCAAGTCTTCCCACCCGTCCTTAGCCTTTGAGAGCACTAACGACAGGGGTGAGGTGCATGTTTTAGTCTTGTTATATGTTTAACTAACCCAACCCACTAGATACATTAATTAGGTTATCACTTATTTAAGGTAACTCTTCCATGGATGACCACTTGTACACTGGCCCCCATGAAGAGTCACTCTCCCCTATGATTACCCCAACACCAAAGAAAAGTAAAGGGTGTACCTCAATCCTCAAAACATAAAGGCATTCTTTCCAAAACATTATGCACGAGGCATGACCATCTCGTGACTACATAAAGTATCAAAACTCATAACATAAGGAACTACCCATACACAAATTCTCAAGGTAAAAAGATAGATAAAATGACGCAACAACAAATGCACAACCACACAATTTCCCCTAGCGTTTGGAGGTAAATAAACATCTACCCAGGAATTGAAAACACAAAACAAATTAAATCAAGTTTCTAGACGCAAAATAAATAGCTCTTCATAATTAAATAAATCAACAATTCATTTTTACAATCAAAAGAAAATTCTTTTAATGATACATTAATCCAATTAAAACCATGTTTCAAAGCAATATGAATTAGATATAAACAAACATATTGCACACGAATAACAAATCCATCATCTAAAAATCATTTAGTAGAAATACACAACTATAAATCAAATCCATTCCAACTTATAAAACTCATTTCATAATTAAAAAATTCAACTAAATCTATAGAAATAATCATTCATATTTTATATTTAACTTAAGAACTTAATTTACATAACATCAACTATCTCATCAAACTTATTTTACCAACTTCGTAAATCTGAATTTTTTTAATTGTTTCTAAATCAAATTTAATAAGGATAAACTACATTTTCTACAATTATTCAAACTCACAAATATACTTCAAAACAAAATATTTAAACTTAAACTATTAAGACAATTATAAATCATGTGTGTATAATTAATCTCACACAATATTTATTTCTTGATTTTGTTTCTAAACAAGAATCTAATAAAACTGAGTTTTACAAAAAGATAATTTTCACTTCATTTAATCCAAAAATAAAAATCATATTTACCCAACTTCAAAATATAACTACTTATGCATATACATACATGTATATATATATATACACGTGTGTATATATATATATATATCTGACATTAAAAGTAATATTAATTTATATAATTGTGCTGGTGCAACTAAACATATTCTAAAAAACAAATTAAAATGCATAATTATTTCAACCAACATTGACATATATATATATATATATAAACTCTTTTTAAATATCCATTTAAATACAACCGAGCTCTTAAAAAAATACAAAGATTTTAAAATAAACATACCCACATACACTATATATTTATAACTAAATAAAAGAAATCCCACGGCAAGCATTGGGCGCGACCCCTTCTTGGCTGTGCACAACAACCTCCAAGCTGCTGTGCATCAACCAAAAGAATGGCTGCTCACAACAACTTGGTGGCTGTTGTGCAGCCACAACACAAAGGAAGGAAGTAAGGTGTGGAGTGGGAAAAAGATGGTGGGGAGGCACGCCAATGGCATCAACACACACCCCCAAGCAAAGTATAAATAAATAGCCCATCTTCAGATACACACAAACATAATTTATAGACCACCAATGTATATGCAGAGATATACTTAAATATATATATGTAGAGATATGTATATATATATTAATAAAAAAAATGCATAGAAACAAAAAAATCTCTGGCAAATAAAAAAATTATTACAGAGAAAATGATTGAGAAATGACAATGGAAATGGTTGGGAATAAATCCATAAATGAATGGATTGAAACAAAGCCAAATTTACCAAAATTAAAATACACTTCCAAACGATTTGCCAGCATACTCACAAATCTAAAATAATAAATAATGATATTGAATAGGAAATGAAAGGGAAAGAAAAATCTAAAGGCTGGAGATGACAATTACACAACAATGATTTCACAAAACAATAATTTCAAGCCTCACAAAAAATATATTGAAATTTTGAAATTTTCAATCTTTTCTTTTCAACTAAAAATTACAAAGATATTCAAAGATTATAGTGCTACTGGAGTCCTTCGCTTGAAGTTGATTTGGAGATGAATTGTTGCGTCATGCGTATCCAAACAACCACAGTTTTCATCAAATTCAGAGATCCGCAACCTCCAGAATAAATTTTGAAGAACAATAATCCAGGACAATTTACAATTTGCAATTATTTTAACAATTTTGGAACAAAAAATATAGAGATTTCAATTTCTAGAAAAAACTTCAAAATTACGAATTGCAGACAAACATTACTTTCCTTCTCTCCCCTTTTCGAAACAACCCCTTTTGGAAACAACCCCGATTGGATATAAAATCCCAAGAAAACAAAAATCAAAACATTACCAAAAAATTCTCAATTTCACTGCACATGGGAAATAGTCACTTGCTTTCAATTTTAGTTTTTACTAATTTTTGAATAGACATTTTCCCAAATTTTCTAAACTATCTATTTCCTCCAAAATTTAAATAATACAATTTCCTTGTTAAAATATAATTTCGACAATTAAATATTATTAAATAAATAAATAAACATCATAACTCAAACAATATTTAAATTTAATATTTAATATTAAATTAACTATTCGATGATAAAATTAATCATCAAAATAATAATTTCAATGACTTAATTTTAGATAATCAATAAAATAATTTATTAATTTATATTTATTTAAATTCAATGATAATCTCATGACAATTTAAATTTTGCAATATTAATAAAACCATTAATGTATAAAATAATTAACACACTAACTAGCACATTTATTTTCCAAGAGAATTAATGTCATTTACTAACAATGTAATTTAATTATTTAACTAATCAAATCAAAGAATGACATTTAATTTAAAGCAATTACTCAACAATATAGCCATAATCGAAACCTTTAATAAACATTACAAAAATCAAGAAAGTAAATAGCTCAAACTAAAATCATACCCACACAAATGAAGTACGGATACATAACATGAACAACAATGACTAAACCACAGACACAGACGAGGGCACTTTCTTATCAATTCCCTAACCACATCAACCATTGGGTATGTAGGGTGCGCTTAGACCCGACAATGCGGGTGGAGTCGACACCCGGTACCTACATTCCTGCGTAACACCAAACGTCGAACAACATATACATATACATATAAAATCATAATCAAACTCATTGTGAAAGAGAATCGCGGTGAAGCAGGGCGCTCACGGATGAGCGATGCAACACCGTCTCTCTCACCCAAATCACATACAATATTGAAAACCTAAACAACATCATCATAAAGCAATGAGTAACATCATCATAAGCATAAGTATCCAACACATGTATCCAACTATCATAAGCAAAGAAATAGAACTGTCCGCCAATCCAAACAACATGGCGAAATAGATGTCTATCAAAGTATCAAGTATGCATCAGGACATGACCAGAATCGAATAGAATCAAAACACACACAAATCAGTATCATAATGTATCAGTAACATGAGAGGCACTACATAGTGAATGGAAAAGATTATTGTAGAGGAGTTACAACCCTTTTTTCAATCCATTCTCTTATATAGTGGGTTGTGAGAATTCTTACCATGGTTTTTGGGTGCATGCTTTGAACCCAAGGTATTTTTTATGATGGGTTTTGGAACCTTTTTATGTCTATATATTGAGGGATTGAGATGAAGGCATAAATCATTTATCTTATATGGTTATAGTACTTGATTTTTTTCATGGTTGTAAAGATTCTTGTAGTGTTACCATAAGAAAATATTATAAATATTGCATTGTTGTATAATACATTGGTCATTTTATTTAGAGACCATTTTTTTATTGAAATGGTTTTCCTAGGATATACCTATGTTACTCTTGTTCTATGGTTTCTTCTTCCCCTTCTTATTGTCTAATTCTTGTTCTTTTCTAAGTGCTCTTTTATACATGTTAGAATTTTATTGATTATTTCAGATAGATACTCTCTTTTCTTTCCTTGAAGAGTTAATGCAGATTTTTTTTTTTATGTTGATTCTTTAAGTTTTATCTTATACTCAATTGCTAATGGTTTACTACAATATACACCAAAAAATCTAGCAATACAAATTAAAAATTTAAGATTACAATTACAACAAATAACTATATTTTTAATTTTAAAAATTTGAAATAAAAAATAAATAAAAAATAAAAAATAAACCTTTATAAGCAATTACTTATGAATCCCACTAAACTAACCATTTTCATATAAAAAAACATACAATATGACATGAAAATAGAAATTATACAAATGCACTTCCCCTTAAATAAGATTAGACCTAAATATATATCTCGCATGAATATGTAAAATAGAAATTTCCAAATCATATTATTTTATTATTTAATAATTTTATTACTATTTATTACTATTAACTAAATATTTATTTAAAAAAATGATTCAAAGAAAATACAAATCTAAAAAAATAAATTAAATATATATTTTTCATTCTTATGTATTAATAATTTATTTTATTAGTTTTTAACTTACATACCAACCAATTTATTAATATCTATTATTTTAAATTCTATATATTCAAAAAGAAATGCTTCAATAAAAATTGAATAAAATCTAATACACTAATTTTAAATTTTTTTGAATAAAATCTAATATACTAATCTAAAAATAAAAATGATTAGATTGACAAAAAAACTGAATTAAAAGCATAAAGTTTTCATGATAATCAAGAGAGCTATTTCTGAAATAAATCTATCAATTTGTTGTATCAACGTTTTGGATCATAGAATTATTCTATGATCCATCATCGAAATGATATACAAACACAAAAAAAATTGAAACTGATAAAAAAGAAAAATAATATGAACCACTTGAATTTTTATAAAGTCTCTTTCCCATCAAATGAGTTTAGCATTTGCCTTTAAGTCAGGCAATGACATTGTTATATCATTCATTATTTAATACTCTCTATGATTAATTCCTTTACTGCTACTGACAATTGAAGCAGAAACAAGCGATTTTGGAAGGAGTCGCGTCGCAAAATCCACCTTGTTCCTTTTCATTGTTTATACACGCTCTGTTGCATTTCTCATCCACGCATTTCCCTTTATAATTATTGTTCAATTCACCACCACACTGTGGATCAACCGCATCGCCCACTTGTAATCATGCACAAAATACACTAATCAGTAATGTTTGCTTAGAATTTCTTAGATAAATAATTATATTTTTAATTTTATGGTTTCAGATAAATTCACTGTTAACAATTTATTGTCAATAAATTCATCTTCAACAATTTATCGTCATGACGAATTCATTTCGTGGAAACTTCACTGCCAGCAATATGATATGAATTGCTGGTGACGAATTTTCCATGACGATGAATTGTTACAGATGAATTTGTTGACGATAAATTTTCCTAAAAGCTTTCTGAATTCAGACCCATATAAGAAAGAAGAACGAATAATACCGAAAAAGGAGACGGCTAACAACAGTATAAGCAGCGCAAACACATTCATGGCCTTCCCCATTGTCTCTGCAACTCCAAATCTCCAGATTTAATGTATTCTGTGGATGCAAAAAGATTTAGTCCATAGAGAGTATTTATGGGCAGGGCAATAGAAGAGAAAGTTATGTAAATGGTGTTGTTAGTAACGCTTATTGTTACTTTCAATGTAGCGTTGCATCAGCCGGCTCCCAAGCATCCATTACAAGCAGTCCATGAGCACTAAGAACCACGCACTAAACGATGTATGTTTATATATTTATAAAGGGAGGAGAGGAGAATATCGGCTTAGGAATAAGTATGTTCTCCAATACATCCATTACACAGTCTAAAAGTATTAGGCATCACAGAGAAAACGTCTGTCTCATTATATATTCTTAAGAGATAAGAATGAGAATTATATTTGTTAATATAAATATTATAGTATTGTTTCACTTGGTTCCAATATCTGATTACAAATACTCTATGAGTATTCAGCATCATGCACTAAATAATGTATCTTAATATATTTATAAGAAATAGGAAGAGATATCTTTATGAATATCATTTTGTATAAATATTGTAGTGTTGTTTTTGTTGGTTCCAATACATCAATTATAAATAGTCTATGAGTGCTAAGCGCCACACACTAAACAACTTCTCTTTATCTATTTAAAGAAATAAAAAGAAAATATCGTTATGAATAAGCATATCTTCTTGTATATAAATACTATACAAACATTATATAATTATTTTATTTGTCTCCAATATGTCCATTACAAGTAGTCTATGAATTTAAGCGCGACACACTAAACATCTCTTTATATATTTATAAAAGATAAGAAGAGAATGTTGTTATGAATATGTATATCATCTTGTATATAAACATTATATAAATATTATAATGCTGTTTCAATTGGCTCCAATACATCCATTACAAATAATCTATTTGTATTAAGCACCACACACTAAACACCATTTTTTTTCAATTTATAAGAAAATAATATCATTATGAATAAGTATATATTCTTGTGTATAAATATTATACAAACATTATAAAATTGTTTTAGTCAACTCTAATACATCAATTACAAATAATCTATGAGTATTGAGCACCATTCATTAAATAACACCTCTTTATATATTTATAAGAGATAAGAAGAGAATATCATTATAAGTATATTTTCTTGTATACAAATATTATACAAACATTATAGCATTTTTTTAGTCATCTCCAACACATCCATTACAAATAGTTTATGAGTAATAAGAACCACACACTAAACAATGTCTTTTTATATATTTATGAGATGAGAAGAAAATATTGTTATGAACATATTCTCTTGTATATAGACAGTTCAAATATTTTTATGAGTATAATATACTATTATAGATATCTTAAGTATATCTATCTATTTTTTCAAAAAGTATTATTTTTTGAACTATTTTATTTGATTGTAAAAGTATAAGATTGCACAATTTTTCTTTATCTATTTTATTTACTTCAAAATTATTTTATTTCTTACATGTACACGTGAATTTAAATTTATAATTTAGAACTAATTTATTTTATCTATATTGTTTAGAGGTAAAATCATTTTAATATATGTCAAATTATTTTTTAAATATTTTTTCTTCGTGTTTTTATTTAGTTTCATCCCAATATTTAAACCTTGAGCTCTCATACTCAAGACAACTATTGACTCAAACTTATCCCCAATATTACATTCATGGTACATATGCCATGTTTGAGAGGCAATTAACATAAAGCTCATATGATAGGAATTTATCAAAGAAGAAAGTTAAATCAAAACTATATTAGAAACTAGAACCTTTTTTTGCTTGTAATTAAAAATTAAATTTAAAATTGAAGGGAAATTTTTTGAACTTCTCCTTGAGAAACTTGTAAAAGGACCCAAAACATGATATTGTAAGTAATTGAAATTTTTTTATTTTACTTCTAGAACGTCTACCATTTTATGTTTCTATTTTATGGTTTTGAGTCATCACATATGCTATTCTATCTTTTTTATAATTTGATCCACTAACTATTTGAAGGATTCAAAGTGTGCTTCATATTACTAATGATTTTCTTCTTATAAACCTTTTTGTGTGATAAATTGAGTATGCTAGTGCATAACTATATGAAACATATTTATTCCATAAAGGTATGGAAGGTTTTCTTTCAGTCTACACGTTAAGTAGTGTGGTTATCTAATTGTCTTCCATATTAGATTGGTCCCTAGTGAAGAAAGAGTGACACAAAATTTAATTCATCTACATTGAAAATGTTATTTATGGATAGGGTTATAAAATCCCATTTGCATCCTTCTCTATCTTCTACTTCATTTGTAATTCATTTATAAATTCTTATAGATAAGGACTAGACATAGCATTATATTAGTAATTAATTTAGGATTTCAATTTTTCTTTGAATATGTGTAATAATATTTTATAAATGATAATTTAGGTAATATTTATCAAAAAATATGTTCCTTATTTTTGAACTGCTAAATTCCTTAGATTAAAAGTAATTATTTGAGAACAAAGTAATGAATTTTTTGAATTATTTTTTGTAATCCTTAATTGAAGTTTCTTATTATGAGAACACCATTGAAATCAAAATCCATATTTAATTCTTTTGGTTTCACTAGAATCACTTGAATGAGACATGTAAGATCTACCACTTTTCTATTTTAGTAGAATAAGGTTTATGATAAAGAGTCTTAAGGATAATAAATTCAAAATTTTCAAGGGAACAACTTCTGTCACATTTTATTTTATTAAAATATGTATTAGTGCATAATTTACACTAGAAGGAGGAGCTAAAAATAGAACCTAAATTAATAACCACCAAGTAAAAATCCATCCAAATTAATTCTAACCAACAAAATCTTATTAAACACAAAAGAATTAAGATTGATAAAAAATAAAAATAAAAATTTGTTCACGCTTCTAATTTTCCATCCAAATATAAAACACTCTTGTTAAACCCTCAAAATTTCTTTGACGATCTCTGACTAACTCCTATATTAATTAACTCTTTTATAGACTAACTCCTATATTAGATAACTCTATTATTATAAAAATTCCTCAACAAATGATCACCAAAGTTCAGCCATTAAGTGTAGGATATTATCCTTTGGCCATAATAGGCTGAAATCATTTACCTAAAATTCCTACAAATATTTTCCCAAAATATACATATGGTAGAATCTAAGAAATACCAACTTACTAACCTCCATCTTAAAGTGAATTTATTTATGTCTAGAATTAAGAGACTCTCATTCCATGATGATAGTTAAAATGATTTTGGTTTTTAATCTTTCATGAGTTTTTTTTGGTTTAATGATTATTAGAAAAAATAAGGCTTTTTTTAAGTTGCAAAGGAGTAGGGTTGAAAAGGGTGGTTTTGAATTTATTATAGTTTTTATTTGGATTTTATGATTATATATAGATTAGTTATTTTTGCACGTAAATAATTATCATTTCATGGCAGTTTACGTTTTTGGTTGTGCTTTTATCTTTCAAATCAAAGTTGTAAAAACGTGAAGAAAATATTAAACGGGATGATTACATGTACTCTAGGTTCTATGTCCTTGCCTCTTAATAAAAAACTATTATGATTTATTTAAAGAAATTATATTTTTAAAAATTATGTTTGTTTAGGGGATGACCTCTCACTACAATGACAAGTTGAAAAGCAATGGAAACACTGCCATATGTGTTCAAATCCCATGAATTTCTATGGGAAGTAGGAGGAAGAAAGGAGGAGGTGAGAGAGCAGGAGGTGTGTAGGTTTGAAGGAGGAAAGGTGGAGATAAGGAGGTGGAAAGGAAGTATGAGGTAGGACAAAAGGAGGAGATAAAAGGAGACATGGAGAGAATGTTGGGGATGAGGTCTCTTGAATATGGCCTCACTGGTTCATACCTCTAGCCAAAAGTGTTCACATATAAAAAAAATGTTTGTTTAAAGTATTATATTTTTTACATAGCAATTAATTTTTTTAATTTATTATTTTATTTTAATAATTCTTTATGTTGAATTTGTACTTTTTTTTTAATCAATTTTATATTTTTTGATATATTTTTATTTAATAATTTCATCAAAAATATTTGAAACATTAAATCATTAGTATTCAAACATTAATTTATATCACTACTATTTTACCATTCAATTATATCATTGGTATTTCAAAATTAAATTATATTATTAAAAAAATAAAATATTAAATTTTTTTATATTAATGTATTGAATTATTAATAAAAAAATATGATATTATAATATTATAATTTTTATTTATAATAATATTAAGTTGTAAAATGCAATTATAATTTCTATAATAATATTAAGTTGTAAAATACAAATTTTTAATTAAAACTATTATGAAAATTAATTATCTTCAATTTAATTGGCCCTTAAACTTTATTTGATAAAGATGATTAATATGAAAAAACTCTACATAAATTCATCCCAAAAAAATCTTGGAGGTAACTAAGATCTAATGCAGACAAGATTATGAGGTCTTATCAAACTACCCATTCTTGCAGCCTCAACATCTCATCCAATCCATATTCTTGCAAATACATCAAGGACAATATATATTTTGTAACAAGATCTGAAACATATCTTTATTATTAATTTATTATGTATATCCATACAAAAAATTCCTCAAGAACAATTACATATAGTGAGGATTTCAAAAAGAAATATAATTCAAAAAATTATACAAGAGTTTTTAGACACATCGTACCTTCAAATCTTCAAAGTATCTTTCCTTCAACTTTCTTGGCTACACTCCTCTTTAGAAACCTAATTTTCCCTTCATCCTACATCTATCATGGCTTCCTTGAACACATAAAAAACACCTATGAATTTATTCTTCTCTTCTTCTATTCCCCTCCTCTTGGAAAGCTAATTTTCTACACTTTCCTTCATGCAATCCTCTAGAGCAACATGCAAATTCTTTCCTCAAACTTGCTGCTTCTAATTGTTGCCTCTTGAAACCATTAAATTTTTCATTTAGTGAGGGTTTCAACTATGTGAAACAACAAAAAGTGGTTTCCAGATATTCTCTTTCATTGACCCTTCAAATTCCTATAGAAAATGAAATAAAATATAGTTTGTTTCTTCCAAAAGTGCCATCCAAAGTTGTTGTACCATATCAAACATATTTATATTGTATATACATTTGAAAAATGGATAAAATCAATAACCAAGTCATGAGATCATTCATCACAAATTGGAATTTGAAGTCATTAATTTGTTTTCCAAAAATTACTAGATTTTTTTCTTTATTTTAGGAACCAAAATTGAAAGAATAAGATCAAAATGGAGTCCCAAAAGTCATTTGTCTTATACACACTTCCCTAGGCATCCAAATTGAGAAAAATAATTAATTTTCCTTCAAAATCTCCTTCCACCATGGTAAATAGACCATTTCAACCCCTATAACCTTGAAATTATGTAATTTTGTAAATCACATTAAACACCCTGCTTGACCTTGATGTATGAAATGGAAATAAATTCCTCACAAATAAATAATAATATCCTTACAACAGATTAAATTTCTATTGAAGCTCAAACCTACACCAAAAATGCAAAAAATGAACATGAAAAGAAAATATATTTTGGTGATGCAAGATTGCTTGTGAGCCTAGATGCTCTTGCATCAAACACACCGAGTAATAAATTTGTGAGCATGACTCACAAAATGGAGTTGATTTTTTGAAACACACTTTGAAATAGTAAACTATTTGTAACATACTCCAATGCTTTCATTGGTACCATGAAAAATTTCTTTCTTCTCCTTTTGCAACATTTACCTGGAACTTGTCATATCTTCCTTTGCAAAATGTGTTTACCAATCCCTCTTTCACTTATGGAATCTTTTCCACCATATATGAAAATCCTCAACCAATAAAACTTTTATCTCTTCTCCTCTCTTATGGGATTTAACCCACCACAATCCGTCCTCCTCCACCAATTTTCATCTACACCATCCCCTACAACACTTGCATACAAACTAGCAATATCATGGACATTAAAGAGTTCCATTTGAAATTACTCTGCACACTCCTTTACATTTATTTCCAACCTTTCATAATCTCTTCTTCCACTTTCATCATCATAAGAATGAAAAATAATAACCATTACCTTTTTTTTCACATGTTCTTCTACTATTGCAACATCTTATCCATTCATGTCCTCATTCATAAAAACCTCCATACCTTCACTAAGACATGTCACTACTGCAATATCATCCACTTCCATGCCTTCCAAAAGACATTCTTTGACTACAATATTATTCTTCCCCTTTTTATCCTCTTTCAGAATGTTTTCTCTTCAATGCTATATATTGGACTCTTTGCTTCATATTATGTTCTACCTACAAATGAAATAGCATTAAAAAAATTATAGGAGTCAACTTCTCCCATCTTCTTTCCTTTCATAATACTTTCCTCCAATACATCTAACCTCTCAGATATTTCTAGACACTTATTTTGAATAGACCAATTCTCTTCCTCTAAAATTCTTTCTCTCCTGTCAATAAAATAATTTTTTACAGCCCTACCCAAGGAAAACCTCATACTCTTCTTTCTAGATATTTCTACAAACACTTGCAACCCACTCACAAATTTGTAAATTTTTTTACCCAAAACCACAACTATCATCCGTCCAACAAATATTATGGAAGATGTACCTCTCAAAACCTCCTCTACCCACATTCATAAAATGGAGGATATTTGTACACCTAGCTAGCCTTATCTTTATTGGAGGACAGCCCAAAATAATTACCTAAAACAAGTTCTCATAACTCATCAAACCTTGGCTCTGCATTTAAAACTTGTCGCAAAAATATTATTGAGCTCCTTTTTAGACAACATAGAAAAATACCTGAAACATTAAATCTTTCTCCTCACACACATTCCAGCATCATACCTACTCTGATACCATTTGATGCAGACAAGATTAGGGGGTCTAATCAAACTACCCAATCTTGTAGCCTTAAAATATCATCCAACTCACATACTTGCACATATATCAAAGACAACATATATTTTGGAACAAGATCTAAAACATATCTTTATTATCACTTTCATATGTATATCTATACAAAAAATTCCTCAAGAACAATTGGGAAAAAGTACAGAGCTCTGTTACACTTTATAAAGGAAACAACCAACACTGATCCAACTTTTAAACTTGAGTCACTAAAAAGTGGCATATATATTTTGAATTTTGAAATTATGTAAACTAATAAAATGTGTATTTTTTAGTATATTTTATATTTTTATTTTTTTGAATAAATTAAAAAAAAATTGAATATAGTTTTTTGTAAATTTACACTATAATTTTGTTGCTAATAAAATTCTAAAAAATGAAGTTACATGAGACACCAATCATTATATAGTAAATTGTATTCCTTTGATTTTTTTGTGTGTATTTATAACTTAAAAATTTAGTGCATGGATATTTTTTCCAATTTTGATAAATATATATTTTTAAATAAATATTAAAATGTGTATAATTAAACATAGTTGTTTTCATTTGACATCAACTTTCATATTAAATATTTATATAAAATAGAAAAAAAATTCTACCTTCTTAATATAGATTCATTTATCTAATGCGCCATATTTTTTGCAATTTTTAAAAATAAGTTTTAATATTTTTATTGACAGGGTAATCAACCTAATATTTTTGTGCCGATAAGCTACTTTTAGTAAAAATAAAATATAAAATATAAATAATAGTTGGTCAAAGGTAGGTGGCGGAGGAAGCTTCAGTTGAAAAGGCTACTGGTTCGCAAGATGTCTTGGTTAATGAGGTAAATGTTTTGGGGCCCGGTGCTAGAACTCACAATAAGACTAAGATGCAAGCTTGGGTTCTTGCCAAACATATGTATGAAGTCATAGATGTTCATCATAAGACTATTGAGAGAATCTTGGAAGCTACAAATATTTTAAAGAATATGTAGTTTTGGTTTTGGTTCCTTCTTTATGGCTGTTGTTTGGATGATGTCTTGTTGCATTTTGCCTATTCAATGTTCAATTTAATTTTTTTTTGAGACAAATTTCCTTTTTTGTTAAGGGTTTCAGGGCCCCTTCAAAACTTGTTTACCTCTAATAAAAAACAATTAAACTATTAATATATATATATATATATATATAGATATATTTTTGAGAAATACACTTATGTATACAAAACGGTATTTTTTATTATTTTTAAAAATGTTATTTACATGACTAGAATTTCTTTTGATTATAAGGGAAAAATAGGTTTTGAAGGGACTCAAAACCCTTTACAACTTTAGGTACAAAATGTTGCTCAAAAGATACAACACTAGATAGTCAACAACATCCAAACACCCAAAAATCACAAAAGACATAAACAGCTACTCTAAAGATAAACAAAGAAGAAGAACAACCAAACAACATCAAGCAATAGTGGGAAAAGTAGAGCTAAACCAAACGTGCAGCCTTCAGACCATCACAAACAAACTTTACAAGGGACTGAGAGGAATGGTTATGCTTAGGGAGACCTCTCTTCCTTCTTTGCACAACCATCCAATAAAGATCATCCTACGAAGGAATGGAACAAGGGGAAGTCGGAGGACAAGCCAGTAAAGGAAAAAGAGGAAAAGAAATAGGAGTGTCACTCACACAACCAACAACATCAACATGAGCTGTAGATAATCTATCAATCACAATAACAACAACAAAAAAATCATCATCAACAACAACAACAACCTCACTAGTTGTAGCAACGGCTATAGACAAGTCAACCACATTAGTAGCAACTGCAGACAAACCAATAGTTGTAGAAGAACCACCAACACCAACAATAGCTCAACAAATCTAGAAGCCCCAAAAACAATTGTAGAAGACCCAGAAGCAGCAACATCAACAACGGATGGCAACTAAGAACCATCAACAGAAGAAGCCACAACTTTAGGGGCCAATTCATCATCCCTAAGATCTTTCCTAGAGTCATCATAAGATTCACCCATAGTAAGATGCTCATGAAGAGAATCTTTCCACCAGGTAGCATAGTTCCGATGATATTTCTGATAGTTTGCATCCAAATGACTTGTAGAAAAACATCTCCTACAACAGAAATGAAGACCTTCATAATAAAGAATCTGAGACCATGTTCTAGTCCCCACCATCAAAATGACCTCCTTGGGTAAATATTTTGAGGTATCAACATCCAAAAGAATGCAGGAAAAATTTGGATGATCATAGATAAGAGAAGACGAATCAACCATAACAAACCTACCAATAGCATTTCCAATAGACTCAAAGCAAGAAGGAGTCCAAAACTGAAGAGGCAGATTAGGAAGTCTAACCCAAGTAGGAAAAACACTCATGACTAGAAGTTGTTGAAACATAATTTTTTTCAAATAAGTTTATTTCTTCAATAAACTAGATTCAAAGTGATGCTAAATATGCATTTATCTAACAATTTTAGTTGGAGAAGTTATGGACATATCTAACCTAACTAGAATGAATCTTACTAGAAACATGACCAAAATTGAAATTTATTTAGAAATACTTAAATTTAGTTATGTTGATAAGTTGGCCAAAAGTGCAACACAACTTTGTACTTTTACCCAATTAGATATAGGGAGGATTTCAACAATAAACAAAATTCATAAATTTTGCAAGAGCTTCTAGGCACTTCATGCATTCAAATCTTCAAAGTATCTTTCCTTCAAATTTCTTATCTTCACTCCTCTTTGGAAATATGATTTTTCCCTTTATCCTACATCTCTCATGGCTGCCTTGAACACATAAACAAACCTACAACTCTATTATTCTCTTCTTCTATTCCTCTCCTCTTGGAAAGCTAAATTTCTACACTTTCCTTCATGCAATCCTCTAGAGCAACCTGCAAATTCTTTCCTCAAACTTGTTGCTTCTAATTTCTGCATCTTGAAATCATTAAAGTTTATATTTATAGAGGGTTTCAACTATGTGACACAACAAAAATTTCTTTCAAAACTTTCTCTTTCGTTGACCCTTAAAATTCCTACAGTAAAAAATAAAACATAGATTGTTGTTTCCAAAAGTGCCATCCAAAGTTGTTGTACCATATAAACCATCTTTCTGATGTATATGAATTTTAAAAATGGATAGAATCAATAACCAAGTCATGCTCATTCACCCCAAATTGGGAATTGAAGAGTCATTAATTTGTTTTCCAAAAATTACTAGTTTTCTTCTCCATTTTAGGGACCAAAATTAAAAAAATAAGACCAAAATGGAATGCCAAGAGTCACTTGTCTTATGCACACTTCCCTAGGCATCCAAATTGAGAAAATTAATTAATTTTCCTTTAAAATCCCCTTCCACCATGGTAAATAGACCATTTTAACCCCTAAAACCTTGAAATTGTGCAATTTTGTAAATCACATTAAACATCATGCTTGACCTTGATGTATGAAATGGAAATAAAGTCCTTACAAATAAATAATAATATCCTTTGAACACTTCACAATATTCTATTGAAGCTTGAACCTACAACAAAAATTTAAAATACTGAACATGAAAAGAAAATACACTTTTGTTGATGTAAGATTGCTTGTGAGCTTGGATGCTCCTACATCAGACACCACATACGAAGTTTGTGAGAATAGATTAAAAAATGGAGTTGAGTGTTTGAAACACACTTTCAAATAGTAAAATATTTGTATTTTACTCCAATGCTTTCATAGATACCATGAAAATTTTCTTTCTTCTCCGTTTCCAACATTTACCTGGAACTCTTCCTATCTTTCCTTTGTAAAATGTGTTTACCAATCCCTCTTTCACTTATGGATTTTTTCCATCATATATGAAACTTCTTGATAAAATAAAATTTTCTCTCTTATCTTCTCTTATGGGATTTAATCCACCACAATCCATCCTCTTCCACTGGTGTTCATCTATGTACCATCCCCTACAATACCTGCATAGAAAGTAGAAATATCATGTAAATTAAAGAGTTCCATTTGAACTCCCTCTTCACAATCGTTTAAATTTTTTTCCACCCTTTCATCAATTTCTTCTTCCACTTTCATCATCTCATCTTCATATAACTCAACATCATATTCATTATCATAAGAATGAAAAATATTAGCTGTTACCTTTGTTTTCACATGTTCTTCTACTCTTGCAATATCTTCTCCATTCACATTGTCAAAATTCATCAAAACATCCACACCTTCACTAAGACATCGTACTTATACAATATCATCCACTTCCATGCCTTCCAAAAGACATTCTTTGACTAGAATCTTATTCTTTCCTTTTTCATCCCCTTTCAAAATGTTTTCTTCTTCAGTGCTATCTATTGGACTCTTTTCTTCATATTCTCTTCTACCTGCAAATGAAATAGCATTAGAAAAATTATAGGAGTCCAATTCTCCCATATTCTTTCCCTATTCTTTCCTCTTTCCTTTCATAATACTCTCCTCCAAGACATCTAACATCTTAGATATTTTTGCACACTTATCTCGAATATCCCAATTCTCTTCCTCTAAAATTATTTCTCTCTTCTCAATAAAAGAAATTTTTACAAGCCTACCCAAGGCCAACCTCATTCTCTTCTTTCTTTAAATTTCTACTTTAGTGTAGGAAAATGTATCCCTTTACATTTTCACACTTGTTTGGGCCCTCTGTATTAAAATTGGGATTCTTTATGCCTTATATGGTCCTATTTTGCATCCACAAGGTTTATTTAATGCATTTTCTCTAGATGATCTCTGACATTCCATAAATGAAAAATCATGATTCAATGTTTGAGGTTGTGTATTCTAGAGTCAGTGATTTGGGACTCATACGCCACCTTGGGTGTATGGGTCCCACCTAGGTCTTGGGGCCTAATTTTAAACATTTCACTAAACAAGACATTTCTTGAAGTTTGTGTCCCGTGTTTAAGACATTCAGACTCATATGCCCAAGGTGGCGTATGAGTTTTTCTTAAACTAGGACCTATTTTAAATCAAATTCTTGGTGGCATTTTATTATCCTAGATCTGATGTCAGCTTTTAGTGTTGTAATTTCAAGAAATTTGGCATAAACAAGTATACATACAAGGTTATTTCACATATTTTCACATAGAAAGTTTTCAAGTCATCTAAGATTTTCAAGAGAGCATTCCAAAGGAAATTTTATGAGATCAAGCACATTAAAGAGTATTCAAGAGTTTATTATCAAGCATTTGGAGTTTCATTCAAGATTCAAGCATCATGTAAAAGGCTTCATGCATCATGTGTGTTTTTGAGCTAACATTTGTGATGTAGGTTTTCATGATTCAAGCAAGCATTTAAAGACATTAACTCACATCAAGATCAAGAGTCAAGATCCACATCCATTGGAGCCATCTCACATAATTTTTCAATCTTTATTCCAAGGTTTTGGTGAGTTGCAACATTACATTTGTTCATTCATCGTTCCTTCATTCTATTTCATTTCATTTCAAGGTTTGATTACCAAAACAGGGTTTGACTAAAGCAAACCCCTATTCCCTAACACACCAACATTTTCCCGTCTTCATGTATGATTATAGATCTAGGTGGTTTAGAGATTGAAGATCCTTTAAAGATAAAGTTGCAAGATTGAAGAAAGTTGCCAAAGTTGTCAAGAATTTGTCATCTTTATGGAAACTCACCCATAGGCCAAAATTCAGACTTTCAAACTTGGAGATTAGAAAGATGAAAGCTATAAAAGATCACTAGAGGATATAAAGGTTTCAATCAAACCCTAATAATGGGACTAAATTGCCACCTTGGGTGTATGAGTCCCAATATACCTCTTTTCAATAGTTTTTCTATAGATCCTAGTTTGTCATCTGAAGATTCTAGATTCTCATAGCAGGACTAAATTGCCTAGTCTGGCATATGAGTTCCAGTACATTTCAGAAACAACAGATTTTAGGGGTTTTCAGATCTTACTTATACATCTCCTATCCTCTAGATACTTTATTGTATCTCTTTGTTTTATAATTTGAATTCATGTTTTAAGTTTCTAGGGTTTAGTGCATTAGTGTTTGCATTTATCCTTTGAAGCTTAATTATAATGGTGAACCCCCTTTTTAATCACACCTAAGGAAACCTCCTATTAGTCCTACTAGTAGTAGACCTTCCCTCAATTGAATCATTGGGTTAAGATCTCTAGGGTTTCCTAATGAACTAGAGTGAAATAGGTCCTAACTCCTAGGTTTCATCTCCTAATAGGTGGAACCCTATTTCCTTTATGTTCATTTTGGTGAACCCGACCTTTGGAAACTTGCATTTTTGATTTGGAGAACATTGTAGTCCTAGATCTAGGTTAAATTTACATTTGCATTATTTAAATTACATTTAGGGCTTCTAAATCTTGCATTAGTGTTAAAGTGCATATAGGTTGCATTCTTGCATCTTGCATCATTGAATTTAACTAAAAAAATATAATTGTAAATAGTCATTTGAGCATACAATCTAGAAATCTTAACATTAACTTAGAATTTTCTGAATTTGGCTTAAAACCCCTAATTTGGGACTCATTCACCCACTTGGGCGATTTAGTCCCTATATAGGTGGTTTTTCTAGATTTTTGGGAATTTTTTGTTGACTATTTCTCAGTATTTGAAACTTCCAAAAAGCCTAACTGGGACTCATTCACCCATCTAGGTGATTTAGTCTTGTATTAGACTTGAATATGCATTTCACAACATTTAAAACTTCATCTATGTGCCTCTATTTGCTATTATTAGATCTATGTTTCAATTTGTTGAGTTTTTGTTTCATTCATTTCATTAGATCTAGCTTAATTTAGTTTCATTTCAATTGCATTTGTAAATAAAAGAATTAGAATTAAAGCCTATCATTTATCTTTTGTTCATTGCATTTATCTTGCATTCATTGATTGTCCTTTGCATGAGCTTTACAACTTGGTGTCCTATTGCTAATACTATAGTGAGACATAGTTCAAGACTCATGTCATCCCGTGATAACACACTCGTTGTGGATCTTGTGTTATCTATCTCTTTCAATCATAGTTTTGACACTAATTCACTAGGTATGGACCATACCCTTGACAACTCTTTACCTTCAAGTAGTATGCCAAGTGTTAAAACAATGTTTGCTAGTGTTCCTCAAGAAAACATAATCCAAATCCATGAAGAATTGGAAAACATACAAAAATTAGTAAGTAATGAAAACATTTCCAACACTGCTATTCCTACCATAGATAACATACACCGAATGATTGAAAGTTAAAAAGGAATAGAGATTCCACATAACCTTGCTCAGATTTTTGGAAAGCATCTTAATTCAATGACTAGTTGTGCTCAACCTATGAACAATGCTCAAAGTCAAGGAGGAACCCAAATTCATCCTCCTACAATAATTGCCTCTATTCCTACCTACAAAAACCCTCAAGCTATCACAACGATGCAATCTACTAGTAATGTCATTCCTACCTTGGGTATTTCCATTAGCAATCCTAGTTCCTTTGTGGCATCTCATGTTATATCTCCACCCACTTTACCTTCCATAAGAATTCCATTCACTTCTCTCTCAAACACATATACACCTCCACCATATTCACCTCCATTTCAAAATACAACCAATGACACCATCCTTAACCAATTCTTGCAAAATGTTTCATCCCTTCAAAAATAAATTTCCACCATAAACCAAAATCAAAATGGCCAACCTTCATACTATATCAAAAGCAATCCCTTATTCTTGGAGATATTAAGAACATCGATACCACAAGGTATATATATTCGTATGTTTGAGAAATATGGAGGGAAAGGAGATCCTTCCAACCATGTTTTCACTTACACTGCCTTATGTAGTGATTTTATCCTTGAAGATAAGCTCTTGGTAAGATTTTCCCTAGGTCCTTGAAAGATATTGCTTTAGAATGGTTTTCCTTGTTAACGAATAACTTGATTCATTCATTCAATAAACTTGTTGAGGCATTTATTAACCATTTCTAAGTGCACATGACTCCTAAGATGATATTAACTGATTTGATGAGATGTAAGCAAAAGGATGATGAAAAGGTTACTAACCTCATTTTATGCTACCAATTGCTTTATTCCCAAATCAATATAAAGATTCCCTATCCTCACCTTCAATGAATTTTCATTGAGAAATTAAAAACTAAGATACAAGATAAGCTTGGCATGATGAAATTTCCTTCCTTCATACATTTGTGTACCGCCCTTCATGATTATCAAAACTTGGTTAGTAGTTGTGAAACAAAACCCACTTCTAACCGTCTTGAAAAATCTGAATCCACAAATCAAAACAATTACCTACCTTTTAGGAAAGAGAATAAAGTTTTTCTTCAACTAAATCCCCCTCAATCAACTCAACATGTTGATACCCAAGTGGCTGCTATAAAGAAAACAAATCCTTTTACATTTGGGGATCCAAAGAGACAATTTACTGCCTTACCTAATACCCTCCATAACACCATGTTGCAACTTTTAGAAAATAACTTGATTTCCTTACCTCCCATTAGAAATCACGATCCTAATAAGACTTTACCTCTGAACTTTAGATCAAATTCTTATTGTCATTTTCATCAAAAAAATGGACATGATACAAAACATTGTAAGTGCATTAAACATCTTGTGAAATACCTCAATGATTCTAATAATATTCAAATTGGTGGTGTCAATGATCAAGGTAATAAGTTCGTTGCTCCTCAAAACCAAAACATGCAAATATTTACAAGCCCCATGCCAAATCATAATATTTCTTTTGCCAAATATAGTGAAACTAAGAAGAATGATGTGATAAATGTTGACACAGATGACGACAACATGGATACTGATAAAAAAAGTCCTATGGATATTATGGTTGGATTGATCAAAATTCAATCTTGTAAGGGCTGAATTAAAATACCTCTTGAAATTTCTTTCTCATCAAAAGATATAATAAAAAAGGCACATGATGGTCCTCTTTACATAGCTGACTGAATCAATAACAAGCCCACTAATGGGATATTAATTGATCCCATCTGTGGAGAGAATGTGATCACTCAATAATTCATACTTGTGCACAAACTATATTAAGATACATATAATAAACTCAAAGCATGTATAAAAATGCATGCAATGGTTTTTCTTTCCCTACGATAGGTTTGATCATCCTTCCTTTAAAAGTTGGACTGAAACAATTAGATGTGTCATTCTCCATAATCCCAATGATATATCAATTCTGTGTGAAGCTTGGATACCCACGGCTACACTCCATGCAATCCATCCCATCAGTTGTGTATAAGTTTTAAAAATTTCCCTCTAATGATGATATCTTTATTGTGCACCATAGTGGCTTTAACAAGATCCTATATCGCAACCACAACAAGGACTAGAACCTTCTTTAGACATTATCATTCGACCTCCTTTTGTGATTAACTTAGACGACGATGATGAGATTTATAAAATTGATGAGGAAGTGCATAATGAGTTGAATACATTATTTTCCTCTTCTATGAACTTAAATGATAATTCTCCTAAGAAGAGTGTTAAACGTGGTGATACTCCTAGTACAACACTTGTTGTCCCTTTGGCTAGTTTTCCACCTTTTGTATATGATGAACAAGATTAGGATGTATACAACCTACCATAGGTTGACTTGCATGTGGCTTACTAGTCTTGCCTTTGTTTTCTTTTTCATGTTATGTATGTGATTGCATGTGCATAATGTGATCTCCCCATAGTATTTTGTTGGATGTACCTCTCTCTTTGTGACATTCCTCTATTCATATC
Organism: Sequoiadendron giganteum; assembly: GCA_007115665.2. NCBI lineage: Eukaryota > Viridiplantae > Streptophyta > Pinopsida > Cupressales > Cupressaceae > Sequoiadendron > Sequoiadendron giganteum. The sequence continues at coordinate 181,090,174 of CM021102.1, read as the reverse complement.
TACATTCTTCTATATGTCGTAAATATTTTATCTTTTTTTTGTCTTGTGATTTCCTTTTGGGGATGATGCAAGGCATTGAGACATTTAGGTCATTTCCATGTTGAACCAAAATATTATCCTTTATCTTTTCTTTGTCATATGTTTTTGTTTTGGGGATGATACAAGGCGTTGAGACACTTAGGTCTCTTCCATGTTGACCCAAAAGTTTTTCTTTTTTTCTCACTCTCTTTGTGTCATTCTTACTATTCCATGACTATTTGGGGAATGATGACAGTCCCACGCTCTATGAAAAAATTGTAGCAAACATACAAACCCCGAATCCATGGATCCCTTATGTGATTTTGGGATTTCATTCTGGGTGCAACCCCTTTTCATGACGTAGCTTCATTTGGAAACATATGACTTGGCATAGGGCTTTCCAAATAATCTCTCATATCATCTTTATTGTTTAGCATTTATCATTTGCTACTTTAAAGTAATTTCTCTCAACAAGGTGTTTAGCAATTTCTTTAAAGTGGGAGCATACATTGGCATTATTATTTTGCATCTCAATTACAACTCATGTTTCATTGTGTGGTATTTTTACTTCATGCGATGCATTTTTCTCTTTGTGGTGACATTGGGTGTGATGTCCTTAAAAAGTGTGATCTCTCTTAGCATATTATATTCCCGTTAGTGGCTTGATGTGACACACTACATCCCCTAAGTTGTGAATCTTCTATTCATCGATTGGTCCTCTCTTGGAGACATTAGGCATGATGTCCCCTAAGTTAGGACCTTACATGAACTAAGTAAAATCCCTTTGAATGTACCTTACAATATTTTACATTTGCAATAGCCGTTATATGGCCACCTTGCATAACACATTTTGCTTGCCTATGGAGCCATCATGTTTTTTCATGAGTATTAGCATACAAAGTTTTTCTTGCCTCATGGATCTTGTCATTTGTGTTGTGTGGTGCCTTATCAAAGTTATCAATAAGTATAGCTTTGGTATGGTTAGTTTATGAGAGCTGAAATTAGGCGTGACTTTCCCATAGCCACTTGCTTGGGTGTGTAAGTGCGTACTGGCCACGTGCATATGTGTCTCACCTCTCCGAGGACTCACCTAGTGAACAACCTGAGGTTTCACTAGCCCTTGTGAGCGTGAATTTGGTTTGCATAGTGGACATCATGTTCCACTTGTAAATATTATTTTTGGACAAACAACTTAGATCTAATCCACATCAAGTTGGGAAAATGGTTGAGGCTTTATATGCCCCTTCTTTTTCTTTTTCTTTCTTATTTATGACTTTGGTAGTGTGTGCTTGTATCTTTTTGTTGCTTCATATATCATTCACATTGTGTTATTTTGTGCCTATGTTGGTTTTCCATAGGATCTTGATCTTGGGGGTTTGATCATCCCTCTTGATCATTGTTGTCCTATGTCACTAGCATTGGTACATTTTGACCCCTCTTGATGTGTATTTGTCTACTTTAGTGTGAGTTTGAAGCAAGTTCCTCCTCTCACTAAAGTGGGGCTAAATGTGTAGGAAAATGTATTCCTTTACACTTTCACACTTGTTTGGGCCCTCCCTGCTAAAATTGGGTTTCTTTATGCCATATTTGGTCCTATTTTGCATCCACAAGCCTTATTTAATGTATTTTTCTCTCAATAATCCTAACATTTCATAAATGATAAATCATGATTGAATGTTTGAGATTGTGGGTTCTAGACTTAGTGATCTGGGACTCATATGCCACATTGGGTGTATGGGTCCCATCTAGTTCTTGGAGCCTAATTTTAAACATTGCACTAAACAAGACATTTCTTGGAGTTTGTGTCATGTGTTTAAGATATTGGGACTCATACGCCCAAGGTGGCGTATGAGTCTCACTTAAACTAGGACCTAGTTTAAATCAATTCCTGACAGGATTTTATTATCCTAGATCTAATCTCGGCTTGTAGTGTTGTAATTTTAGGAAATTTGGCATAAACAAGTATAAATACAAGGTTATTTCACATATTTTCACCTAGCAAGTTTTCAAGTCATCTAAGATTTTCGAGAGAGCATTCCTAAGGTAAGTTTATGAGATCAAGTAGATTCAAGAGCATTCAAGAGATGATTAACAAGCATTTGGATTTTCATTCAAGATTAAAGCATCATGTCAAAGTCTTCATTCATCATGTGTGTTTTTGAGCTAACATTTGTGATGTAGGTTTTCATGATTCAAGGAAGCATTTAAAGACATTATCTGACATCAAGATCAAGAGTCAAGATCCACATCCATTGAAGCCATTTCACATAAGTTTACAATCTTTATTCCAAGGGTTTGGTGAGTTACAACATTACATTTGTTCATTCCTTATTCCTTCATTCTATTTCATTTCATTTCAAGGTTTGATTACCAAAATAGAGTTTGACCAAGGAAAACCCCTATTCCCTAACACAACAACATTTTTCCATCTTCATGTGTGATTGCAGATCTAGGTGATTTAGAGCTTGAAGATCCTTTAAAGACAAAGTTGTAAGATTGAAAAAAGTTGTCAAAGTTATCAAGAAGTTGTCATCTTCATGGAAACTCATCTACATGCTAGAATTCAGACTTTCGAACTTGGAGATCAGACAAGAAAAAAGCTACAGAAGATCACTAGAGAATACAAAAGTTTTAGTGAAGCCCTAATACTGGGACTAAAGCACCACCTTGGGCACATGAGTCCTAGTATACCTCTTTTCAAAAAAAATGTATAAATCCTGGTTTTTCATCTAAAGATTCTAAATTTTTCCTAGATTGCTGTAGCAGAATTGAATTTCCCAATGTGGTGTATGAGTCCCATTGTAGTTTAGAAACAACAAATTTCAAGGTTTTCAAATCTTTCTTAGACATCTCCTATCATCTAGTTATTTTTCTATATCTTTTTGTTCTGCAATTTGAATATATGTTTTAAGTTTCTAGGGTTTAGTACATTAGTGTTTACATTTCTCATTTGAAGCTTCATTTTAATGTTGAACCCCGTTTTTAATCACACCTAAGGAAACCTCCTACTAGTCCTATTAGTAGTAGCCCTTCCCTCAATTGAATCATTGGGTTAAGATCTCTAGGGTTTCCTAATGAACTAGAGTGAATTAGATCCTAACTCTTAGGCCCCATCTCCTAATATATGGAACCCTATTTCCTTTGTGTCCATCTACAAACACTTGCAACCTACTCACAATTTGAAACAAATCTTAGAGAAAACCACAACTATCCTCTATTCAACGAAAATTCTAGAAGGTGTATCTCTCAAAACCTCCTCTACCCATTTTCACATAGTGGAGGATGTTTGTACACCTTCTACCCACCCTTTTCTTTATTGGAGGACAACCCAAAATAATTACACAAAAAAAATCCTTATAACTTATCAAACCCTAGATCTACATTTAAAACTTGTACCAAAAATATTAGTGAGCTCTTCTTTTAAACAACATAGAAAAATACCTCAAATACAAAATTTTTCTCCTCACACACATTCAAACATCATACCTACTCTTATACCATTTGACCCAGATAAGATTATAGGGTCTTATCAAACTACCCAATCTTGCAGCCTTAACATCTCATCCAACCCACATTCTTGCACATATATCAAGGACAACATATATTTTATAGGAAGATCTAAAACATATTTATTATATTTTAATATGTACATCCATACAAAAGGATTCCTCAAGAACAATTACATATAGTGAGGATTTCAACAAGAAATAAAATTCAAAATTTTTACAAGAGTTTCTAAGCACTTCATGCCTTCAAATCTTCAAAGTATCTTTCCTTCAACTTTCTTGGCTTCACTCCTATTTAGAAATAATTTTTTCCCTTCATCCTACATCTCTCATGGCTTCCTTGAACACATAAAACACCCCTTCAAATTTATTCTTCTCTTATTTTATTCCTCTTCTCTTGGGAAGCTAATTTTCTACACTTTCCTTCATGCAATCCTTTAGAGAAATATACAAATTCTTTCATCAAACTTGCTGCTTTTGATTGCTACCTCTTCACACCATTAAATTTTGAAAATTTATAGAGGGTTTCAACTATGCAAAAAATAAAAAGTGTTTTTCAAATTTTCTCTTTCGTTAACCCTTAAAATTCTTGTAGAAAATGAAATAAAATATAATTTATTTCTTTCAAAATGTCATCCAAAGTTGTTGTACAAATCAATTTCCATCCAAATTTGTACCATATCAAACATATTTCTGCTATAAATTTATTTTAAAAATGGATAAAATTAATAACCAATTCATGCTCATTCACACCAAATTAGAAATTGAAGTCATTAATTTGTTTTCCAAAAATTACTAGTTTTTTTCTCCATTTAAGGAACCAAAATTGAAATAATAAGACCAAGATGGAATGCAAAGAGTAACTTATCTTATTAAAACTTCCCTAGGCATCCAAATTAAGAAAATTAATTAATTTTAATTAATTTTCCTTCAAAATCCACTTCCACCATGGTAAATTTAGACCATTTCAACCCCTAGAACCTTTAAATTATGCAATTTTACAAATCACATTAAACACCTTCTTGAACTTGATGTATGAAATGGAAATAAAGTCCTAAAAAATAAATAATAATATCTTACAACACTTCACAATATTCTATGAAGCTCAAACCTATAGCAAAAATTCAAAATACTGAACATGAAAAGAAATAATATTTTTGGTGATGCAAGATTGCTTGTTAGCCTAGATGCTCCTACATCAAGATCATAGCGATTACCACTTATTTTTTTCTATTTTTAGCTCTATAAATTCAGAATTGTAGGCAACTATCTTTTTTATTTACCAATGCTTATAATGTTGGATAGTTATAATCAAAAAAGGATAACTATATTCAACTAATTAATGCATGAACATAGTTAGAATCTCATATAAAAACATACAGATTATGCCCTTATTGAACAAGTTATTGGTCAAAGAGGTTTGCATATATTTTATGTTTATGTTGGTATATTTTGGTTGTAGGATTGTGAGCACAAAAGGATGGCAAGATTTTTTCATCATAGGAAAAATGATAGATTTTCAACTAAAAAGAGCACTTCCTTGTAATCAAACGGAAGATGTGACTAATTTTTTTTCCTTTGTAAATTTAGAAGCCTCATGTTTGGTGGTATGTTGAGAAAAAGTCTAGTGGGATTTTTTTGTACAAGATGTATTTTAGCTATAAGAAGGAAATCAAATAGTGTTTTTTTTTTCAAGTTTGCATTTTATCCTTCCAAAAATGATTGGGGTGATTTGATATGGATCTGTTGTGTAATTGTATTGGTTCTTTTCTTCAGTATTAGTAATTTGAAATCATCAATCAATTTTAGATGGTAAATTTATTTCACGTAGCGTCCTAATTGTTTGTATGGAACTACTTGATAAGAAACAATACAAGTATTGATAATTTAGTTTTTTTAAAGAACAACAGATTTCTAGAATAAAATGTAGAGAAATATGCTACAAAATCCATATCATCTAATTCTTATGCAATGGTCGATATTTTTTTTATCGAAAAATGTCCAGATGGTTGAAAAAAATTCTAGATAACAAATAATTTTGGGGTTCTATCTCCATTTTGATGACTAACATTATCTAAAAGTGCTCCTTCTCTTGTATAACCTATTGGCTTTAGTTTCTAAGGCTGAGGGATAAGGTTTACAGTATAGGGTATAAGGTTGAGTATGTTGAAATTCACAAGAAAACTGAGAAAATCAGTTGTATCTAATCACATTCACCACAAATCTTAAACAATTCCACATTCACTTTAATTTGTTATTAAGTATAAGAATGAAGTGCAGATAACAAAAATAAAACACTAGAGACACTATATTTATGTGGAAAAACCATGACGAGGATTAACTAAAAATATAAGAGTAATTGCAAAATCGGATACAAAGAGGCTCATTGCCAAAGGGCTCACTACCCAAGATAGGACTCACTATCTAGATGGAAGGCTCACTACCTACAAATATAGAAACACATAAAGAATAATGTTACACAAAGAAAATTATCTCAATGCAATAGAAGATCCACCACGGCAACTTATACACATCGGCAACCTTGATCAGAGAATTGCAGACACCATCAAATCACTTCTTTCAAGAGTCTAACACATTGAAGTCCTTGTTGCCTCAGTTCACTTTCACACAATATCTCACATCTATCTTGCTTCTCACACTTTTGGTGTGCAATCCTTGACATCTTGCATTGTATTTATACCATCTGCAATCTTACAAACTTTCTCCAAGGTTGGCTACATAGTCTTCATTTTACAATTTCAAATAAGGTCAGTAACTCAACATTCTTGTGGTGGATGAGAATGAGAGTGAACCAAACCAACACTTAACTAGGAACCAAACCAACATCTTGGATCAACAACAAACTTCCTTAATTGATACGTATCCTTCACATATTGCGTAAACCAGGTTGGCCATACCTAATGAGAACACCAATGAACTTTGAAGTACACACATCGGTAACAAGAAGATAACATGCAGACCACATAACATGTTTCAGCATACACTGGAACACATCTTAGATACCTTCAGATTTGTCCACAAGACCTAAAAAAAATTGATGGAGGACTGCAGAGTAGATACATTTCTCCCAGTCCACATATAGACAACTCTTCCAGACCAGTTCATAAAATGATGAACACAACTTTCACTCTTCATCAAACTAGAAGTTATAATCCAGGATATATCACCCAAGGATGCCCTTAAACAATACTACATATCTGGACAACCATAGGATCAACACAAAATAAATGCAGAGCACATACCGGAGCACATTTTGAACACACACACACACACACTTTTGTCTTCACCATTTATTAATTTTCTTTGAAGAAATTGGTAACTCATCATATCAACACACCTGTAACACCATAAAGATAGCTCCATGTAATCACACCACCTCTACAATATATCAGCTATAAATGCACCACCTGCAATCACTTGTTCCTTTCACTACAACAACCTGAACTATGTTGACATCAATGACAACATTAATGAAAATGACACCATACTCATTCATACTTGCAACAATCTCCCAATTTGTCATTGATGGAAACACATGATGTGAAAAAACCATCAAGGACCACATACACACTCTCCCCTTTTTTAAAATTAGACAACCTACACAACATTCTTGCACTCTCTCCTCCTTACAAGATTCTCTCTCCCCCTTTCAAAATTTTTAGATATAGATAGACTTTTTCACATGACTCTCTATCCCCCTTTGACATCAATGCCAAAAAGTTTTTACATAATTTTTCAACCATATAAATTCTGATGACTCCCCCTTAGGAGTGTGCCCATGACAACACACATATCATACTGCAACAATGATACTTCCTACTCCCCCTGAGGATTAGACCCCAATCATCAATCCAGACAAATGATGAATCTGTAGATACATTGGACTAATGCACCTCTATGTGCACCTAGTTCAAAGGAGGGGCAGTAATCCCCTTCTGCTAGAGATACTCAAAAATATCCTTAAGAAGAGCCTTAGTAAATATATTTTCAATCTGATCCTTTGTAGACACATATTCAAGCCCGACTTCATTCTCCAATACCTTCTCTCTTAAGAAATGATATCTGATAGATATATGCTTTTTCCTTGAATGCATTGCCAGATTCTTTAAAATATTTACTTCACTTGTATTATCATAGAAGGTAGGGACAGGCTCATCACACATCACTCCCATATCCTTCAATGTTTTCTTCATCCATAGTACTTGTGTGTAGAAAAGATGTTGCTACAATGTACTTAGCCTCAATAGTGGATAAAGAGACTAAATCTTGTTTCTTGCTTAGCCATGAAACCAACTTGCATCCAAGAAAGAATGCACCACCACTTGTACTCTTCCGGTCATCTACACAACCCAATCTGCATTAGTGTAAGCATTCAAAGGAAAATCAATATCCTTAGGATACCACAAACCATAATCTAGAGTCCCTTTTAGATATTTGAATATCCTTTTCATAGTTGTAACATGTGTTTCTTTGGGTTCTTCTTGAAATATGGCAACCAAACATACTGCATGCATGATATTCGGTCTAGTAGTAGTAAGATATAGTAGTACACCAATCATAGATCTAGACTTGCACTAATCAACTTTAGGAGATTCATCATCCTTACTATGAAGACTAAAACTTGCATTGATCAAAGATTGACAAATATGAGTTAAATTAGTCAATATTGAAAAAATGAAACAAAAGCCTTCCCCATGAATTTTTTGAGCAATGTAAAGGAAATAACAACCTTATCAAACTAACAAGATGAACACAAAATTTATTCCTAAACTACTCAAACCATCATCCCACAGGGGGATTGGTGCTACTTTGATGTGGAAAATAGCCCTTTCCCAACCCCTTTTGATAAGCTTCAAGATGATAATGAACAAAAGATGCAAGATAATGAAGATGAAGTGCAAGATGAATGCATAAGATTGTGGATCAAGTCGTTGTCCTTCAAGTTGTGTCCATTTCAAGTAGAAGTGGCTTCTATTTATAGGTTGAAGGGTTGAAGAGTGGAGAGATTGGAGGAATGTGGGACTAAATAAGAGCCAATGATATTGTGACACTTGTCACATGGCTAGTGGAGGAAGGCGGAGCACATTTTAGAGAATGTGCATGATTAATGCATTTGGTTGAGGATTTGAGAGGTGTAAGAGAGATTAATGGCTTTGTAAGAGTCATTAAATGCATATGGTTGAGAATTTTGGAGGGAAATTGTTTGGGAAAGAAAGTCAAACAAATGGAGTTAACGAAGGAACATTCCCATAGAATATTCCTTTATGAGGAAAAAGGGGGTAGTTAGATAATTAAATTAAATGAATTTCATGTGCAAGTGGGTGGGTTAATCAGGGGTTTAGGTTTGACCTAGGTTGAGTAAAAACCTAGAGGATGGGTAATGGTGATTAGGGGTTAATTAATTCAGATTAATTAACTTGAAGAGGTTTTAGGGGTTTGACATTTGATTTAATCAATTTAATTTATTAAATCAGATGAGAGAACCTTTAGGAATTTAATTAAATAAATATATTTATTTAATCAAATATGATACATATTAGTGAATTAATCGAATAAATTGTTTTATTTGATTAACAAAAGAAATGATGTTAATTTGAGCGTCTACATTTTGCCCCTCTTTGAAGTAATGTACCTACTGAGTTGGTTCAAAGAATAACCTTATTGAGATCAAAGTTTGATTAAAAAAAAAAATTCGGATGCCCCAGCAAAAAGAAGTACATTGGTACACTGCCCCCTCAAGAGATTGAGTGAAAAGTTCGATTTTAGGGTCAATCTCATGACAAAGAGGTTCAAGATGGATGTATGGATGGTTAGACTAACATATCTATATGATAATGATGATGCAAATGAGATGTTCTAAAGATACTTAGAATAACAAATCTATATTATCCTGAACAACTTAAATGATGATGCAATGCATGTGAGATGGATGAGACAAATGATGTTGCCCTATGATGATATGTATTATTATGCAAGATGTTGATGATTAGTAGATGTAGGATGGTGAATGACATGGTACTATCTTAGTGTAAAAGAGGATAGAAGAATGAGAGGGATCAACCCTTGATTTTGAGAAGATGTAGAAGTCCAACAAGTCTATGAATCGTTAGAATTTATTAGATATGATGATGAATGATGATGATGTATTTCTTCTCCAGGGATTGGGGATGTAAAGAGCATAAATTTCCTTATGTTTGATAACACACATAGATACAATGCATCAAGGTATAGACAACCAGGATGATGTTGTATCTAGTGTGTCAGACTTTGACTCAACAAATAGATAGGAGGATCCTATTCACACCTGACATATGGAAACCTTGCTAGGATGCGCTTAATAAGTTTCAAACATATCAGAGCAAAGCACAAAAAGGCATAACCTATCAATGAAATAGTCAACAAGCTATTCAAAACACCTTCCATACATACCTAACAAAGTAAGTATTCACCAAGGTTATATTACAAGAGCATCCAACAAGCACAACAGACAAAAGATAATGATCAATGCCCCATTCCTTTCTCTCTAAATCATTTTGATAGAAATCATCAAGAGGTCATTGGAATGAGTGTAATAAGATAAATCAAAAGAAAAGATCAAGAAAACAAACAAGCCAATGTTCTTCATACCGCTAGCTAAGAATAAACTACGATGATGCTTGATGTTGATGTCCATTGTAGGAAGGATTCATCCTATGACATGATGTTATTAGATGATGGTGAGATTGAATAGATGATAGGCTATTGATACTCAGAGTTGACCAAATTGTTTACCTAGTAACCTAGACATAGGACCCTGACATTGGAGTGCACACTTTTAACTACTAAGCTTGCTTCCGATTGATTTATTATGAGCGGATGCTTATTGTGGGTAAATTTTGAGATGGGACGGATGCAATTTTTTCAAATATTTGGATGTTTTTTGATGATTTGAAATGTTTTGAGGCTATTTTAGGATTTTTGAGATGTTTTGTACAAATGTTGATTTTAAAATTTTCCAATGCTTTTGGTATTTTTCAAGATTTTGTCCAAGAACCTAACCTAAGGACCTATCCTAGGGGCCTCAAGGGATGATCAAAGATTAGAATTCCCTACATTATACAAACAGAGACCACGTAGTTCGACTAACATACACTTGCTTATTGATGAGATATGAACAAATGGATTGTCAGTTTATTATGACAAACTCCTAAAGGACTGACCTAATGTGTCTCAGGGGCTGATCAAAGATTAGCCTTTCCTAGGTTCAAGCTCAGAGATGATGTAGTTCAACATGACAACTCTATTTTTTAAATTTTTTTTATTTTCAACCTATTTTTTGGATTTTGACATGTTTGGATTTTTTGATTTTTATGGATGTTTTTGTTAGGAATAAGGTGTCTCAACCTTGGATAATTCCTATTCTTATTATTTGTTTTGTAAAAAGTATTTCTTGCAAATAATGTAATTAAGTGTGAGTGTACATGTCTAGTTGGCATGTTGATGTATCACTCCACTTGATGTGTCGGCATCTTGAATTGTGTGTAAGGAGATCATGGCTGAAACGGTTATGATAGATTCCTGTGACACGTAAGAGCTATTTCTAGAAGATTCAATGACGGGTGAAGACATGCAAGACATGTGGCAATTGATAAAGTTGAGTACTGTACACTCTTCCATGATAGTGGGGTTCCTATTTTCTCGGAGAATGGTAAAACCCTAATACAACTATCTTTGGAAGTTGCCCTAAAAAGGAAAGCGCATGATATAAGCATTTTTTTTAGGGTTACAGACTGTGATAGGAAAAAGAGTGTATTGTTGGTATAATTTTGTGCTACTGGATTTTTTTTTGAGTGTCGATTGTCTCCTGAAAGAACTTTCATTGCAAGTGTGTTGTAATCGTTGTGTTGAAGATAATACATTGTGCAGGTTTTGGAGTGCTAGGGTTTTTTACCGAAAGGTTTTCCCTAGGGTAAATCATTGTGTCATTCTCTTTTTTTGTATGCATGGTATATGGCTGAAATATCTTTGTTAAATTAGTTAACGAATCTGAAATTGTAAGGATTTAAAAGAATTTGCACAATACTTTCCTTTAGAGATTAGTGTAGGAAGCTGTTTCCGCACCTGAGTTTCCTTACAGTTTTTGGATTTTGTGAAGGATTTTATGAATGTTTTTGGATTTTGTGATTTTAGGAATATCTCAGAATATACATGAATCCGATCCAAATGTGGGTAAGAGAACACGCCCCTAATGTGGTGTGATAGACTACTCTGATATAGGAAGGACAAACTAACCTTAGGAATGTGCCAAGTAGTACTAGGGTGAAACATGATACAGACACAAGATCAAGCTATAATGCAGGTGTGGATGAGTGATGAAAGGATGTGATGGGTGATGCAAAACCAACCGTAGAGATCTTGGTGGATGGAAAATGCTTTATTTACACAAGGTGCCTATTTTTCAGGTTTTCATGAAGGTACTTTTCCAAAGAACCACCAAAGTGGTTTTCACTAGAGGACATTTTTTTATCATTACTGTTTTCAATCCTTTTTCTAATATTTTTATATTTTTTGATTTTTTTGATTTATACCTGGAAAATTAGGCATAAAATTTTTCAATATGGGAGCTATTGATAGGCTCCTGCAAAGGCTTGCCCTTGGGTGTTGATATTAGATATACCCTAGATTTATAGCTTTTGGTGACGACAAAAGGTCCCAACCAGTTGGGTTCAAACTTGCCCTTGCTATCTAGATTTAGCACGTTCTTCTGATTTTCTTTCATTACAAGCTCACCCACCTGAAAGGAGTGATTTTAGATCTTCTTGTTGTAGCTTCTCTTTAGAAGGTTCTAGTAGACTTGCGGGTGGTTCAGGGCATCCAATAGTTCCAGCTCGTTCAACCAAGATACTTGATATTCTTCATCTATAATGAGGTTTTGTAATGATATCCTCAGGGAGGGGAGCTTGATCTTGATGGGAAGGATGGCTTCTGATCTATAGACTAGGGAGAATGGGGTTTCTCCTATTGGTGTGAGTATACTTGTTCGGTAGGCCCATAAGGTAGGGTTCAACTACAAGTGCTAGTCACAACCAACTTGATTGACTATATTTTTGAAGATTCCTGGGATGGTTTTATTTGTAGCCTCAGCTTGGTCATTACCCTAGGGGTAGTATGGAGTAGAAAAGTGATGTTGGATGTTAAATTTCTAGCATAGGTCTTGAAGATCCTAGTTTATGAAAGGTGTCCCATTATCTAAGATAATGACATGTGGGACACCATAGCGACATATGAGGTAATTTAGGATGAACTTTATGATCTACTTTCCATTGATATAGGTCATATGAATGGCCTCTACCCACTTTGTGAAGTACTTTGTAGCAATGATAATGAACTTGTGTCCATTAGATGAGGTAGGGGTGATTTTTCCAATGAGATTGAGCTCCCACTACGAAAAGGGACAAGGTGTTACAATTGGGTGGAGCTCCTAAGATGGTGCATGGATGAGGTCCCCATGCTATTGACATTGTAAGAACTTCTTGACATATTCATGAGCTTCCCTTTCCATCATTGGCTATTAGTACCCTATTCGCAGCAGCTTCTTGGACAAGGTCATACCACTCGAATGTGAACCACATATGCCATTATGTACCTTTGTTATAGTAGTCAAAGCTTCCTTAATGTTTAAGCATAGTAAAATGGTTCCCTCAATACTCCTACGGTATAGGGTGTCGCCTAAGATAACAAAGCGGGATGACTTCTTGATAAGGGCTCTTTTAAGGTTTGAAGTGATATCAGTTGGGAGGACTCCTATCTTTAGGTAGGTGTATATGTCATGATACCATGGGTTACCAGGACCAATGATTTTCAGACAAAAAATTAGACTTTGGTACCTCAAAAGTTGGTATGAGAAGCTTCTCTACTAGGAATTCATGTTTAAGGACATTGTGTGGGATATCGAACAATGATTTGACCATTTCCATGGTGTCCACTGCTCTATTGTTTTCCCTTGGTATTTGCTGAAACGTGATGTCAATGAATAATTATTTGAGGTCTTCCACCAGTTTCTTATATGGAGTCAGCTTGTCATCCTTTGTTTGGTACTCGTTTTTGACTTGGTTGATGATTAGTTGGGAGTCTCCATAAACTTTAAGAGCCATGATCTACCACTGCACTTCTATTCTAATTCCAATCACAAGGGCTTCATATTCAGAAATGTTGTTAGTGCAAGGGAAAGATAGCTTGTAGGATTTAGGAATGCAATCCCCTTGTGTTGTGATGAAGAAAACACCTGCTCTTGATCCATGTTGTGTATACAACCCATCAAAATAAACCTTCCAATGGTCTACGACACTGAGGTTGAACACATATTCATCTAGGAATTATGATACAAGTGGGTTCTTTGAATAGATAGGTGACCCTACTAATTCATCAACAATAACTTGTCCCTTGATAGCTTTTCTTTCCACATATTCAATGTCATATTCTGAGAGGATTGTGACCCACGTAGCCATCTGCCCTGTAAGTTTTTCCTTGGAGAGTAAATACTTGACGGGGTCTATTTTGTCGATGAGTTTGATTTTAAGGGGGAAAAATTTGGGGCCTAAATTTATGTGAGGAAAACACTACTTCTAGGCAAGATTTTTCAATGAATGTATAATTTAACTCATGTCCTACCATGGTTCAACTAATATAGTATATGTCTCTCTCCTTCCCCATCTCATCATGTTGTGCTAATAGAGCCCCAAGTGCTACTGTTGTTGCTGATATGTATAAGATTAGTGGATTATTCCGAATTGGTGGCATCAATACTAGTGGTGTTAGTAGGTATTCTTTGATTTTGTTGAATTCTTGATTTCACTTTTCATCCCATTTGTATGCTACCCCTTTATGGAGTAGATGAGAATAGGGGAAAAATTTGTATACCAACTGTGCGATGAACCTACAGATGGATTGGAGTCTTCCTTGTAAACTCTTTAATTGTTTTAATGTTCTTGGTGGAGTCCTATCTCAATCCCCTTCATTGATACTTTATACCCCAGAAGCTTTCCTGATTGTATACCAAAGACATATTTTTTAGGGCTGAGCCTTACCTTATATTCCTCCAATCTGTCAAAGATGGATCTTAGTGCTGCTATGTGATCTCGTCGCTTTCTTTATTTGGCTAATATGTCATCTACATATTCCTCTATAGACTTGTGAATTATGTCATGAAAAATGAGTGTCATGGCCCTTTGAGAGGTGGCTCTAGTATTCAACCCAAATGGCATCATGTTACAGCATACGTACCCCACAGATAGGTAAAAGTTGTCTTATGTTGATCCTCTTTCGCTATCATTATCTGATTGTACCATGAGAACCCGCCCATTAGTGACAACATCGCATGCCCTATTTTTGATCTATAATAATGTCAATGTTTGGAAGGGGAAAATCATCCTTTGGGCATGCCTTGTTTAGATCCCTGAAGTTAGTGCAGATCTGAATTCCCCCAGTGGGTTTAGTGACTGGTACTAGGTTTGAGACCCATTTAGGATAATCGATGGGTCTTATGAAGCCAACATCCAAGAGTTTCTACAACTCAAGTTTAACTAATAGTGCAATCTGTGGATGCATTTTTCTTAGTTTTTGCTTCATTGGCTTTGTCTCTAGATATATTGTGAGATGATGAACCACAACCTCGGGATTGAGACCGACATGTTAGTGTAGGTCCATGCAAAGTTTACCTTTCTTTCTCTCAAGAATGCAACTAGGAGTTCCTGTTCTTCAGTCAAAAGAGATTTTTCATAGAAGGTTATGTGCGACGTCTCTTCAGTCCCCAAGTTGATGGGATTACACTTGTCTGCCAAAAAGGCCAACTTCTCTTGATGAATAGAACAAAGGGGAAAATTGAATCCCTCATACTTGGGTGCCTTAGAGAGGTTTTCACCCTCGGATGCGTCCTTTGTTTTTACTATTTTTGGGTCAGAAAGTGCCATAGCGTGGTTTTCACATAAAGACCTAGAGATTACTCTTAGCTTTTCACTTTTATAACTGAGGGATTCAATAATTTCCCCATAGTATGTGTGTGTATCTAGCTCAATGTCAAATATTGCCTCATGGTCTCCACATGGTATAGTATCCCGCAGTCCCATGAATTTTGAGAGGGTATTATCATTTTCGAATGTGTCCAAAATTGGTGGTCCTCATTGGTCATAATCTATTAGTTGGGGATACACTAGCTTTAATTAATGGGTTTGGTTGTTCGACTCAAAAGACATAGTGGAAATTATGAACAAGGAAGAGTCCTCAAATAACATGGGTAGGTTAGTGAGGTGATCCTCATCACTTTCACTAAATACATTAGTTATATTGAAGGTATAGTTTTCTAAGGGTAGACCTATTTAGATTGGTAACCAAGGAGGAGCTTTGATTGTTTTAACAAGGGGAATTCTGCCACGTATGGTTATCTTCAGAGGGGTACATCTATGGAAAATATTCTTTATGCACTTGTCAGCAAGAATGGGTTCTAATCGGTCATTGCTATTTTTCTCGAGACTCTCATTCTTGTTGTAGCCCATGCCAAGCATTAATTGTAGCCCTTTGTTATCATCATCCATTGGACGAGCCGGTACATGTCTTTCATCTTGATATAGGAGACTTGATATATCCTTTTCGTCTACCACTTCTCAACCTAGTTCTCCCCAACATTTGAATATGGAGGGGTTTGCTATGAATGTTTGAGATGATGTGTTACTTGGTTGTGGCTGTCCATGGGATCTAGTAGATTGAGGTAATCCTCCTATTACATATTCACTTTACTCCATCTTGTAATCTCCACACCCGTTATCTTGGATAATAGATTTGATATTAGAAATATCAGGAATGGTGGGTGTTTTCTTGCAGAAGTGGAGGATATGGTGGATGGATCTATATATGGATTCATAGGGCCTTCATCATTCTTGGGAACTTGTGGGATTTTGTAATATTTGGATTCCATGTTTTTGCAATAGGCAAAGGGCTCTGGGTCACTATGAACCATGACCTCTTGGTTTTCATATGGGAATTTAACACATTGGTGGAAGGTGGAAGCAACGGCTTGCATCCCATGTATCCACGGTCACTATAGGAGAATGTTATAAGGGAGGTCAAGATCAAGGACCTGACAAGTAGTCTCCATGATGGCCGGTCCTACTTGGATAGGAAGCTGGATGGTGCCTTGAGACACTCTTTCTTGATCATCATAAGCTCGGATTGTGATGCCTTTACCTTTTCCAATGATATCTTCTAGAAATCCTAGATTCTTTATTAGCTTGAGAGAGTAAATGTTCAAACCCACAACTCCATCCACCAAGACCCTTTTGAATTTATTTTTATGGATGAAGAATTCTAGGTGAAGCACTTGGTTATGAGATGGCTGAGTTGGAAGGTCCTTTTAAGAGAACATGAGGAGATGTGGGGTGGTGATATGTTCAACCATAGATTGGAATTGGTCTGTATCAAGATGCATGGGTACATAAGACTCAATGAGTTCCTTGTATAGAATTTCCTTGTGGGAAGGCAATAATTTCAGCAACTCCATGACGGAAATTTGAGCAGGGATCTTCTTTAGATTTTCTAAGACATTGTAACCATTGGAAAATGACTTTGAGTTTGTAGGGGGTGCTATGGCTTGTGTGGATGGTCTAGGGATGGTGATTCTTCTGCTTTGTGTGGTGACTCCACAGTTAGCTTTGGACCCATCGATATGGATAACACCTACCCATTCATTTAACGATACGACAACATTGTTATAAAAATGGTTGACGCTAGCGTACTTTTTTCCTTTTCTATTGTTGTTTTCTTTATTGTGATCCGACATCAGATTCATTTATATTTTGATGTCCAGATTTCTAGCTAGTTGCTCAATGGTGATAGTCTTGTCATCAATTAGATCTTAGATTAGGCTCTTGAGTCTCATGCAACTGACTATTGTGTGCCCCTTTACATTATGAAAATCACAAAGGTGCTTCTCATTATACCATGGTGGTTTAATTTGAGGCTCCTAGTAATTTTCAATGACTAGGAGCATGATGATGTTGGCTTCAATGAGTCACTACATGATAGATTCGATTGATTCTCTAAGTTGTGTGTACTTTCGCTTTGGGGGATATCCGTTTCTTGTGGATGGTCCACCTTGATCATTGACATTGTTGACTATTTGTGTGTTGTTTTGTTGTTGAGATGTGTTGGGTAAGGGGGTGTTTTAGGTATTATTCTTAGGTTTTTAGTATGTTTGTTGTTGTGTGTTTAGTCTTAGAGCTTGATCATAACCTTGGCATCAATAACACCGTCGTTACTAACATTTTTGTTTTTCACCCATGTTCAAGGTTTGTCGTTGTATCTTGTTGATGGGTGATTATCTTGACTAGTGGGTGTCCCCCCTTGTGCAATGAGGGATCTTTTGATGTTAAGAAATTTGGGGATGAGTTGATCATAGGTGGTGATGCATTTCACTTTGAGATGGAAGGCTAAGAGACCTTCAAGATTTGAGATGATGGTCCCAAATTGTTGTTCTTTTGGCATAGCCCACTTTCTCCTACTGGCCTTGGATCGCCATTATTACAAGAAGGATGTGAATTTATCTCCCTTGTTTTGCTTAAGATTGGACAACTCTTCCATGCTTACGTCCATGCCCAGGTTAAACGAGTTATTTTGTATGAATGCATTCATAATTTATTGGAACTTTTTTATTTTGGGAGGAAGACAGGAGAACCATTCAATGGCTGGACCAGCCAAACATCTGGGGAAGAGCCTCATTAGATAAGAGTGATTGTAGGTAACTTCCATGCAATGTACGTGGAATTCCTTGATTTGATCTTCAAATTTTTTTGTTCCATGGTACTTGTCAAATTTTGGTATCTTAAAACCTTGTGGGAACAGCTTCATCACAATGATTCTATCAAATGGATAAGGGCATAAATTCCAATATGGTTTTGTGTTTTTCTCATATTGAATGTCCAACACCTATTGTGAGAGCATTTTGATTTGAGTAGAAAAAGCATTTTTTAGATTAGGTGGTGGAATGAATGTGTCTTGGGTTGATCTGGTGGCTTGAATGATGGGTGGGATGACTTGCAGACTTGGTGGTGTATTTGCAGGAGATTTTTGTGTAATTAATGCTTTTTGATATGCTTGTATTTGTTGTTGTGCCAAAAATGCTTGTTGTTGGTCTTGTTGCTATTGTTGCACCAACAATGCTTATTGTTGGGTCACCTATTGTTGTGCTTGGTATTGATGCAATGATTTATGGTAAACCTATTGCTATAACAGGGCTTGTGCTTAAGCTTGTTGTGCCTAATATTGCGATTGGGCTTGTGCTTGGGCCTGTGCTTATGCTTGTGTGGCTTGAGCAACCTGGGTCGCTTGCTCAGCTTGTCCAACTTATTGAGCTTGTTGTGTTTGTAGCAATGCTTATACTTTTGCTTGGCTAGCTTGTGCCGCTTGAGTGGCTTGTGTGGCTTGTGTGGCTTGTGCAGCTTGTGCGGCTTGTTGGGCTTTTTATGTAGCTTGTTGGGCTTGGAATTTCCAAAATGCCCTTTGGTATGCCTGTTGAGATGCTTATAAGTCGATGCTATATTGATTGGCTATGTTTGGATTTGGTGGTGGAGGTGGAGGATTCAAAATTGTATGAGATGGTGTGCTGAGGTTTTGTTGAGGTGGTTGTTAAGGTGTTTGAGTGATGACCATTGGTTGTGTAGTGGAGGGTATGCTAGATGTTCTAGGTCCTTAGGAGACCACGTTTGTAGATGGCATAATGGTTGAATGGGATGTCTAGATTGATGCCACTTGTTGTTGCGATATCGGTGGCATGCTTGGATGGTTTGGTATGCTGATTTGATTCATGATTGGATGAATGTTTTGATTTGATTGATTTTGGATCGGTATGCAGGGTAAAGGGGGTTGCCCTAAACCTTGGATTGATGTGGATGCTGATGTTAGCGGGGGAAGTGGTGGGGGAATAGGTGGTATGTTTCCTTGAGGAAGTGATGATGAGGTGTCAAATATCCCCCCTTGTCCGAATAAACACCCTTGTTCTTGTGATACCATGGGGAGAGAGACTTGTGTCCCAAGAGGGTATGTCGATGTTGCTGAGAAGGCAGATTCATTATTGGTATAATGGAAAATGAGTGGAATGTATGAAAGCTTTGGGTCTTGAGGTATGGTATTTGTGTCCAAGTTTTGATTACTTACAAGGGGATGTTTTTGAATTGGATGAAGTAATGAACTCCCCTTAGTAGTTATGGGTTGTCTTGGAGCATGTAATGATATTGGTTGTGGGATGGGTTGAATGATGTTTTGGAAGGATGGTGTGAATGATACTGGTGGCATAATCCCAAAAGGTGATTCCATGATAGCGCTTACATCATAATCAAAAGGGAGTTTAGCCCCTTCCTTTGCTAGTGCTAGCATATATTGTCAAGGATTTAGTCTCATTATTGTGTTGAAAATCTTGTGGTTTTCAGGATTTTGGACCATCTCCATGATTTCATCTTGAGTCATTCCTAGGGGGTTGTTGGTAATATCCTCCACTTGGCAACCTCCCTCTTGAGGATTTTGAGGTATTGGAGGAGGATTAATTGGAAGGTTGATGTATATCCTAGGGTTGAATTATGTTTCAGTTTGACTCAAATCACTTTCAAAGTGGATGCTTCTTGTTTTTGCTCCATGTTTTTCTTGTGTTGAAATCTAGTTTGGACCATAAAATAAGGATCAACTTTCAGGAATATGGGAAGAAAAACCTCTAATTCCTTAGGTTGGTCTAAAATTTAGGTACAAAGAAGAAAATATGAGTTTGTTTAAGGATCAAATGATGGGAATTGGATAAATGAAAGAGGGATGGTGTAAGGGATTGAACTCTTAAGAACTTTGGGGGGATACTAGAATTTTTGGCTTTTTCATTTTGGATTTGATTTAGATTTTGGATAATGAACTCATAAAACCCAAGATGTTCAATGTTATCTTGGAATAAAATTTGTCCACAAGGTGATAATTTAACTAAGTATATGAAGAAGGATTCATCCACACATACTTAGTCAAACATGATGATTTTGATTTTTGATTTGAAGGATTACCAAAGTCTAGCATGAATTATTTTTTTCCAAGATTCTAAGAGATGTTGGTGAGATGGGATTTGATTGATGTTTGGGGGATGGATGGAAGTTTTGATTTTGATCCTAGTTTGGACTTAGATAGACTTCCTTTTACAAGACCTCCATATTGAAGAACATGCTATACTCCCTATGTGAGAAACTCAAAACATTGAAAAAGACCTAGATTTTGACTGTAATATAATGAGTACAAATTGGGATTGTTCTTTCAAGAATGTTTGTAAAAGTTATAAACCAATATCTCCAAATTCTTAAAGTCTTGAAAGATGCTCCTCATGAGCTTTTGGACCGAGGTATTTATGAAGATTTTATTTGGGAACTTTGACTTTGTAGGAAATCATGGGATCAAGCACATGTGAGGTTCAATTGTCTTTTATCTTGCTTAGATTTGGTTCTTTTTACCACATACACACTTTCTTGTTTAGATTTTCAAAACTCAATGTCTATGTCTCAATTTATTTTCATCCAACAAAGTCCATTATGTGGAAATCAAGAGAATCAAGGCAATAGTTCTCTATGTTGACCTTAGGGGGAAACAAATTAAGATGTGGGTCCAAATGTTTAGAATCCTTTTAGGGATAAGAACCCCTAGGGACAAGTAGTAACACGTGGACTTTTCAAGGGTATTTGTTCTTCCAAAAGGGTTTGAAATTCTGACGATTTGTTAAATGTTTGTTTTCCAATGTTTTAGATCCAAGCAAAGTGTTTTGATTCCATAGCAATGCACCACCTTAGGATAAAAAAGGAAATATTTTTCAGATTCCCACTTGGATTTCTCCAATTGTGCTTATTCAAAGTAGATGATTAGAAGCTTGACCACACTGGCTCCCCCTTTCTCAATAGACACTTCTCAGGTCAGCCAAGCTTTGAGTTTTCATGAATCTCCATGACAAAATCTTCATCTCTACTTTGAATCACAAGTATGTGGGACAGCTTCAGAGGTCCGACATCCTGACACCAACAAATAGATAGGGATTTTGGATTCTACACAAATTGGTTTGTAATCAAGGCACATGTTCAAAAGGCAACATGAGAGGCAAGATCAACCCATATAAAGAGTATCACCTGCTTGTCTATAGGAGCTCCTGCAATGCTGAGATTTCCTCAAGATTCAAATTTATATACCGGTTGGGAGTAGCTTGGCGTTTAGCTCATTACCGGTTTGAGTCGTTCCCTTCGAGTGAGTTCTTTTTCCCACCAATGCAGGATCTCTAAGGGTAAACAATAGTGAAGAAGTTCATTTTTAGTTCAACCACTTAAGGAATTTAGGCGGGAGCACAAATAATGCCTTTTCTTCACACTCGCATGATTTGTCCAATTTTTAAAAACCCAAATTTGAAGTGTGGAGGCAATATTTTAGACAACCTAATGCCACTAAAATACATTTGATTCTCAAGATCATCGTGAAGTGCGAGAGAAGTACATACACATTTGAATGGTATTAGTTTGTAAAGAATATTACAAAAACAAGGTGAGCACAAGTTCATTTTAAATCCTCAAAGGCAATAATGAGTTCTTTTTAAAGTACCAAACTTGAGTGTGAAGTTGATTATTGAATTTTAGACCAAATTAAAATCGTAGTATGTGTCTAAGGTTCAATTTTATCCAACTTTGAAAAATTCAATCACTGATTAATTTTAAACCCAAATTGGTCTAATTAGCCTAAAACAAAAAACAAAATCAGGAAATGGATGCTTCAAGGTATTACAATGAGCATTTAAAAATGATTTTTTCAAGTTTAGGTTTCATGCCCTCTTTCTTCAACTCAAATATTCTCCAAAGATTGTTTCCAATGCTTCAATTTTGCAAGTTCCTTATGTAAATGAAATCCCTCCTATCCCATAGTGGAAATGGTGCACCTTTGATGTAAAAAGGATTCCCTTTCCCACCTCCTTGACAAGCTTCAAATGATAATGATGTAAAGATGCAAGTGATGGAGATGAAAGTGCAAGATGAAAACAAAGTGCCTATAGTGAAAATACTCAAGTTGTGGATGATTATGGAGTAGAAATTCCTTGTATTCATAGATTCAAGAGTTGAAGAGTGGAGATATGGGAGGAATGTGGGACTAGAGAAGAGCCAATGATATTGTGACACTTGTCACATGGCTAGTGGAGGAAGGTGGAGCACATTTTGGAGAGTTTGGATGGTTAATGCATGTGGTTGAGGATTTGAGAGGTGTAAGAGAGATTAATTTCTTTGTAAGAGTCATTAAATACATATGGTTGAGACATTTTGGAGGGAAATTGTTTGGGGAAGAAAGTAAAAAAAATGGAGTTAATGAAGGAATATTCCCTTAGAATATTCCTTTGTGAGGAAAAAGGGGGCAATTAGATAATTAAATAAAATGAATTTCATGTGCAGGTGGTTGGTTTAATTAGGGGTTTGGGTTTGACCCAGGTTGAGTCAAAGCGTAGAGGATGGGTAATAGTGATTAGGGGTTAAGTAATTTAGATTAATTAACTTGAAGGGGTTTTAGGGGTTTGACATTTGATTTAATCAATTTGATTTATTAAATCATATGAGAGGACCTTTAGGAATTTAATTAAATAAATTTATTTATTTAATTAAATATGATGCACATTAGTGAATTAATCGAATAAATTATTTTACTTGATTAACATAAGAAATGATGTTAATTCAAGCGTCTACACTTAGTTTGCCTTTGGTCAACATAGGGGTACAGACTGGTTTGGAGTCATCCATTCCAAACTTCTTTAATAATTCTTTAACATAGTTTCATTATGAAATGAATATGACCTTATCAGTTTGATTCACTTGAAGTCCAAGGAATAAATTCAACTCACTGTGAACTTTTATTGATGAACTACTATGCTTCATGGTTATCTTTTCCTTCGCAGCTTCGCCTTGACTGTTATCGCTAGCAGCTTTTTGACGTCTACCACGTGGAATCCTAACGGAGCTTCTTGTCACTCCATATTGCTTTGCCTCTATCGAGTTACATGTGTTCAACGTGTGGCTATCTCTCACTACTTTTTGAGTCTTGCCCACTCAACGTTTCTTTTCACTCGGCGTCTGCCATGTGGCTTCCTCTAGGACTTTTCGCTGGGGCATCCCTCTTTCTTTTTCTGGGCTCTGTGTGTTCGATGCATCATCTATTTGCTACTATTGTTGCATGGCCTTGTGTTCTCTATGGACAAGTTTACTAGCGCGTTGTTGGCCGATCTTCCTGTTCGGTGCCAGCTCGAGGAGATCTGGGACGCCGATGTTTTGTTGAGACATCTTTCTCTCTGTGGCTTTTAGGCAATGGGTTGGCTTATTTAAACGACCTTGATTCTCTTTTATTAGGTTGTTAGATAGATTAGAAAAAATTCCTGAGCACCGGGAATTAGCCTTTTGTAATATTTTCTATTGGACTTGAAGTTTGCAGACTGTGCCAATCATTTCGGCCTCTCTGTTTTTCATGCATTTGATAGAATATTAAGACTGTGCTTTTATTTTCCTATAGCATATGAATGTCTTTTCTTCAGCTTTTATAATCTCATACAGCTTAATAAATACAGACCATGTTTCACTCTTTTGTGTTGGTTGAGGTTGTATTATATTATTCTATGCAATAAAATGATGTTCTTATGTTTGAAGTGCTTCTGAGATAATCTATTTGATAGACAAAAGTTTCTTGTTCAGGCCTTTGCTTTTAGCACTGTGCTCAAGTAATTACTCTCATGATTTTGGCGCATCGCCTTAGTTTAGTTTTTACTATTACATGTTATCTTTCTAACCCTTTACCTCCCCCATTAAAAATGAAGAGCCAACTTCGATAAAATTCTGGAGGTCACTTAGTTAAGCGCACAAGTCCCCCAGTAGCTAAGTTTCTCATAAGGTTGCTGCCCCTACAAATTCTTGTGTCAACAGTTCTTTTTTTTGGACGCCCGGTGGGATGCAAACTAGCACATTCGCTTGATATAAGAGTGTATGAGCCATAGGCCCATAACTAGGTCACAAACTGCAAGATTCCCTGGCCTGCTCATACCACTGTTAGTTTCTATCCATCCGAGAGGTCGGCAAGGTAGTCCTTCACCTCCCCCTTCTCCTCCATCTCTTATTCCAATGGCCTCTAGAAATTATGTAGCCTGGAATGCTGGTAGTCCTTAAGTAGTGCCTGTGCTTTCGGCAGTATGGGCTCTGATTTTGAATTCTACTTTAAAAGCTATCCCTAAGTTTTCTGGGGATGAATCAAAGACACCAACAGAGCACTTGCAGGATGTGGTAGATGTGTGTCTGGTGTATGGTGTTTCTAATGAAAATGTAGCTCTAAGATTGCTCACCGCCTCTTTCTGAGGCAAGTCTTTGAATTGGTATCGCACTCTTCCAACTAATTCAATTGCTACTTGGGACAACCTTGGAGATCCATTCTATGAGTGTTCTTCAAATGTTGGCAACAGGTCTTCACTATATCATCATCTGGACAACATAAAGTGAGCTCCTCATGAAGCTCTGCCTGATTTCAATGCACGGTTTTATTCGACTTGGTAGAGAGTTCCTGTTGGTAGTCAGCCTCCTCCAAATTTGGCATTCATGTTCTATTTGAAGTCCATTAATGCTGAAATTTCCATGATGCTATAGGCTCTTGGCGGAAATACTCTACCCAATGCTCACGATCTTGCTGTCACTGTGGAGAATATATTTATTGCTGCTGGAAAGTTGGCGCGAAGACCCATTATGCCATTGTTCGCAGAATTCAATGCCGCATAAGTTGAAGCAGCATTGACCAGTGCTCCTCCAACTCCTCCCCAGTCTATGTATGTGTACCCGAGAACGACGCTAAGTGTAGCTTTAGTTCCTAACCCCCTAACGGTTGAAATGAATGAGATGAAGGAGAAGATGCACACTATGACAAATGAATTGACAACTATGAAGCGACAACGATATACATACTAGAATCCGGCTTACCAAAATTATCTAGGCAGAAAAGATCCTTACCAATCAAATCAATGGTAGGATAGATCACGCGGCAATACCCAAGCTCAACCGAACAATCAAGTTGTTCCTGTGACTTTGCCGATGCAGACTGTCCATCCTAGTTCAAGCAAGGAGCTAGTAGTAGGAAAAAATAACCTTGCCGAAGATACTAATTCATGGTGATTTCCTTGTAATGATGCACACATGCCCCAAAATTGTCCGCGAGGGAATTTACAATAGAAGATTGCAGAGCAATGTAGCCAAGGCAACGTACCTGATCCCAGAAACTAGTCATATGCCTCTCAGCAGATGGATAATGCAATCCTCACTACTCAAATGCAAGGGATGTCCATAGAGCAGGAGCTAGATATAGTTCTAGACCAAGCACTCTTTTCAAGGATGGAAGGAGAAGAGTCAACATTTCCTAATGACATTCATGTAATTCAAGTGGCCCAAGTGCAATCAGACTACAACATGCATTCAAAGTGGAGACTCACTAGAGAATTCACATCTCTGGTGAGTGATGGTCCATCCAATTCAACACCCAGTTTGTCAGCAAATCTGTCCTCAGTTCCACAACAGTCCAAGGTGGCTGCTCCCAATTGTCTGAATCCGCCTCTTTCGAAAGAAAAAGCTCCTATGATCATCTCGACTATTGTCAAACAACTGGATGCACCAACTGCGAAGTTGAAGAAACAAGAAACCGTGACTCATCAGTCGTGAATGCAGCTCAATGTGGTGGAACAACTAAAGAAATCCTCTACCAATGTTTCTTTGTGGGATATCTTGGTTATTCTGGAGCAAAAGATGTTATTAAAGAAAGCATTGTCAGGAGAAGAAGATGTGAAGATGCCTAGTCAGCCCACTAAAGAAAGACATCCAAGTGAGACCTGGATAAAGTGCTAATGAATCAACCGGAAGAAAAGATCGTAGCTGAAAAAGAGAATAAGCCTAAACCTAATCCTTTCTTTCTAACGCTTATCATTGGTGACAAGTTATTGCATAATTGTATGATTGACTTTGGTGCTAGCACCACTGTCATGCCTAAGCAAGTGGCTGATGCTTTGGGGCTAAAATATGAGCCTCTTAACAAGGGAGTCATGCAACTTGATGGAAATAAAGGTGATACTATCAGGGTAATCAAATGATTGCCTATGACATTGTTTGCCTGCCCCAGTATTACTATGAACCAAGACACTGTACTCATTGATGTTCCTCCTCTATTCAGGATATGTTTGTCTTGAGAGTTCACTGCAAATGTTGGAGGCTATCTAGCAATGGACGGGTCACACTTGATCTTGAGAACAAAGCATGGAGTTAAGATGAAACTATTGTTGGAAAATTTGCATTCCAAACATGTTGCTGACGAGGCCTTGATCGACTTTGAAGTGACACATACTTCAATCACCTAGGAAGAGAGGTTCAATGTTGAATTTCTAGAGGAAGAGGAAGCAAGTAGCTCCTGGACGAAGAGTGAAGAAGCTCTGTTGAATGAGTTCATAGACACGGACCCTTTTCGAAATTATCATGCAATTGGGCTCGGAACCTATGTCATACATGAGGAAGGATAGATTATGCCTAGAGTTACTAAAGAGTTCGAAGGTGAAACATCCTCAAAGTTATGGACTTTGCACTTTGATGGAGTAAGATGAAAAGTAGGAGTTGGGGCAGGAATATGTTTGAAATCTCCATCCGAAGAAAAGACCTTGAGGTCTTATCGCTTCTAGTTTGCATGCTCGAATAATGAAGAAGAATATGAAGGCCTTGTACATGGTTTGAGCCTTGCATAAAATATGGGCACAAAGTGAATAAAAGTGTTTGGGGATTCAGAATTGGTGGTCAACCAAATCCGAGGGCTTTCTGCTATAAAGAATGTCTATATGCGATCATACCAGCATAGGGTCTGGGATCTTATTGAAGGATTTGAGGTATTCAACATTCAGGCTATACCAAGAGAGAAGAACTCTGAAGCTGACCGAATGGAAACTGTCGGGGCTCAGTTTGAGCTAGCTTCCAAGTTGTTGAAAAATAAACATGTAGTGAGAGTAATTGTACAACATAGTATTCCGAACAATGATTAAGACTGGAAAGTGTTCGATAGTGATGCTCATATTGCATCATTTCTCTAGCTATTGGGGGAATTTTTTGATCAATTGCAACCAAAGATTGCTGAAGCCTACGGGGATCAAGTAATCTAGTTTAAATCCAATAAGCTTCCTAGAGGCCTAGTTACTTTGGAGAGTCTTTTTTATTCTGATGATGTAAGGAAAGATAAAATAAAGCTTGTAGCTGACAAAGGAGACTACACCAATTTGTATATTGGAGAAGACATAAAGCTCAAGGTCGGTAAAGGAGTATTTGAGAAGAATAAAGATAGGCTAAAGAACTTCTGCGAGGAATATCTAAGCATAGTAGGTTGGTCATATGATGATCTTAAGGGATATGATCCCAGGATTATTCAACATACAATTGAGCTATTGGAAGGAGCGAAGCCGGTTTTTCCGAGATAGAGGCCAGTGAATCTAAAGATTGAATCACTCATGTCACAGGAGTTGAATAAATTGATTGTGTCCCGAATAGTGTTCTCAATCAAACATAACACTTGGGTGTCTAACTTGGTGCCAGTCCAGAAGAAGAATGGCGATATACGGTTGTGTGTGGACTTCCAAGACTTTAATAGAGCGTCCCTAAAAGACCATTTACCCCTACCTTCTATGGAGGTATTTCTACAAACTGTTGCTGGTTCTAAAATGTTTTCTATGTTGGATGGTTTTTCGGGCTACAATTAGATTCAGGTAAAGGAGAAAGACCAGCACAAAACAATGTTCACCACTAAGTGGGGAACATATGCATATGCTAAGATGCCTTTTGGACTTTCAAATATTGGAGCCACCTTTCAAAGAGCTATGGATATTGCCTTTAAGGATTTAATACATACGATTATACTTATCTATTTGGATGACCTGATAGTGTTTTCCAAATCTGCTGATGATCACTTTGATCACTTCGAGCTTGTCTTCTAGAAATGGTAGGAATTTGGGATTTCTCTAAACCCGAAGAAGTGTGTATTTGGAGTACCTCAGGGGAAGCTATTGGGATATGTTATCTCGAAGGAGGGCATTGCCATCGATCTGGAAATAGTTGATGCAATCAGGGAGCTTCCTCTACCCATAAATAAGAAAGGAGTGCAATCATTTTTGGGTAAGGTCAATTTCATCAGTCAATTCATTGCGGACTTTGTAGGGATTGTTCGGCCGATTACCGTGATGCTGAAAAAGGACCAGACTTTCAAGTGGATGGCGGAAGCCAGAAAAGATTTTGAGCTAATAAAAGAGGTTATTTCTTTAGCTCCTGTATTGATTAATCCGAACCTATCTAAAGATTTTATTATGTGTGTTTTTGGTGGTGGAAACAGTATTGCCACAGTTCTAATGCAAAAATATAATAAAAATAAAAGGGAATCACCTATTGCTTTTTACTCGTGCACCCTAAAGGAGTATGAGGTAAAGTATAATTTTGTAGAAAAGCAGGCCTTTGCTATTGTAAAAGGGCTGAAGAAGTTCCAACACCTCATATCATGCAATAAAGTGATTGTTTGTGTGTCGCATCCTAGTGTGCAGGAATATATAATGGAAGGGGAAATCACCGATAAAAGAGCTAACTAGATTACTAAGATCCTAGAGTATGATATTGAGATTAGGTCTGTCAATAATGTTAAGGGAAAAGGATTGTGCGAGTACTTAGCCAAAAATAATGAGCCAGTAGCAAAGTTCGAAGTCTCAAAACCCGTGCTACTAAATGAGGAAAGCTCCGAGAGCGATTGGCTAGAAGACATGATAAATTTTGTGCAAACATGAAGGTACCCAACCAATCTCCCTTCATTTAAGAGACGTTTCTATCGATTGCAAAATAGTAGTTATGTTCTCTTAGAAGGAGTGCTTTTTAAAATAAATTTTAATGGTGTCCTATTAAGATGTGTGAATGAGGAACAAGCCAAAAGGATATTAGATCAATATCATAGTGGCCCTACCAGAGGGAACTTTTCCACAAGAACTATTGCAATTAAAATCATATGTGCTGGTTATTTCTGGCCAACATTATTCAATGACTCATTTTCATTAGTAAATTCTTGCAGTGAGTGTCAATTTTATGTTGGAAAAAGAAAGAATGTTGCTATGCCACTAAGACCCATAGTAGTGGAGGAACCTTTTTCTCAATGGTTTCTAGATTTCATTGGGATGATTAACCCTTTTTCATTAGCTGGACATAGGTGGATTCTGATAGTGACTGATTACTTCATCAGATGGGTAGAGACTGTGCCATTAAAAAATGCAATAGAAGTAGAGATTGTTAACTTCCTGGAAGAATTGGTAGCCAAATTTGGCCTGCCGAAAAATATTATTTCTGACAATGCTAAAGCTTTCCTTGGCTCTAAGATGAGCCAATTTGCATTGAAATATGGGATTTTCTTGAAAACCTCTTCTAATTATTACCCTCAGGGGAATGGCCTCGCGGAATCCACAGACAAAAACCTCATTAGGTTAATCAAAAGGATAGGCTCAAAACACCAGAGGGAGTGGCATAAAAGCCTTTGAACAACGCTATGGGCCGACCGTATCACGCCCAAGCAGATATTAAAGACATCACCTTACGAGATGGTGTATGGGAAAGAGGCATTGTTACCTATTGCTATGGAAATCCCTGCCCTCCAATTGCTCAAATCTCTTGAAATCAAGCAAAACAGAGCTATGGAGGTATAGTTTTCTGAGTTACTGGAGGTACAAGAGAAAAGAGAGCATGCTCTCAAGGCCATGAACAACCACCAGCAGGTGGTGAAGAAGTGGTTTGGTAAAAAGGAATCTGACCAGGGGTTACAATGCATAGACTTGGTGCTCAAGTTCAACGAACGCGGAGCAAAGTTCAGACAACATGAAAAATTCGATAGTCTCTAGGAAGGGCCATTAAAAATCACCCAGTGTAAATAGTATAACTCTTTTGAGTTAGAAACTATGGAAGGTGATGCTTTGGGTATTCCAGTTAATGGAATATATCTTAAAAAGTTCAATTAGTTCTACTTATGCAATAAGTTTGTAAATTTGTAAATATGTAAATATTTTTCCTGCTTTAAGTTTTGGGTTTTCTCAGTGCTTTTTGAATAACAACAACAATATTGAAAAATTGAGATAGAATGAACAATGAGCCCAGATATGAAAAAATTATATATTATATTACTTCTGGAACATTTACATTATATCCGGCGTAGGCTGGTGGCCATGTATCAAAATATACATATATATCCGCTATGGGGGGCAGAGGTTGGCAAAAAGAAGAAAAAAGAAAAATTGGGATTATCTTTTCTCAATTCTCAAATAGAAGAAGGACCAGAAATAGTAGCAGCAGATGGCGCAAGGTGGGGAAACACCATCCTCTCAAATTCCTTGTACCACTACATGTTTCAGAAGGGTTCAATATTATGTATCCGTATCAGGAAGTAGTAGCCAACGCGAGCCTTGGAGTGGTGTTCTTCATGGGTTTCTAGCTCAAATCTGAACAAAAAGGGCCTGGTTGGCATGGGTCTCCATACAACAGTAGCCGATGCAAGTTGTGGACATAAGGAATCCCACAATCAAATTCGGTGGCCCGCACTACTTTCTCCAATCCTCCGAGGTAGCACCGAGGGAAGACTTGCTTGGTCAGCTTCAGAATTTTGCATTTGGAAATGTTGATGTGTAGGAGTGAAGCGACAAAGTGAGAGAAAATGCTGGTATTTACCCTATATTGGTCCTCGTACTCAACACTGTCTCGACCTATGACCCATTTGATCACCTTTACATATAATAGGTTTTTAACACCTGCCATGCACTTCAGGCACCTGCACCTAACCTTTCCTAGAAATGCAGCCTAGGTCTTCTTGCAAACTAATCTAATTGGTGTCTCCATAGTTGCTTGCTACTCTAGCTAAATGATAAAATTGCTAAGATAAACTAGGGCTAAATCAATAGGAATGCTAAAAGTAATTGTGATTAGCAAGGTTGTCAAGGGTCCTATTTATAGATAGTCAGGGTTCCCCTACTGAGGCAAGCTCTGATTACGTTAGAAGCAAATGATGGTAGAAGGCCTTTTTATTCAGTGTTGCAGTGTGTGAAGTGATGTGAGTAATCAAGTACAGTTGCAACTTGCTCCGTTCAAGTTGCTAAATTGAATGAGGATAAGCCAGTTGTCAACATGATATGCCGCCATCCTAATTAAATTGAGGAAAATCTTTTGATAAGGCCATTGGGTGATGCGCTCGAGAACGATCATGAAATCAGTAAATGCAAAAGGGCTTGCGAAAGATATGGCAAGTCTATCTCAACGCATTGTCCAAGAAAATTAGGCGCCACCTTATGTGAATTCATGTCTCTTAAATGTGAAGAGTATTTTGGCAGGTTGGCAATCTCTTTGAATGCGTGAAAAAGGAGGGTGGTGCATGAGGTAACTAATGTGAAAAGCTAGCACGTACACTTGCTAAGCCTTTTTTCACGAAAATAAAAAAGCAGGTTAAGTGTGCAGAAGGCATTTATTGTGAAAATTTATCAAAGTGTATAACTGTTCAAGTCATTTGCAAAGAAGAGAAAGCATTTTTAGAAGATAAAATTTGCAGAGTTTGTGAAGCCTCTTACAGATACAAAGAAATGGCTGAAATTGGAGGCAGTTCAACACAGGCCATGGTTAAATAAAGCATTGATGAGTGAAGGTTGACGACACCCTATGTGAACATATATGAACAAGAGTCTAATGCTACCCCGGGTATTCCAACAAAGCCATCCTGGCCCTTTACCAGTCAAGTGGACCAGAAATCAATTGACATGGTTTTTCCTAGAAATCAAGCCCTAGTATCAGAGGATTGGGATAATATTTTGGATCCTCAGTTATCTCAGAACCCCAAGAGCTTGAGGGAAGCTACATGCAAGAAAATGAAGAAGATGTAAAACCCTTTCCACAAATGTTTATGGAACTGTGGGCTTCCCTAGTACATGGTTCCTTTGGTGCATTATTGTCCAAAAATTGTGGTGGCATGCGCAACAAGTTTTGACCCCCAAACTAGAGTCATAAGTGGCCCTAATTTGAGGGTAGTTATCAGTCCCTAGGCCTTGTAGGATATGCTATGCATTTTGTTCCTCTCACTCGATAATGTTGAGAATTTTGACATTTAAAGAATGCAGGACTACTGGATGTTAGGAATAAGGTGTCTCAACCTTGGATAATTCCTATTCTTATTATTTGTTTTGTAAAATGTATTTCTTGCAAATAATGTAATTAAGTGTGAGTGTACATGTCTAGTTTGCATGTTGATGTGTCACTCCACTTAATGTGTCGGCATCTTGAATTATGTGTAAGGAGATCATTGCTAAAACGGTTATGACGGATTCCTATGACACGTAAGAGCTATGTCTGGAAGATTCAATGACAGGTGAAGACATGTGGCAACTGATAAAATTGAGTACTGTACACTCTTCCACGATAGTAATTTTTTCAGGTTCCTATTTTCTCAGAGAATGGTAAAACCCTAATACAGTTATCTTCGGAAGTTGCCCTAAAAAGGGAAGCGCATGATATAAGCGTTTTTTAGGGTTGCGAAGGTGTGTGATGTGAGTGTATTGTTGGAACGTTTTGATGCTACCGCATTTTGTCTTCAAGTGTTGGAAATCTCCTGAAAGAACTTGCATTGCAAGTGTGTTGTAACCATTGTGTTGAAGATAATACATTGTGCAGGTTTTGGAGTGCTAGGGTTTTTTACCGAAAGGTTTTCCCCAGGGTAAATCATTGTGTCATTCTTCATTTTCTGTATGTATGGTATATTGCTGCAATATCTTTGTTAAGTAGATTAACGAATCTAAAATTGTAAGGGTTTAAAACGAATTTGCACCATACTTTCCTTAAGAGATTAGTGTAGGAAGCTGTTTCCGCACCTGAGTTTCCTTACACTGGAGAGTGCTTCAAATGGAACAACAATTTTATCACACTGAGACTGCTCAACCGACAGATGTTTCGGCACCTCCCAGATTCCCAATTTCTCTGGGTGCTTTAAATTCAGGTTCCACTTCCGTCTACTGTATGTTGGTAGTGGTTTGTAGGCTGGATACAGACAAAGGGGTCTTCTAATTCCAAATGAGTCTTAGCTTTGTGCTGAAGAAGAACAACAAACCTCCGCTTATCGACTTCGTGAAGGTTATAATTCACGGGATGAGCCAACAACTGAGGGAATTTGAGCCAAGTTCTAGTTTTAGGTATTCTTCTTTCCTAATATACATGATTTTGCACCAGAATCTCAATTATTTCAAGTAGTTCATGGCCTTGGCCATATTTGACAAAAGTGTCGCGAGAAATCTAGTTTCGACATGGACTCTCATCCTGTTAAATTTTTTTGATCATTATGATTTTTTAGACTCATTCCTAGCATGTTTGTGCGATTATTGCCCAGGCAGAAATCATGGATGAGAGGTCTCTTGCCACCTTGTGATTACTTCTTTGGTATGGATTTCACTATGCTCTGTATGCAAGGTTTTGTCTAGGAGCCCTTCCGGTTCCCGCATTTTTTTTCCGACAGAGTGTTGGCCTTGGAGGCATTTAGGCAGTTGTGTAATATCGAGAATGACTAATGGGGAGGAAGGCATTTGACTTCCTATTTGACGTTGTCGGTCATGTTCGGCTCTGTTTCCCTGGTAAAGAAAAGGACCTTGAAGGTTAACACCTCAGAGGTTTTGTACTCTAAATTGGGTAATCTTGGGTTAGTGGTTATCAATGACACATGGCAATACAACCCAGAGAATAATCTATCAGAGGTTGGCATAAAATTTCCACACCAGCCTCGGTCATTCTGGGACTTTCGAAGAAATGTTGATGAGGAGAATTTGAAATTATACGGTAGCCCGGAGTATTTGCCTACTAAAATAGGTCGACTGTCATGGCTGAACTTTTACCACATTGTGGCGAAGCGCAACCCAAAGCATAAGATGAGTCAGTTTCTGTGCAGCCAGTTGAATAAGCTCGGATGGAAGCCTGAAAGAATTAGGGACTTTTGGACATACAGATAGGAGATAAAGACAAAAAATGGGCTTTTCCTGGAGGTGGAGTCAGACAATCGGTTTGATGACATCTGGGTGCACAAGAATTCAGATAGTGAGAACTCCCCAAACCCTTCGGGTTCTGAGAAGTTCTATGTGAAAAGAAGTGCTGCCATGAAACTCAAAGAGGAGGTAACCTAGAACACCCCCACTGCTAAAGGGGATCCTGCACAAGAGGCGACATTCAGTGAACAACATTCACAGTAAGACTCTTCAAATGCACAAATTTTGGAGCCTTCTAGCTCCTCTAGATCAAATACGAAGAGGCCAAGGAGTTCCAGTCATCGATCGAACGTTATTGTGGAGCTTGATAGTTCTTCGAAGGAAAAACGGTCGTGAATGAGAGAGTCCACCAGAGAGAAGGAGTCACAACATACAAAAGCAGTGGTATCGGTTGTAGTTCTTTAGGAACCTCAGGTATTATTTCCTCCCTCTTCTCTCTCTTCTATGTCTTTGTTCTCCTCCTCATTTTCCCCTGCTATTCCCATCGCTAGATATCCAAGGAAGTCAAACATTTTT
This sequence comes from Sequoiadendron giganteum, assembly GCA_007115665.2. Taxonomy (NCBI): domain Eukaryota; kingdom Viridiplantae; phylum Streptophyta; class Pinopsida; order Cupressales; family Cupressaceae; genus Sequoiadendron; species Sequoiadendron giganteum. The sequence continues at coordinate 181,054,981 of CM021102.1, read as the reverse complement.
CTTCTTGGGTTTCCCTTTCCATCTCCTGCTTTCCCTTTCGCCCCTGAAACATAGATGGTGGCCCATCCCGACCTTTTGAGCCAGCAATTGTCATCCCCGATGCCCAACATGTCATTTGGTGCTCCCTTGGCCTTTCCTCATACCATGTTTCCATCATCTCCGGGCGGCCATTTTATTCCACCCTTCTCCCGGATAGTTATTACGAGGCCTGGCAAGTCCACCGATACTCTGAGCATGCTTTCCTTCCCACTAGTAGTCCCTCAAGAGTTTCCTTTTGTTGGTGGATTGGGAATTTCTTCCCAGGAATATTTTTCACAGGTGGATGCAAACAAAAGTGCCCACATAATCCGAATTTAGAAAAGAAGAGAAAAGGATGTGTGCAGATAGGCGGAGCCTCTTTTGCAAACGGTATTCCATGAGAGTCGGAATTGACTAATGTTTGTAAAAATCACCCCCAATGTGATCAAACCGGTTGGAGAAATGTTGTCGAGCGACTATAATGTCAATGTTGTTGGGTTGGACTTGCAACATGCTCGTTCGTAGGATAAAGTTGAGCTGATGAAAAAGACTCAAAGGGTGGTGACCACCGACTTCCTCAAGCTTAGTCACCAAACAAAGAAAAATGATAAATTAGCAGAGCTGAGAAGTAAGGTTGATATTTGGGCAAACAAGTATAAGGCCCAGGAAAACGAGATTAATTGCCTGCTGAATGAGATAAATGCCTTGGAGGGCAAGGTGAGCAAGCTTCAAGCTTTGGGCATGGATTTTGTTTCGGCCCTACAAAATGAAATTGAGCAATGTCGGGCGACTGAAGCAACCCTTCGTGCTAATTTGAGGCAAAGAAATGATGGCATGAAGCAGCTCCGATAGAGTACGAATGATGAATTAAATGAGATGAATGTCGCTCAGGAATCAGAGATTGAGAAGAGAAGGCAGGCCGAATTGGCCTTGGAAGAGTGGGAGAAAGAAATTTCTACTCTGAGGAGTCAACTATCCATATTGGAGGGAGTGTATCGGAGCTTCGGGCAGAACTGGGCAACAAAGCTGTAGAATTAGACCTTGTGAGGGCCCAACCTCCTGCACTGCAAATGAGCTCGCTGGAGATTGCCAAAAAATTATATGTGTCATACTGGGATAAGGTTAAGGCATTATGCCTTACTTTGCAGCCCACTCTGAAGTTTATGGCGCAAGCAACCATCCTATGTAGGACAGTTAGCAAAACAATACAGCAGGTGCAAGAGATGACTTCTGATAAAGTTTTGGAGGCCAGACATTTGTTGGGCAAGCTATATACAGCTTCCGATGAGGCTCTGAGCAGCATAGGTATTGAAGATTAGAAAATGATGACTATGGGTGTAAACATTCTCATTTCCATGCATGAAGCCATCCAACATGTAGCAGAGTGCAAAGCCAGATTGAATCAAATTACCAATGACATGCGGATGAAGTTTTCTCGCTTGACTCAGTGAGGCCTCCCTTCGCCCTTCATCGTAGATCAGGCGGTAGCAGGTTTTGAGCACATAATTGCAAGGATTGAGGAAAAGAAGTAGGATCTTTCTATTTTCCAATCCTTTGATCAATCTTCGACCATTGAAAATATTGAAGGTATTGTGCATCAGTTGGCATAGCTCTTTTTCCAACTTGAATTGGAGGCGAAGGTATCTGGCGAATTATCTTTCAAGGTGATCATCGATCTTAAATTGGTGCATGAAAATCTACAAGTCATCTTCGTGTTGTCAAATGAGGTCTAGGCTGGCCTACAGGCTATCCTCTCTCACCTCTGAGCAATAACGGTGGTGTTGAACCAAGGTTTTTGGGGTTCTTCATTCCGCAGGCGAAATGTCCCTGTGAGTCACCAAACTGTGAACTTTTATTCATGAACCGCTATCCTTCACAGTTATCTTTTCCTTCACAGCTTCGCCTTGACTGTTATCGCTAGCAAATTTTTGACGTCTGCCACGTGGCCTGCTAACAGAGCTTCCTTTCGCTATGTATTTCTTTTCCTCTATTGAGTTCCATGCATTCAACACATGGCTGTCTCTCGCTGCTTTCTAAGTTAGGCCCACTCAACACTTCTTTTCACTCGGCATCTGCCATGTGGCTTCCTCTCAGAGCTTTTCTCTAGGGCATCCGTATTTGTTTTGCTGGGCTCTATGTGTTCGATGCATGGCGTGTCTCTATGTGCCCGTTATCTGGGATTTGCTACCTGTGCCATTTTTTCTCTTTTGCTACCATGTTTTCTTCTTCATTGCCGTGTGTTCACTACTGTTGTTGCATGGCGTTGTGTTCTCTGTGGATGGGTTTTCTAGCATGTTGTTGGGAGATCTTCCTATTTGGTGCCGGCTCGAGGATATCTAGGACGTCGATGTTTTTCCTAGGCATCTTTCTCTCTATGGATTTTAGGCAGTGGGTTGGATTATTTAAGTAGCCTTGCTTCTCTTTTATTAGGTTGTTAGATAGATTAGAAAAACTTCACGAGCACTGGGAATTATCCTTTTGTAATATTTTCTATTGGACTTGAAGTTTGCAGACTGTGCCAATCAATTCGGCCTCTTTGTTTTTCATGCATTTGATAGAATATTAAGACTGTGCTTTCATTTTCCTATAGTGTATGAATGTATTTTCTTCAACTTTTGTAATCTCATACAGCTTAATAAATACAAACCATGTTTCACTCTTCTATGTTGGTTGGGGTTGTATTAGATTATTCTATGCAATAAAATGATGTTCTTATGTTTGAAGTGCTTATGAGATAATCTATTTAATAGACAACAGTTTCTTGTTCGGGCCTTTTCTTTTAGCACTGTGCTCAAGTAATTACTCTCATGATTTTGGTGCATCGCCTTAGTTTAGTTTTTACTATTACATGCTATCTTTCTAACCCTTTACCTCCCTGATTAAAAATGAAGAGCCAACTTTGATAAAATTCCGGAGGTCACTTAGGT
>CM021102.1:180782347-181051936 GCA_007115665.2 Sequoiadendron giganteum | reverse complement strand
TTAGATAAAGCACTATAGATTGCATACATTGCCTTTTCATTTTCTTCATACGTAGAAATTTCATCTACAAAAGATGGACCACTTGTTGGATCAACATATTTTGTCTCAACAACTTTCCAAGTCTTGGAGCCAAGAGAGATCATGTAACCTCTCATATTCAATTTTCAAAAACTATAGTCATATCCATTAGACACAAGGATTTTCAATTTGTGTGCCATCGGATCTGCCTCAAATGATTAAGCTCTTCTTCAAGGAACCAAAGCTCTGATACCAATTATTGAAATGCACAAGACAACTGAGAGGGGGGGTGAATTAGTAGTATCTAATCACATTCACCATAGATCTTAAACAATTCCACATTCACTTTAATCTATTATTAAGTATAAGCATGAAGTGCAGATAATGGAAACAAAACACTAGAGACACTAGATTTACGTGGAAAACCCTATAAGGGAAAAACCACGATGAGGATTAACTCACAATATAAGAGTAATTGCAAAACTAGATACAAATATTCTCACCGCCAAAGGGCTCACTACCCAAGATAGGACTCACTATCTAGATGGGAGGCTCACTACCTACAAATATAGAAACACATAAAGAAGAATATTACACAAAGAACATTATCTCAATGCAACAGAAGATCCACAACAACAACTTATACACATCCACAACCTTGATTGGAGAATTTTAGACACCATCATCTCACTTCTTTTAGGAGTTTAACATGTTGAGGTCCTTGCTACCTTAGTTCACTTTCGTATAATTTCTCACATGTATCTTGCGTCTCACACTTGTGGCATGCAATACTTGGCATCTTATCTTGTATTTATACTATCTTCAATCTTAGAAACTTTCTCCAAGGTTGGCTACACACTCTTCATTTTACAAATTCAAATAAGGTCGAAAACTCAACATTCATGTGGTGGATGAGAATGAGAGCAGACCAAACCAACCCTTAACCAAGACCCAAAATGACATCTTGGATCAACCACATGCTTCCTTAATTGATACTTATCCTTCACATAACTTGTAAACACCAATGAAATTTGAAGTACAGGCATCGACAACAAGAAGATAACATGCAAACCACATAACAACCTTCACCATACATTGAAACACATCTTAGATACCTTCAAATTCATCTACAAGACCTAAAATAAAACATCAATGGATTGCGAAGCAAATACATTTCTCCTAGTCCATAGACAAACAACTCTACCAAACCAATTCATAAACCGATGAACACAACTTTCAGTCTTCATCAAACCAGAAGCTATAATCCAAGATATATCACCCAAGGATTCCCTTAAACAATACTATGGATTCAAACAAGAATAGGATCAACATAGAAGAAATGCAAAGCACACACTAGAGCTCATTCCGAACACACACACACTTTTGTCTTCACTATTTGTTAATTTTATCAAAAGCACTAGGTAACTCATCATAAAAACACACCTACAACACCATAAAGATAGCTCCATGTACTCACAAAACCTCTATAGTATCTTATCTATACATGTACCACCTGCAATCACTTGTTCCTTTCACTGCAACAACTTGAATTGTGTTGACGTCAATGACAACATTAATGACACCACCACCATACTCATTCATACTTGCAACATATTATATGGTTATGGGTTTAAACTATTGGCTTTAGTTCCTATGGTTGAGGGATAAGGTTTAGGGTATATGTTATTGGATTTAGTTCCCTAGATCTACCTCTCTTTATATAACCTCTCTCTTTGCATTACCTACCTCTCTCTCTATCTTAGCTTTCTATCTATCTCCCCTTCCTACCTCTCCCCTCATCCCTCCTTAACTATCTCTCCCTCCATCCCTATGTGAATCTCTCCTCTCTATAGGGTTTAGGGTTGAGAGTATAAGATTAAGTGATAAGGTTTAGGTTTAAGGGTATGGGAACCTCGAGGGTTCTAGGTTTAAGGTCTAGCCCGTAGAGTGTATAGGCTTTATGGCCTAGGGATAAGTGTAGGGTTGATGTTATAGGGTATCTATGGTTTAGGGTTATGGGTATAGAGTTTAGAGTTAAGTGTATATATGTTATGGTTAAGGGCATAAACTTTTGGTAAGATAGTTATGTGTTTTATAAAAGTAGATCCACTGTTCAAAGATAAAACTAAGAAAGACATGCACATTTTCGTATTCTATCTCCATTTTGATGACTAATAGTATCTAAAAGTTCCCGTTCTCTTGTATAACCTATTAGCGTTAGTTCCTAGTGTTCATGGAAGATATTTATAGTATAGGGTTGCATATATGGTTAAGGGTTTAACCCATTTCCTTTAGTTAATAGGGTTGAGGGATAAGGTTTAGGGTATAGGGTATAACTCCCTAGATCTACCTCTCTTTATCTAACCTCTCTTTATGAATTGTCTACCTCTTTCTCTATCTCAACTTTCTATATATCTCCCCTTCCTACCTCTCCCCTCATCCCTCCTTATCTACCTATCCCTTGCTCCCTATGTAGATCTCTCCTCTCTTTATAGGGTTTATGGTTGAGAGTATAAGATTAAGTGATAAGGTTTAGGTTTAAGACTATAGGAACCTTGAGGGTTGTAGGTTTAAGGTCTAGGGTAGAGTTAAAGGCATGTACATGTTTTGTAAAGTTAAAAACACATACATGTTTTGTAAATTTAAAAGCACAAGGTCATCACCAAACTAGAAATTGGCCAAGTGTGTGAGGAAAGAAATAAGTAAAGATGCAAATGCTAGGGTGATAGGTACATGATTTGTTGGATAATCTATAGTCATTACAAGGAAATGGAAATGGTAATCCTTGATACCTAACACCCTGTCAATCACCATCTCTTCTTGACTATAAGATACTGAGAATAATGATCATGAGATCGACATGGAAAACCTATGGCATTGGTGGTTGGTTATGCTATTTAATCATCACCATGGTGAAGGTATTCAACATTGAGTGTGGTTGGTGGGTAGTGGAACATTATAGTGGAGTAACGATGGTGAAGGTACCTTGTGTGCAGTCTATCCCAAGGACATGGGGTCATGAGGATATCTCTTCTATATCTTCTATGAGACTCTCCCTTTGACATTCCTAATCATAGTGTAATCATGTCCAGTTCAATAAATATTCTTGAGATGGGATCTTATGATAACTATCATAAGTACACATGGATGAAGAAGAATGCTCATCAATAAAATTTATGCCTAGGTGGATTTGTATCCTTAGAATTGATATCACCAATCTTAATGAATCCAAAGAGAAAATAAATGGAGAAGTGTTAGTAGTATAATTTAAAGATCTCTCCTCAAAGAAAACATTGATCTCAATGAACAAGTCATATATGGTATGGTAGAGAAACCAAAACACTTTAACATAATTAGGATAGCTCATATAGATGAAAGACCTATAATGTGGATGCACAATGCTATGGCTATCTTCAAGAATTTTGAACCATGATGGAGAAACAATCTTTAAAAGATATTTTAAAATGGGTTTTCAAATTTTCAAGATTCAAATGGAGTGACTCTCTTTGAGGCTTTATGAGAAACATATTTTTTGGTATAACTCACATAGTTAATGATATACATTGTGGTACAAGAGATCTAGAGTGAACCAAATAATTAGATATTTCCTATAGTAAATTATATTATTCTTTTCTACATCATTTTGTGGAGGAATGCATATAACTCTACACTATAAATTAACCCCCCTTCAATTTTAAAACTACTCAAATAATGGTTAACATGTATTCAATGCCATTATCAATGTTTAATGAATTTACCTAACTATTTCTCCAGAAGTGATTTGAATTCCTCAAAATACTTAAATACCTTAGACTTTTGTCAAATAAAATACACCCATTTTTAATTTTAAATTAGAAAAATAATTAATGAAAGGTCAATATGTTTTTAGACCTAATGAGTGAAGGATTTAAAAATAAAATATATTGGTATGTGTAGGAACATCATGGAAAAAACAAGCCCTTAAGTGGCCATAAAATTCAGAAAAATTAGAGTTAGGAAACTTGACGTAAAAAATTGAATAAGTTATCTATATTATTTCAAAAATATGTAATAATAGAATCTGTGTAAAATTGAATTTAGTTTCTAAATTACTAGGTTTATTTAAAAAAAATAAAAAATCAATTTGGTGAAAATTTAAAATTTCAATGCAGTAGTACTTAAATTTTAGGGAAAAAATAAGAAGTAGGTGTCTGTCTGACCACCCTAACCACAATAAAATGATAATAATTTTTTATAATATTTTATATATAAGTAAAGGACTCATGTCCTGATGTGATGCATATTTTTTTTAATTTGTTTCCAAGTAAATAATTAATTATGAATTTTTTATTACAAATTTTAAAAAATATAAAAACTCGTATGTCTAACCACCTTAACTTGTTTAAAACTTCATGAAATTCAATTTTTTTTTTTAATCCTATAGTATGTGAAGCATAGAATGTGACGCATGTTTCAGATTCAAAAAATGTGATACCATTTGAAAGCTATAAATGTTTTTCAATCATCCTATCAATCAGGACTTTAGTCGTAATTCAAATAGAAAGTGAATAATAATTATTTATTAAATTCAAAGTAAAGCATAATTTGTATTGGTGGAAAGATGAGAATCTCCTTTAAAAACCCTTTTCGTTTCATCAATTTTGGGTTAAAAAAAAGCCGCCAGCCACATGGGCCATCATATCACTTACATATCGCCACTTTTTGGCCCATCATGATCCTGCACATACCCATGAAAGTCACTGCAAGTCAAATCTAGAATTTGAGTAGCCCTTCATGATTTATATTTTTCAAACTTCTCTTTTGAGGTGTTTACTTGGATTACATCACTAGTAATCACTATACAAATCTGAATTAAAGGCAACTGTATAACAATGTTGCATTAACTATGTTATTATAAGTGGTGGTAGTCCAAAATCTCAAAATGTTTATGCCACAACTCACTTATATAATTAGAATAAATAAGAAGTAGGGGAGAGAGGCCCACAGTAGGGCACCCTACCTCTGGGTTTTTGAAATTCATAGCATATGATTTCAAAAAGTTAATTTTGTACAACAATTTATTTGCTAACTCATTTGCATAAAAAAGTTATTTTTAGGTTCACATCATCAAATATGATGCCACATCAGCCTGATTTTTGTTAAACCACATACAATCTAGTAGTAGGGAACTAAGTCATGTGAATATGTTATGCTGATGTGGCATCACATGATTTGTCAGATTATGTACTTTATGGAAATAAGTGTTTTACAATTGGATAAAAGGTGCTCCACTGTGGGGCCCACTAAGGAATACTTCCATGCCTACTTTTGGTCTTCACCCTACTATGGGCCCCTCTCCCCTAAGGTGAAAGGAGAATACAAAAATTTTACAACTAAGATTGGTGATCTACTCTCCTAATTTGTGTTGTAGAACTAATATGCGTCTCTTAAATAACCAGTATGTTAGGAGTAAATTCAACCCATTAGGTTTGAGATTGTGTGAATGGTTTGGTAATATAACATGATATTAGTTGATAGTGAGGGAACATAAATAATAAACTAAAATATCCCATAACCCATGTGAATAAAAATTCTCCCGCAATCCTCAACTAGAATATCATCACCCATCCAAATGTGAATCCTCAAGTAAAATTCATATTGGTAAAATTACTAGAGTCAAGTATCCTAGAAGAAAGTTGAGCTACAACTACTATAAGATCCTTTTCTTTTCCCTCACTATTGTCCTTTGATTTTGATGACCCCTCAATTTATGAACTCTATTTGAAATGTGATTAAGTTAATTGTTTATTGAGCTTAATTATCTATATATTCAAAGGGTATGTGCAAGATCATGATGGGCCAAAATGTGACGATATGTAAGTGATATGATGAACCATGTGGCTGACGACTTTTTTTACCCAAAATTGATGAAATGAAAAAGGTTTTTAAAGGAGATTCTTAGCTTTCCACCAATATAAATTATGCTTTACTTTGAATTTAATAAATAATTATTATTCATTTTCTATTTGAATTACGACTAAAGTCCTAATTGATAGGCTGATTGAAAAATGCATACTATAGGATTTAAAAAAAAAAAGAATTTCATGAAGTTTTGACCAAGTTAAAGTGGTCAGACATATGAGTTTTTATATTTTTAAAAATTTGTAATAGAAAAATTATAAAAAATATGCATCACATCGGGACACAAGTCCTCTACTCATATCTAAAATCTTATAAAAAAAATATTATTTGTGGTTAGGGTGGTCAGAAAGACACCTATTTCTTATTTTTTCCTTGAAATTTAAGTACTATTGCATTGAAATTTCAAATTTTCACCAAATAGATTTTTTTTAAAAATAAACCTAATAGTTTAGAAACTACATTCAATTTTCTATAGATTCTATTCTTACATATTTTTGAAATAATATAGATAACTTATTCAAAATTTTATGTCAAGTTGCCTAACTCTAATTTTTTGAATTTTCATCGCCACTTAAGGGCCTGTTTTTTCCATGATGATCCCGCACATACCCCAAATTTAATGAATTAGGTAAAATGGGATGCTCATGTGTGGGGACTTATTTCATAATTTAATTATTCTTCAAGGTAGATTGAAATATTATTATAATGAGACATTGAAGAGGGGGTCACATAGTGGATTTGTAATAGCATTTTCCTTTATGAGTTTGCATGTGAATATAATTAGTGCTTTGTGGGGGAGTGCTTAAAATTTACATATTCCAACTTAAGTAGTGAATGCAGAAGATTCTTGTAGAGGAGTTACAATATTTTTCAGTCCATTCTCTTATATAATGGGTTGTGAGAATTCTTACCATGGTTTTTGGGTGCACGCTTTGAGCCCATGGTATTGTTTTATGATGGGATTTGGGACCTTCTTAAGTCTATATATTGAGGGATTGAGATGGAGGCATGAACCATTGCATCTTGTAGGGTTATAGTACTTGATTTTTTCTATGGTTGTAAAGTCTCTTGTAGGATTACCCTAAGAAAATAATGTAAATATGACATTGTTGAATAATGCATTGCTCATTTTCTTTAGAGACCATATTTTTTATTGAAATGTTTTTCTAGGATATATCTATGATACTCTTGTTCTATGGTTTCTTCTTCCTCTTCTTATTGTCTAATTCTTGTTGTTTTTAAAGTGTTGATATATATTAGAACTCTATTATTATTTTTAGAAAAAATAATTTATTTTCTTTCCTTGAAGGGTTAATGTGGATTTATTTTTTATGTTGATTCTTTAAGTTTTATATTATACTTAATTGCTAATGGTTTGCTACAATATATACAAAAACTCTAGTAATAAAAATCAAAACTTTAAGATTACAATTATAACACATTAATATTTTTTTATTTTAAATATTTGAAGTGCAAATTTTTTTAAAAAAAAATAGATAAACCTTTATAAGTAATTACTTATCAATTCCAATAAACTAACCATTTTGATATAAAGGAAATATTATGACATAAAAATAAAAACTATACAAATGCACTTCCCCTTAAATGAAATTAGACCTAAATGCATATCTTGAATGAATATGTAACATAGAATTTCCCAAATCATATCATTTTATTATTTAACAATTTTATTAATTTTTATTACCATTAAATAGTTAATTATTTTAAAAAAATGATTTAAAAAGATAAAAATATTTAAAAAATAGATTAGATATATATTTTTCACTCTTATACATTAATAATTTATTACCTCAAAGACATTCTATATATGAACATTATGTGTGACTTTAATGATTGATGGTTGAGAATGTGATAGAATGATAGTTGACCATTGCAAAATATTTGACCGTTCCATGAACCAAATATAAAATAAATAAAAATAATATTAAAAAAAACACTTTATACAAAGAAACAAAGCAAAGAATATGATTTCTTTCAACATTTCCAGTAGAAAATATGTTTTACATTCTTATTATAAAGGTAAAAAAATCCATAATTATTATATTTTATAAAAAATATTTTACTAAGCAAATAATTAGATATTATTTCCAATTTTCCACTAATATCCAAAGTGTATAAATCATATTATAAAGGCATGGGCAGTTGATAATGTGTCAACATGATGCAAGACTATTGAAAAAGATCTAACAGTTCGTTGAACCCAATATAAAATAATCAACAAAGAAAGAAAGATAACAAAAAACCATATATTCTTTCTACATTTCCGCTAGAAAATTTGCTTTACATTCATATTATAAGGTCAAAAACAAAAAAAAAAACCAAATTATTATATTTTACAAATAATTTTTTTATTATATTTTAGAAAAACATATTTAAATACATGAATTTAGCTTAAATCAAACTAATCATTACACTTTATACAAAGAAAGATTTAAATAATTAAATATTGTTTCTAAATTTCCACTAATGGTACATTTTATAATTTAAATTTATAATATATTAATTTAATGTTTGGAATGTATACTCAATATTATTCAGTTTCAAACATTATAATAATATATATATACCATCATTAATAAGCACTTTTATTCCATCTTCCTACCCAAAAAAATCGTTTATTTCAAATTGCTTTTCTTCTTAATTCAAACCATTTCACAATTACATTTTACTAACATCCCATCAAATACTAAGCTCTATCCATACAAATTCTAAATTAACAAAAAAAACCATCGACATACCCATTGCACACCAAAATAAGATTGCTAATTTTATTAAAAAAAATTTAACTTACATACCAACTTATTGATATCTATTATTTTAAATTCTATATATCAACAATACAATGCTTCAATAAAAATTCAATAAAACCTATTACACTAATTTAAAAATAAAAATTGTTAGATTGTAAAAACACCTGATAAAAAGAAAGAATAATATAAACCACATTTAATCCTTTATATGAGCTTTGCCTTTAAAATTCAAGTCAGGCAATGATATTATTATATCACATTTTATTTAATACACTCATTATAATTTATTCCTTTACTGCTAATGACAGTTGAAGCAGAAACAAGCGATTCGAGGAGGAGTCCAGTCGCAAATTCCACCAACTACCTTTCCATTGTTTATGCACGCACTGTTGCATTTCTCTACCACACATTCCTTAGATAAGAGATGGGAAGAGAGTATACTTGTGAATAAGAATATTTTTTATATAAATACTATACAAATATTATAGTCTTGTTTTAATTGACTTCAATATATCTATTACAAATAGTCTATGAGTGTTAAGTGTTAATTTATTAAAGTTCGGACAATATTTTCAAGAATTAAAGGAGTTAGTTAGGTTCAGATAATTATTTAATTAATTGTTTTCTTTAGAGACTTGTAGAAACTAGTTAGTTAGGGTTTGTTAGAGTCTAATTAATATTAGCCATTGATTGAGATTAAATCATGGCCATTGATTTTCCAATGAGAATAGTTTAAAAGAGGATCAATGGGCATTTGGAAAATACACACAGACACACACTTGAGAAAGATTTGCAGTGATAGCAAATAGATTTGTGGTGCTTAATAGATTTTTCACATTAAGCACCACACACTAATCAATTTTTCTTTATATATTTAAAGAGTTAAAAGAGAACATCATTATGAATAAGCATATTTTCTTGTATACAAATATTATAAAAATATTATATAATTATTTTATTCATCTTCAATATGTCCATTACAAGTAATGTATGAGTTTAAGCACCACAAATTAAACATCTCTTTATATATTTATAAAATACAAGAGGAGAATATCGTTATGAATAAGTATGTAAACATTATACAAAAAATATAACATTGTGTCAATTGGCTCAAATACTTCATTACAAATACTATATTTGTATTAACCACCACACACTTAACACCATTTCTTTATATATTTATAAGAGATAAGATGAGAATATCATGATCATGAATAAGTATATCCTCTCGTATATAAATAGTATACAAACATTAAAACATTATTTTAGCTAGCTCTAATACACCCATTACGAATAGTCTGTGAATACTAACAACCATACACTAAACAATGTCTCTTTATATATTTATGAGATGAGAATCATATTATTATGAGTAAGTGTATCTTCTTGTATATAGAGTATAGAAATATTTTCATGAGTATAATATACTAGTATAGGTATCTTAAATATATCTATTTAAAATATTTCAAAAAATATCAATTTTGAACTATTTTATTTGATTGAAAAAGTATAAGATTTTATATATATTTTTAAACTATTTTATTTTAATTCAAAATTATTTTATTTATTACATAAACATATGAATTTAAATTTCTAGTTTATAATTGATTAATTTTATCTATATTGTTTAGAGATAAAATCATTTTAATCTATGCCAAAGTCTTTTGAAATATTAATTCTTGGTGTTTTGTATAAATAGTCTCATCCTGAGATTTAAACGTTGAGCTTTCTCATACTCAAGACAACTATTGACTCAAATTTATTCTCAATATTACATTCATGATATATGATATGTTCAAGAGGCTATTGACATAGAGCTCATATTATAGATATTTCTCAAAGAAGATAGACCTATATATCTTAATGAATTATTGCCATTTAAATTTAAAGCAAAATTATATTAGAAACTAAACCCTTTTATTTGTAATTATAAATTAAAATCAAAATTGAAGGGAAAATTCTAGACTTCTCCTCATTGGGAAGCCTATAAAAGACCCAAAACATAATATTGTAAGTGATTAAAAACTATTTATTTTACTCAGAATAAGATTTGTATCCATTTATGTTCCTCTAGTTTTATTTTATGGCTATGAGTAATCACATATGCTATTCCATCTATTTATGCTTGAACCACTAACTATTTGAAGGATTCAAAGTGTTCTTCATATCAATAATTATTTTATTATTACAAACAATTTTGTGTAATGAATTGAATATGCTAGTACATGATTATATGAAACATATTTCTTGCATAAAGTCCATGGAAATTTTTATTTCAATCTACAACTTAAATAGTATGGTTGTATAATTTTTCTTCCATATTCAATTAGTCACTAGTGAAAAAAGGGTGATATCAAATTTGATTCATCTACATGTAAAATATTATTTATGAATAGGATTGTAAAATCTCATTTATAATTAATTTATAAATTCTATTAAATAAGAAATAGACATATCATTATATTAATACTTAATTTAGGATTTCATTTTTTATGTATATATGCTTAGTAATATTTTATAAATGGTAATTTAGACATTATTTATAAAAAAAATGTTTCTTAATTTAGAACAATTAAATTCCTTAAAGATTAAAAGTAATTATTTTAGAGTAAAAAAAAATAAAAAAATTGAATTATTGTTTGTAATCCTTAGTTGAATTTTTCTATTATGACAACACTATTGCAATCAAAATCTTTGTAACGCCCCACCACGCAACCCTAGAGGATGTTGCAACAACTACTTAAACAGGCTAATTTTTTTTTTTGTTTAAGTACACTTATTATACAAGTTCTCTTCCCAATGCAAACATCCCCTAAGGTTACGAGACTGAGAAAACATAACAACCCACAACAACAACATGAATATAAACCATGTCATTTAATTACTAAATAAATTAAACACTTGCATTCCAAAAGATAATTACATCAAGCATAAAGATAACTTTCAATTCAATTATCCATAATTAAATATTACAATTACAACTCTCATTCCCCGAACGAGGCAAGTCCAATAAATAGGGTTACAATTACAAAATCCACCTCGATAACAAGAGGGGTAAATAATACAAGATCAACTGAAATGGAAAAAACCAAGAACTGATACTAAAACCAACGAGCTCTCCAACTGGAAGTCTCGTCCACATGAACATGAAGATAGAACCCAACAGATTAAGGTGCATGCCACCCAACCAAGTGGAACCCAAAGGTCCACCCCCCATGCTAGGAGATAGTAACCAGGAATCCTAGTCAAGACCTTCTACCTCTAGACATAGGCTAAATCACCACTAAAGTAAACTGAAACAACCAATCACATGTACCACACAAGCACATCACAAGTACAACCCAAGTACCACATACGTACAACAAAAGTACAACTCAAGAGTATCACGAGTACCTCACAAGTACAACTCTATCTGGTCACATTGCTTCCAGAAATAAAGCAGCACAAGTATGTTATGAGAACCATACACACAATAATTGGATACCAACTATGGTCACATCAGGTATGTCAAGGAAACCATACCCACAAAACAAATACCAACTGTTGTCCTAGACAGAGTGTCATCACACAGTTCATCATGGGTTATCCTTGGGATTCTTCCTAGGCTCCGACCCCCACAAGAAAAGGTTATCCTGGTGACCTTTACCGAATCCCGGCCCCCATACTCACTCATGTGGAGCCAAATACCTTTCATACAGACAAGATAGATGACCTTGCCATTACAAGCCTTCCCACCCATCCCAAGCCTAATCGAGCACTTGGGTCCATGAGTGAGGCATTAATATCTTGATTAGTGAGAAGTTAGTCTTAAGCTTCTAAGTATTGTTTTAGTTATCACTAGATTAACTAACTTACAACGAGTTACCCTAGCACCACTTTGTGTGCCAACCCCCGTTACAAGCCACTCTTCTACTAGACAACACACATACACTACCCAAACATCAATGGAGCCAAGGTGCAACAAACAAGATAACATGCCCACTCCTTTCTTAGGAGGTGACAAAGATAAAACCATCTCCAAACACTAGAGGTAACAATAATAACAAGACCGCTCCCAACAAGGAGGCACACATTACAAAATCCACTCCTTTCTCAGGAGGCAATAAAGATAAAACCATCTCCAAACACTAGAGGTAACAACAATAACAAAACTGCTCCTGACCGCTCTTGACAAGGAGGCACACAAACGTCCCCGTTCGTGAAAATCGGGTACTAACATAGACACAATCCTCATGCACTATCCAAGAGAATTCATAACAGGTTGACATCACAAATGACAACCACAGAATTGAAAATCACATCTGGAAGACTTAAGAATAACACACTCCTTTAGCCCATTTCCCAACAAAAGCAAGAAGAGAATAATCACCGAGGGCACATGAAATAGACTACCTTTGGATATTCTAAATCCATTCCTCATTAACGTTAAGTAATCTATCGCATCGATAAAACTGAATTAAGAAATCATCTTTTCAGATAAGGGAGAAATTAACAGTAATATTTAATTCCCTAATTTCTCTTAATAAAATAAGCATTTCCAACTATTTAGAAATAACATTTTAAATAAATAAATGCTCTCTCTCTCTCTTCAACAAAATCATTAACTTATTTAACATCGATCTAATATTCCATCCGATATATTAATTCTAAAATAAACCAATAGTTTGATAGAGAGAACAATGTTTTTTCATTTTCACAATCACATTTAAATCATGTGATTAATTTAAATCAATATCTAATTCCCTCAATTAAACTTAAAACATGCTTTTGAATAACATCATTTTAATATCTATGAATATATTAAAATAATACCCTCAATTAAATTTAAGTCAAATCAATAGTTGACCTTTGTTCTCAAATTTGAATTCCTAACTTCATTTAAAATCATATTTTAATATATGAATATATTTAGAGAAATATATTTACATATATCAAAATAAAACACATCAAATAAATAATATTATAACACTATATCAATATAATATAAAATATTAATATATATTTTATTTATAAATATATATTAACATTTTAATATTATATTATTATAATATTAAATTAATATATTTATCTTTTGAATTTATGTTTTCTTTTATTTATTCAAACAACCTGCCTCGAGCCGTACGTGCGCGCCCTAATCCTTATAGGCAGCTGGTCTTTTCCATTGGCCGCGGTTGAGGTTTCGAGGCAGACGATTTACTAGCCATGGATTACCCTATGCAAGGGGCGACGGGGGGTTTAGGCCGACATAGGGCGGCGTAGAGGCCGGGCTAGGCAGTGGCGACCCCACATGGTGGCGGCGGCTATGCACAGCCGCCCCCACAGGGGTGGCTCGATTGCGCTTAGCACAGTCGGCCACCACTATGGTGGTGACGGTGCCAAGCCACCACAGGGATAGTGGCGGGGGAGGCTAGTGCGGCTCCCCACAATGCCTCCATGAGAGCGGCTGTGGGTCGAGCCCCAGCCCCCAGCACAATAAAAAAAAATTCTTTTTTTATTTTTTGAAAACATTTCCTACGGATTTTGGAAATCCGCGCCTTTACAAAGGGCATTTTGAAAAATTTCCATAGCATAACCTTCTCAATATAAAATATTTATATTTTATATATACATATATGTACATATCAGTATATATATACATTTATATATTTATATTTTAAAGAACACAAAGAATTTACATGACCAATTGAGAAATTTAATATTCAAAACTCATTCCTAGCCAAGAACACATTGATTTTATGAGAGAACTCCAATAAACAGGGGTTTATAATTTGCTACAATTTTAACACAAAATTTTCATCATAGATCTGGTTTGAATTTTCCATCATGCATTCCAAACACAAAACATTTCTAAATATATTTACAAACCATTAAAACTAAAACAATGAACTTGGAATTTTGAATTTGAGGAGGTCCAAATGATGCTAAGCTTCCAATCTTCGATTCCCTCTTCAGATCAGCAAATTTCACAACTCCGAACCAAAACCCACAAAATCCAACCATACTTCCTCCCCCCATTTTCCATTTTTCCCAAAGTTTCATGCAAAATCCAAATATAAGGATAAAACCCTAAAATTCAACAACCACCCTCATCAATTTTTGAAAACAGAATAGCAAAAGTCTTTCTTTTGAATTTTTGAATTTCAAATTCTTATTTGACTTTTAATCTCATTTTCCATAATTTTCAATTTCACATAATAAATTCATAATTTCAAAATGAATTTATCCTATTTCAACAAAATCAATTTAATTAATTAATATAATAAATCTAATCCACGATTAAATTATTTATTAATTAAATTAAATTAATAAATAAATAAATTACATTATTAACATAATAACAGTACAATTTCAATTTCACAAATTAAATGCATATAGCCATATGATTACCCTTTTTAACTTGCAATTAAATAAATCTAGGCAAGATGATCAATCATGAAAGCAACATAACTCGACTAACACCAGACGACAAACTAGGACTAGGGTGACGACTTGGCATGGAAAACCTAGCTACTATCTCCCAATCGAATACCGTTGGATATTGGACATGCTCAAACCTGTGAAACCAGGTGGAGTCGATGTCCTGTACCTTTCAACCTGAAAATCAAGTAAACCACAACATATAATATGAACAACATAAAATACACACTGTGAAGAGTAAATCTCGAGATCGCAGGGCGCTCGCAAGCGAGTGATGCAATCTCGTCCCTTTCACCAATACAGTATTACTAACTGACGAATCTAACATCATTAATATGATCAAAAGCATAAACATCATTACTTCAATTATCCACTATGCTAATCCAAAGCATGACATAATAATAACATCAGGATAAAATACCAAGTACCAAGGTCAAAGCACTAACAAAAAATGAGGCCTAACCAAACAGAACACTATTCAATCAAAAGAGCAAAACGGAGGGGTCTTACAATCTTTGTGTTTAACTCTTTTAGTTTCACTAGACTTACTTAAATGGGACATGTAAGATATACCAATATTATATTTGAGTATAATAAGGTTTATGTCAAATAATTTTAAGGAGAAGAAATTCACTTTCTTAAAAGAAACAACTAGTGTCACATATTATTTTATTAAAATATGTATTAACATAATCTACACTAGAAAGAGGAGCTAAAATTAGAACTTAAATTAATAACCACTAAGTCAAAATCCATCCAAATTAATTCTAGCCTAGAAAACCTTATTGAACACAAAAGAATTAAGGTTGATAAAAACATAAATATAAAAAATTTCTTCATGCTTCTAATTATCCATCCAAATATACAACACTATTGTTAAACCCTCGGAATTTATTTAGTGATTTGCAACTAACTCATATATTAGTTAGCACTATTTTTATACAAATTAATCAACAAATGGGTACCGAAGTTCAGCCACTAGGTGGAGGATATTATCCTTTGGCCATAGTTGATTGAAATCATTTACCTAAAAGTATTAATTTTTTTTCCCAAAATATTCATATGGTGGGATCTAAGAAAGATCAAATTACTAACCTTCATCCTCAAGTGATATGTTTTCCCAAAAGATCAAATTACTAACCTTCATCTTCAAGTGATATATTTTCCCAAAATATACATATGGTGGAATCCAAGAAAGATCAACTTACTAACCATCATCTTCAAGTGATATTATTTATGTATGACATTAAGAGACTCTCATTCCATGATGATAGTTAGAATGATTTAGTTTTTAATCTTTTATGGGTTTAATTTTATTAGCAAAAATAAGGCTTCTTTATTTTTAAGTTGCAAGGAGTAGGGTTGAAAAGGGTGGCTAAGAATTTATTGTAGTTTTTATTTGATTTTTTATGATTATATATCTAGATTAGTTATTTTGCATGTAAATAATTATCATTTCATGATGATTTACTTTAGGTTATATTTTTATGGTTATCTTTTCTTATAATTTAGGTTTTTTGTTATTACTTAAATGAAATATTGAAAGTGTTATTGTTGGTCTCAATATAAACTTGTTAGGTATTGTTTAGATATTTTTAGCTAATTATATTTTGGGATAAATATTCATCATATCATAAAATATATTTTAATTTTTTAGATTATATTGCATGATAGGTAATTAAAATCTAATATTTTTGGTCTCGCTTTCAGATATACTAGTATAGAAATTCTTGAAGCTAATTATGATTTTGAGTCATAAAACATTAATATTCTTTCCCACTTTCAATCTATAAAAAATTGAGTTAATTTTATGATTTTTGGTTCAATAAGGTAGTTGAGAATGGCAGGTTGAATAATTAGGGCTTTACAATGGTTGTTTTTATGAGTGGGTATGGATAATTTGTTACATGGTTTCAATTTGTTTTTTTGTTGTATGAAATTTGGGTTGGTTTTTGTTTAATCAATATGCAAGCTCTAAATTCTTGAGATTCAACTTTTTAGATTGCATGTAAGATTGAGTATTGATTTTTTGCTCCAAAATCTAAACTAATTTAGTTTGGATTTAATTTTACATCCCTTATTTGAAATATTAGACTAGACACTTGAAATAATGGTTTTAAAATGGCTTTTTATCAAGTGAATATGGTTTTGAGGTTCTTTAATGTGAAATTATTTTAATATTTAGGTTGAGTTTACATTGGCATAAATGTGAAATATTTATTATTGTTGATGTATATTCTTTCACTAAGAAGGATCATGCACTATATGGTATCAAGGTATTGTGGGGTTTAAAGATTGATTTAAAATTTTATTAGGTTTAATATTAATCATGAATAATTATTAATAATTTGGATTGAGAATTTGATGTATATTTTGTGCCTTTATATTTTGTTGATTATTTTTTTCTTTTTATTTTTCAGATTTAGAGTAAGGTATGGGCATCCACCAAAGCATAATGGTAGGGGGGTTGTTTGAAACTTTTGTAGTTGTAAGTGATCAAATATAAATTTACATAGAATGAAGAAGCATAAAAAGGAAAGTAAATTATTTATAAAAATGCTTCAAAGAAATTTGGGTTCATGGAATGCATTGACTTCAAAATAAGATAACTTAACATGGGTTTTATTGAAAGACCTTATAATATTATAAGAAAATACAATGGATAACTATAAATATATACTATTCAACCTTTTTATCATATTTTTCATCTCTACACAAATTGGATATTTGGAAGAGGGTATGGCCATCCATGAAAGAGTAACTAATGACCATTTTTTTATAAAATTTAGTAGTTCAAAGTGTCACTTTCCATCACCACAATACTTGAAATAATATTTATTCACTATTGCCTATTGGTAAACTTAAATAATTAAAATAGAGTTTCTAATGAGTTTATTATAGACCTAGAATGTTTTTATATTCAATTTCACTTAGGAATGCATATTAAAAGGGATGAAAAGTTTTTATTTTGATTCTTCCTAGAAGATATCCCATGGAAATATGCCTCATATTTTTTAGGATTTATATTTTCAAATTCAAAATTTCCTATATTCACATGCACTTAGATTTCTTTCATAACATGAGTTTATAAAAGTCCACATCTAGCAGTTTTTGGACCTCAATTACAAAGTGATCCTATATTTTATAGACTTGAGTGTTGTTAAACCTTGTTATATCTTCAATTTCACATATGATGCTCAATTCATTTTAAATTTTATCATATTGGTAGAATCTATAGAATCTCAAACTTAGTTTACAAAAAAATATGTATATAAGGTAAGACATTGAAACCTAAAGACTTAGGTAGACTCTAAAATGTTCTATTTAAAATTAATTTATGTTTGTTCACCAAAGGCCTATGTACTATTTTGAGCATCTCCCTTGATCCAAGTTTGAATATGTGTCCCCCCTCTTCATCCCCCATATTCTTATTGAGTTCAAATGTTTTTGAGTGGGGAGGTATATTTCATTTACTATGTTTGTTCAAGTTTTTTCTTTTTAATTTTTTTCATGTGGGTAATGACCTTATTTCCAAATCTATTTTTCTTTTTTCTTTTTTGCATTATTGGAATTCTACTTACTAGCATATCCTTTTATTAAATCTTGACTTCATATTTCTTCACACTTAAAATCAAAGTTTGAGGCTTACCCTTACTTTGATGCCTGGTATACCTTATTTCTAATCCTTGATCCCTCAAATGCCCTAATACCTAATTTATATTCACCCATTCCCCACTCTTTCCCTTATCCTTGTTAGATTTTCCCATTTGGAATGTCTTTATGTCCAACTATACCATTCCAATTATTCTTAATTAGATATCAAAATTTTTGATTTGAGAATTATTTTCCTTCTAAGTCTACCTTTTCCCTTTATCTCTATCAAGGTTTTAGAGTTCTCCATCCCATCATCCCTTTCCAGAAAACTCCACTCTTTCTATTATTTTGTTAAAATTTTATACATTTCCTTACTAGCATGTCTTTTTTTAAAACTCCACTCTTTCCCCTATTTTAGTCAAAATTTTACACCTTTTCCTACTAGCTTATATTTTTCTCTAACCTTAAATCCTGAGTACTTTCATAAAGTTATGCTTCACAATTGACACTTCAAGCTTACCCTTACTTTAGTACCTTTCCCATGGCACCCCTAAAATATAACTCCTTATACTTTACACCATGTCACCTCATCGAGATAATAGGTTTAGATATCTCCCTATTTGGGTACCTAGTGTGATATAATCTTGAACTTTAACTCTTGTCATGTGGTATTAGACTTGAGGTATTCTCAATTCTAAAGTTCTTTGATAATATTTCCTTTGGTGATGCTCTCGCCCCCCTACCCCCTTAGATGACCTAGGATGCTATTATTGGCTAGTTTTTGACACTTCAACTACTCCAAAGGGATTTATCCCACCTAAAAACATTGCTTAAATTTAAGGGTGTGTATTCACATGTACCTATGGTGTTGAGGGATGAAAACACTTATGCAATCATTAATATATTTTTTGTATCTTGAATCATGTTGGTACTCTCACGCAATTAAAGCCACTCTTTCGAGTGACATTCATCATCAACTAGATTGATTTTAGTGATTAAAAGAAGAGAAATACTTGGTTCAAATTTTATGCATATTCTACATGAAATACCCTTACCAAAAACTATTCTAAGTAATTATGTTTGAGCTACTATATTTAAGTATAGAAACCCTTGGATTCATTGGAGATCAGAGGATGGACACCATTTTATTTCTAGGATCAAAGAATGAAACCAATTTGGGCTTATAGGACCTAATCTTATTTACAGGTCATGAAGGAGATTTCATGGTGGTGTATCTTAGCTAGTTTAAGTTCAAGTAATTTTTATCTTGCTATCATGGATTTGTAGCATTATATTTTAATTTTGTTTTTCTGTTGGGTCAGTGCAGGATCATGGGGGTCCAAACTAGGTCCCTAAGTGGCAATGAAAATTTAGAAAAGAAGAGTTAGGAAACTATAATGACGAAAAAAGGTCCCCTTAACTTGGCTTTGATTTAGTGTTGTAATATGCCTAACATATTCACATTAGGTCTTAGGCCCTTGTGACTAAATGGATTAAATGATACCTTACTTAAGTGAACTGTGAAGTGTTGTAACTCACTTTCACACTTTTCTAACATCTTGTTAGTGAATCATACCTAAATAACCTCTTTTTAACATTAATCTTACCTTATTTCAAAGTGTTGGAAAGTGCTGTAATACACTTTCACACTTTTCTAGGCTTATCATTAATAATTGGGCTTTATTATGCTTTAATCGGCTCCATTTTGCATCCAAAAGCCTTATTTCTGTGTATTTTCAAGGATAATCCTAACAAAAGCATTTAAAACACCAAAATCTCGAAAACCCACCTCAAATTCCTTAAGTGGGACACATTCACCATTTTGGGTGAATGAGTCCCCTTAGGTGGGATCTATTCACCCAGGGTGGTGAATATGTCCCATTTAGCTCAAAATCAAATTGAATTTAAATATTTGGCGGGATTTTATTCTCCAAGATCCAATGTCGGCTTGTAGTGTTGTAATTTTGGAAATTCTTGCATAATTGAGTATAAATACAAGGTTCTTTCACTCATTTTCTCATAACAAGCAATCAAGTAACCTAGCAAGGTGAATGAGCATCCTTATAGAAAATTTGAGTTCACAAGAGTATTCAAGAGCATTCAAGAGAATTCAAGATAATTCAATGGAAGATTATCAAACATTTTAGAGCATTCTTCAAGCATTAATCATCATGTCAAAGATCTCTCGCATCATTTTTGTTATTATGCTAACAATTGTTTTGAAAGGTTTTGTGTTTCAAGAAATCATTACATTCAAGATCTATCTCCTTCAAGCTAGAGTCAATAACCACCTCCATTGTAGCCATTTCAAGCATACTTGTAGCACCTTATTGCTAGGGTTTGGTGAGTTGTAGCATCATATCTTGCTCATTCATCATTCTCCTTCCATATTTGATTTCATTTCAAGGATTAATTTCCAACAAGGGGTTTGACCAAGGAAAACCCCTATCTAGTAACCCCCAACATTTTTCCCTCTCCTTTGTTTGTGGATTTTAGGGATAGGTTACAGATTTCCTAAGGAGAAATATTGGAGAAGTGTTATAAAAAGTCCAAAGTTGTGAAAGTTGTCAAATCAAGTGTCAAAGAGCCTTGGAGATCATCTACAGGTCACAAATTATTGTTTCAGATCTGGAAACCAATCAAGAAGAGTAGAGAAGATTGAGGATTACATAATCAGCTTTTGAAGCTTCAAAAAAGTCTAACTAGATTGATTTGCCACTTCTGGTGAATGAGTCCCAATTCCAGTTAGTTTTTAGGACTTTGCAGATTCTGATACCCTTTTTCCCAAAACCTATTATGACACAATTTCCCAGAAACATGAATGATCCACCCAGCTTGGAAAATGAGTCCCCGTTAGATTTGATAGTAGATGTTTAAGTGATTTAGACCTCCATTCAGGCATTTCCAGTTTTCTAGGTGCACATTTTTTATTTTACATTTTTTTGTTGTATTTTCTTCATCTATTTAGGTCATTTAGTGTTAGTTTGCATTCAATGAGGGCTTTGCATTTAATTTTACATATCATTGTATTTTCCAAGTCTAAACTTGGTGGTGAACCCTGCATTAGATTATATTCAGCCCCTTGGACAACCCTTAGCAAGATCTCTTTCTCCCTTGCATTGAGATCTCAAGGGTTATCCTTGAATGGAATTGGAAATGTGGGTATGCTCTATGTCCAAAACCATATGTAGCACTCCCATACCACTTTTCACCATTTCATTTTTGTGAACCTGCATTTAAAACATTAAATTTCTTATTTGGAGTGCATTTTCCTCCTAGATCTTGCCTGCATTAACATTGTATTAGGATTTACGTTGGTTAATTTGCATTCTAGGGTTTAAAATTTTGCATTAGTGAAAGCTCATATAGCTTGCATTTTTGCATCTAATTTCATTGAAAATCATTCAAAATTTGCATTTACATCTCAGATCTAGATTAGAAAACATAAAAAGCATAAAATTCAATTAAAAAATTATGAAAATTTTGAAAAAAATCATTCTTGGAAATCATTCGCCACTCTAAGAAAATTAGACCCTCTGCACATTTTGCATTGCATTTTCTGGCATTTAGAATTCAATTTCCGAGTTTTTTTTTGTTGTTATTTACTTTTAGTTTCAGTTTCTAGAATTTATGTTACAAGCATTTCATGCTCTTAGCTTATACTATATTTGCATTCACATTGCATTTAGTAGACCTTGTATGAGTATTTGGTGTCCTATTAATCATACTGTAGTGAGATGAATTTCGAGACTCATGTCATACCATGATAGCACAATCATTGTAGATATTGGGTTGTCAAGCTCTTTCACTCCTAGTATTTATATTAGTACACTAGGTATGGATAATACCCTTAGCAACTCTTTGCCTTCAAGTAGCATGCAAGTTGAAACAAGGAATGATAGTGTCCCGCAAGAGAACATAATTCAAATTAATGGGGTCCTAGAAAACTTACAACACCAAGTGCAAAATGAAAACACCTCAACTACTGTCATTCATACTATAGATAACATTCACTGCATGCTTGAAAGTGAAGATGGGCTTGACCTTGTGAAAAACATAGTTCAAATCTTTGGCAAACACCTCACCCCAACCACTAGTTGTCCTTTACCAAAAAGTAATGTTATAAGCCAAGGAGGAACTTAAACACCTCATCCCTCAACAATTGCCTCAATATATACCTATACCACTCCTCAAGTCACAACAACAATGCAAAAAGTTATTAATGTGATTCCTTCCTTGGGTATTCCTACTAGCATCCCTAGTTCCTATGTGGCATCGCAAGTCATATCTCCTACCACCTTACCACCTATAAGCATTCCATTCACTTTTCCTTCAAACACATACACCCCTTCATCACTTTCACTTCCCTCTCATAACACAAGTAATGATCCTCTCATAGCTCAACTTTTCTAACCGTTTCATCCCTCCAAAAACAAATTGCCACCATCAACCACAATCAAAATGGTCCACCTACATATTATGTCAAAAGTAGTCCATTGTCCATGAAGATATTGTGAGCATCATTGCCAAAAGGTATAGAGGTACCTAGATTTGAGAAATATGGGGGGAAGGGAGATCCTTCTAACCATGTTAATGCTTATACTACCTTATGTAGTGACTTTATCCTAGATGATAAAATTTTGGAAAAACAATTTCCTAGATCCTTGAAAGAAACCACCTTGGAATTGTTTTCCTCTTTACCGAACAACTCAACTCGTTAATTTAATGAACTTGTTAAGGAATTTTTCAACCACTTCCAAGTGCATATGACTCCTACAATGACCTTGCCTGATTTGATGAGATGTAAGCAAAAATAAGAACAAAATATAACTGACTCTATCTCACACTATCAATCGCTTTATTCCCAAATAGATGTCAAGGTTCCCGACCCTCATCTTCAAAAGATGTTCATAGAAAAATTACAAAGAAAAATTTAAGACAAGCTTACAATGATGAAATTCCCATCCTTCATGCACTTATGTACCGTGCTACGTGATTATCAAAATTTGCTTAGTAGTCGAGATAATAAATCCACTTCTAGCCGAACTAAAAAATTTCAGACCGCATACCCAAACAATTTCAAACCATTTAGAAGACAAAATAAAGGGTTCCTCCGATTCAATCCCCCTCAACAAACAACTCAAAATTCCAATAATCAAGTTGTTGTTGTTAAAGCCTCAATGCCCTTTAACTATGGGGACCTAAAAAGGAAATTCACTCCCTTACCTAATACCCTTCATAATACAATGCCCCAACTTTTAGACCAACATATGATTACCTTGCCTCCCATCAAAACACCTTATCCTAATAAACCTTTACCCCTAAGCTTTAAATCAAATGCTTATTGCCACTATCATCGACAAAATGGACATGACACAAAATATTGTAAGCATCTTAAACATCTCGTGCAAGACATCATTGATTTCGGTCATCTTTCCATTGGAGGTCTTAGTGATTAAGGAAATAAGTCCATTTCCCCTCCTAACCAACACTTACAAATTTTCACCAACCCCATTCCAAAACATAATATTTCATTTGTCAAAGCTAGTGAAACTACAAAGAATGATGTGATGAATGTTGATATAGATGACGGCAACAATGATATTTTTTAACATGATCCTACTAAAAATGACCCTACGAATGAGATGGTAGGAGTGATAGACATCATCCCTCGTAAGGGACAACCTAAAAATTCTCTTAACATTGCTTTCTCCTCTAAGGATATACTTAAAAATGCACTTGATGGTCCTCTTTACATAGCCAGTCGTATCTATGACAAGCCCACAAATGAGATACTAATAGATCCCGCCTATGGAGAGAATGTGATCACCGATGAATTTCTACTTTCGCATGAGTTCTATCAAGAAACATATGATAAACTGAAAGCATGTATCGAGACACATAATGGCTATGCTTTCCCTATGATAGGATCGATCTCTCTTCCTCTATAAATAGGACCAAAACTATTAGATACATCATTCTCCATCATCCCATAGTTAGACCAATATCATGTGAAGCTAGGATATCCATAAATTCATAAAGTTTCCATTTGACAATGAAGTATTCACCGTTCACCAAAGTGGCTTTAACCCATTATCCGTTAAAGGTAACTTTTCCTTAGATTTCTTTTGGCCAGAACCTATGGAACCTATAAAACCATGAGAGGACTTCTTTTTCTTATCCTATCAAAAGTTCAAGGCAAAGAAAATAGCAGAACTATCCCTTTGAAACATGCCTCAACCCACCAATGATCCTACCATCCTTGATAAAACCATGTTACAACCTAAAGAAAATCCAAGCACCCATGACCAACCTAAGACAAAACCCTCACCCGCATCCTACAAAAGATTGAGAGACAATGAAAATAATCCCATTACACGCCATAAAATAAAACAAGTTTACAAAGTCAAAGAGAAGGTGGTCGAACAACCTCCTAAGGTTTCTTCTGTTCCTCCCCTTAGGGAAGAAAAGAAACCTATGGTTGATCAACCTCCACCTACACAAATTCAACTTGAAAATAAAACTAAAAGAAACGAAGGTGCTAGAGAGTGTAGGCATAGATATCGTGCTCTTGCTCAAAAGATACCTGATGAGAAAAATAAAGAAAATCAAAATCTGAACTTGATTCAAGCAATGCATGACCAACCTCCCACTTCACCGAAACAAGATCTTATAATACAACCTCCACAAAAAGAGTTGAAATCTTCCATCGACATTATCATTCGATCCCCTATTGTGATCCACTTAGATGATGACGACAAGGTTGCTAAAATTGACGAAGAGGTGCATAATGAATTGAACACATTTTTTCCTATTCCATGAGCTTAGATGACAAATCCCCTATAAAACATATTGAGCCTGGTGCTTCCCCTTGTTCCACACTTTCTCTTGTCCCTTTATCTAGTTTCCTACCTTCAGTATATAATGAACATGATTGGGAGGTGGATGACCTGCTCATAGGTTGACTTGCTTATGCTTTACTAGTCTCTTACATTATTTCTTTTTTTTCCTTTTCTTTTTCTTTCATTTCATTGCATGTACGTGATGTGATCCCCCATGACATTCTGTGTGATGTTCTCTCTCTTTGTGAAATTCCTCTATAATTTGTACCTTAATTCTTCTCTATGTCATCAATCTCTTGCTTTTTGCTCTTTATCTTTTTTATGATTGTCTTGTGTTTTCTTTTTGGGGATGACGCAAGGCATCGAGACATTCATGTCTCTCCCATGTTGACCCAAAATCTTTCCTTTCATCTTTATCTTTTTCATTTTGTCTTTTTTTTTTCCTTTTGGGGATGACGCAAGGAATAGAGACATTCATGTTTCTTCCATGTTGACCTAAAAAAAATTTCTTTGTTTTCACTCGCTTTGTGTCATTCTTCCAATTCTATGTATATTTAGGGAATGATGATAGTTACGGCTCTCTCAAACAAACATTATAGCGGACATACTGACCCCAAATCCATAGATCCCTTATGTGTTTGGTGTTTTCATTTTGAGGGAAACACCTCTCTTTTCTTTTCTTTTTTCACATGACGTAGCTTTACTTGAAAACATATGACTTGGCATAGGTCTTTCCAAGTTGGCTCTCAGAACACACACCTTCAGATTAAATGACTAATAGTCATATTTTCCCCCTAGCTTTACAATCTACCCATAGCTTCTGCCTGACTTGTAGAGCTTTCAAAAATTGGAACCCTTTTACAATGCGAAGATAAAAGAAGATATAGAAGAAGAGAAGCAAACATAAGCAACCCTAAATTTGATCTTCCAATGCCACCTAGAAGCTCCATTCCCGTTGATCAACAAACTAAAAAGAATCTCTCATCTCCCTTCCTTTGCAGCAACAAACTTATTCTCTCAAAACTGCCTTTGCTCATCATTGCTTTGAAAAAAAAAATCTGCCCATGTGGAGAATTTCATCATTCACCCAGCTATTGGAAAATACCACTGCTTGCCCATGAAAACTCACTTTTTTGTTCTTTACTTGCTACACATATATTCTGCATATTCACTTTACCATAATGAATATTTAATTCACTTTTCTCCCCAGGGAAAAGAAAAATATTTCCGGTGCTCCTTCACATGCAACACAATTAAAATATTCGCTCCAACTTATTTTATTTCACTTGAAATAAAATGCCCCCTGCCTGTGCCTTCACTTTCATGTGCATTTTACTTTTAATAACTTCCAGTAACAAATCCATCATTTAGTTATGAAGGCTTTTAAAATATTCACTTGGGCCATTTATTTTTCATCCATGCCTTTTTTGCACATTAAAATACTTTTCCTTTTAAAAGAGGAAGGCATTTAAACTTCCCCTGGGTAAAATATTTTACCCATACCCCTTTCTTCATCATTTACATTTTTCACCCCATATTTAAAATGTTAGCCCTTGAAAATGAAAATATTAAACAAAGGCTTTTACTGTGCACTTCAATATTTGTCCAGGCTATATTAAAATACTTTTCTCACACCTTATATTTTAACACCAATTTTAAAATGCCAATGGGCCCACCAGCTTTACTTACCCCACACTCCGGCAAGCCTTCAAACTTGCATTATCAAATTCTTGCGAGATAGCGGGGAATGGTAGTTTTTTTGTTAAGAATTTACCGAGAAATATTTAATCTTATAAAAAAATTTCCTTCAAATTTCATTGGGCCCACCAAACCACGTGGGGCTTTCTCGCCAACCCTGCTAGCTTCCTGTGCTCGAGCTTTCATGCCGCGAGCAAGTGGGGAAAGCAAAAAAGAAATAAAGTTTAACTTTATAAAGTTATAAAAATTAAACTTTATCTGTATTTTTCCTTTGGATAATATTTAAAATATGTGAAATATTTGAAATATTATGTTTTGCAACTTTAGAAAATGTAGCAATTTTAATTTCAGTTGTCATCTAATCAAAGGAAATTCATTGTGAGCAAGCCGTGACATCTGGAGTTGTGATTTTTTCTGTGTAGCCATAATCAATTATTTAGAGAAAACCGATTTCCTCCAATTTTTTCCAACCCAAATTATTCAGGTACCTCCTTTGTAAATTGGTCTGCGACATGTTCACTGCACCCAAAATACATTAAAATAATGTATCATATGACCTCTTATTTTTATGAAAATTTAGCTGTAGAGGTTTTATACCAAAACAAGAAATGGGTTGTAATTAGAATTTTTTTTTAGACATTTTTGCAGAATGGTGAAAACTGGCCAAGTTGGCTTTGAATCGGCTTGTGAAACTAGGCAAACAACCTTGTGAAGCCATAAAAACTTGTAGACATGTAATCATTTGACCTAAGAATGCAGTGTAATAAACGACTTAGAGAAAAAGATCACGAGGTGAAATTTATTAACTGTCAAAGTTGTTCAGTTGAAATTTCTGCAATAATAGTTGTTCTAAACCAATTAAAACTCACCCAATTGCCATTTTGAAAAAATAACAAATCAACTCTTGGTGAGTTGCCACTGGGCATAATAGATCATTTAGGTACCCTGAGCACGTGTGCAAAAGGAATTTTCTTGAACCATCATTGATCAAAAGATATTGACGCTCAAAGTTGGCCTTTTAGAAAAGGTTTCAAAAACTACAAATGCCAAACTAAAGAAATTGCATTTGGTTTCAATTTCTTAAAAATAGCAAATCAACTTATGAGACTCTGAAAACTGTATACGAGCTCATTTAGGTGGGGAGAATGCATAACAACATTTGTTTTGACATGACAGTCAACTGGTTGCAAAATGCAAGCTCAAACAGAAGACAACTTTGCAAAACTGAAAGTTTGCAAACAACAAAAAAGTGTCAAAACCCTCCAGCTTCACTTCTTGAAACCCTAACAAAACTCATCGTTGGAAGCTGAAAATTGACATGCATGTTCACATATGTCAATTGAATACGTCTGCAAATGGGTTTTGCACGAAAATCAATAGGTTCCAAATTATGACCCTCCAAAGTGGGTCATTCAGGCAGATTTCTCAAGTGCACTTTTGAAAGTGCAGAGGCAAAATTTCCAAATGGGCATCTCAAATTGCAAAATTTGAGAATCCCATCAGATCTCAAGGGTTATCCTTGAATGAAATTGGAAATGTGTGTATGCTCTATGTCCAAAACCATATGATTTCATCCAAACCCACTTTTTCACCATTTCAGAAACTTGACATGAAATTTTGAATAGGTTATTAACATAATTTTAAAAATATGTAAGAATAGAATTTGTAGAAAATTGAATTTAGTTTCTAGGATACTAGTCCTTTTTTGGAAAAAAAATAGATTTATTATTTGAAAATTTGAAATTTTAATGCAATAATACTAAATTTTTAGGAAAAAGATAAAAAACAGGTGCATGTCTTAAAAACATAAGTACAAGATTTTTTTATTTTATTTTTAAGCTTTCAATATAAGTAGAGGACACATGCCTAGATGTGCCACATGTTTTTTGTAATTTTTTTCAAGTAAATAATTAATTATGATTTCTTATTAGAACATTTCAAAATTATTAAAACATGTTTGTCTTACCACCATAACTTGGTCAAAATTTATGAAATTCAATTTTTTTTATCCTAAAGTATGAGAAGCATAAAATGTGGCACATCTTTTAGATTCAAAAAATGTGAAATAGTTTGAAAATTATAGAAGTTTTGCAATCAATCTATCAATGAGGACTTTAGTCGTAATGTATGTAGAAAATCTATAGTAATTATCTATTAAATTCAAAATAAGGCATATATTATATTAGTGGAAAACTGGCAATTTATTCAATAAACCCTCTTTGTTTAATCAAATTCAGATAAAAAAAGTTGTCAACCACAAGAGAAAACTTTGGAAAACTAAGGAAATTTTGTACACATTTTTTCAATTGACTTTGTAGGTATGGCAATCTTGAGCCAAATCTCAAGCCTAGTCATTTTGTCAGAAAAATTGATATCCATTTGTAATAGATATTTATTACATGCATTATTTATAATATTCTATATTATTATTAATAATATATAATGTATAATATATTAATATACTATATACTAATATATTATATGTTTTTGAAAAGTTAAACAGCATTTACGGGGTGGCGTACCCTTCACAAAGGGCCGAAAAGGCCAAAGAAAAACATAGTTCAAATAGATCTTGAACTATAGGCACAACCAAAAATAACTGACAGACAACTGTCGAAAAACAAGGAAATTAAACAACCCCAGGACTAGAGGGGTCCAAGCTGACACCACGAGACCTGGGCCGGGAAACAACAATAGAAAGGGGGGGTCCCTTCTTCTTCTGAAGGACAACCAACCAAGGAGGCCCAGAGTCAAGAACCACTGGGGAAGGAGAGAGGAGCGACTCCACCCCAGGCACCACAGGAGAGGAACCACCAAGCAAAGGAAGCGGAGCAACAAATAACAAATCATCCAAAGGAACAAAAGAGGCATCCAACAGAGGGTAGACAGAGACAACAGCGTCAGCGGAACGGATAGGCACAATCTTACCAGCGTCAGCTGAATGCTCCAAAAGAGGATCCACGGAAGGGAATTCTGAGAGAGGATCAAAAGTATGTTCATCAACCCCCACTGAAGAAGAATTCGAAGGAGAGCCCACCGTGAGGTGATCCAATAGAGCATCCTTCCACCAAGTCACGACACCCTTGTGGCACACATGAGGACAGGCAGAGGCCAGATGACCCACCGAAAAACACCTCTGACACCGAAAGGGGAGACCCTCATAGTAAAGGAGCTGCTTCCACTGTCTATCCTCCACTAGCAAAACAACATCCCCATGGAGAGGCTTGGAGATGTCAAGATCAACTAACATCCGAGCGACTATGGTATGCCCAAACTCCCTAGTTGTAGAATCCACCATTAGGAAACAACCAATGGTATTGCCAATGGCCTCTAAGCATGATTCCTCCCAAAAATGGAGAGGAAGGTTTGGTAGACGGACCCACAAAGGTCTAGTGTTCAACGGCTTCGTAAGGGGGTTGAAAGAACGAGACCAAGGCCTGATGGCCAGAGAATGAATACACCACATCCACCCTTTGTCCAGTACATAGTTTCGATCAAGTAGGGAGCCAAAGGTAGCAATAAAGAAGCCCCTAACGCTAGGGTAGAGTTTGATTTCCCCAGCAAGCAAGGGCTTCCAAGAAGCCACCACCCATTCGTGGAGATCCGGGAGGGATTGCCACATTCCATTCAATCTATAGACCACCCTTGTTTTCAAATAGTACTCTTCATTGTCTACGATCTTTGGACCACAAACTACCACAGGGGAGTCCTGAGCACAGGGTAGAGATCTATGAGAAGGAGGCCGAGCACCCACCCTAGCAGCATCAGAAAAGGATTTTACCTTCCCTGCAAAACACCCAATAGCAGAAGGACGAGAGGCAGGAGTAGAGCCCCCAATCCCAACACCAGGCACCGGCGCCGAGACAAGGGAAGGACCAAAGCCCCCAACAAGAGAGAGATCGAGGGCACCACAAGGCACAAAGGTAGCCAGGGGCACCAAAGAGGCCAAAAAATGAAGCAGGGTGAGCTAGAGCAGGGCGCGGAGCCATAGCAGTGCATGGAATGCCACCAGAGACACCATCCAAATTGGCAGCTAGGACAGAGCCATCATCGCCACCAGGAGAAGAGGAGTAATCCCCTTCCATGCCCCTAGCTGGAAGCACGCAGTCCCTAGCCTCAACATCTACAACACCCACTGCCATAGACCTCCCAACGGACCGTTGCAGGACAAAAGCGCTCATGTTCTTTCTCCAACCCAAGCACATTTTTGACAATTTCCCTCCGGTTTAAGTGATTATTATATTATAGTATACCATATATTATATACTACATATATTTTATATAGAATATTATATATTATATACTACATTATAATATATATATATTGAGATAGAGTTATCTAGGTACCTAGTGTGAGGGAGAGACTTGAGAGAGACAGGGACATATTGAGAGATAGTTGTCGAGGAAGGGTGGGGGGCATAGAAAATAGGAGAGACCTAAGAGAGGAAGGGATATATAGAGGGAGAGATCTCAGAGAGACAAAGGGAGTGAGAGAGAGTTGTCTAGGTATGGTGGGAAGGAGAGACTTGAGAGAGAGGCAGAGGGAGTTATCTAGGCTAGGGTGGGAGAGAGAGAGACTTTAGAGAGAGGGGTTTGGAAGGGATAGAGGGAGGGAAAAATTTGAGAGAGAGTTGTTTAGGTAGGGTGGGACAGATAGAGGGAGAAAGAGACCCAAGAGAGAGAGAGGGTGGGAGGGAGGGAGAGACATGAGAGAGAGGTGGTGGGAGGGATAGACAGAGGGAGAGACTTGAGAGAGAGAGGAAGTTAAATAGTTAGGGTTGGAGGGAGAGACCTGAGAGAGATAAGGGTTGGAGGGAGCATGCTAAGAGAGAGAAAGGGAGTGGGAGAGAGGGGGTTGGAGTGAGAGAGATATTTGTCTAGGTACTTGGTGGGAGGGATAGAGGTAATTGAGAGACATATAGAGAGAGTTGAGAGAGAGAGAGAGAGAGAGAGAGAGAGAGAGAGAGAGAGAGAGAGAGAGAGAGAGACTTGGGAGGAAGAGAGAGTTATTTAGTTGGTGTAAGAGGGAGAGACCTGAGAGAGACAAGGGGGTTGGAGGGATAGAGGGAGGGAGCATCCTAAGAGTAGGGAAAACTTTATTGGCGAATCTTTGCCAATTGGCAAATATTTGAAATCGGGACCTCCAAAAATGGCAAATAATACAAGCTAGAAAGGATGCCGAATCGCTAGGTTTTTACAAAAAAAAAAATTGTTTCCATTAATTCGCCAATGCATTTATTTTTAAACGATGCATCATCTTCGCAACTGATTTGCCAGTAGTTTATACTGTAAATACAAATATTACTTATATTCGCCAGTAATTTTATATTCTTACAATTAATTTTTGGGAAATATCGCCACTAATAATAGTTTACCGTGTCATTTTAGGGATATTTTAGCCTTGAATATGTTTATTATTTATTTCCATCAATTATCTTTTTAATCGAATGGCTGCAAGTGAACTCCATGACTTTATTTGCACATGCCTTTTAAAAAGGTTGTTGAGGCCCGAAATTTGTTTTGGGCCACACGATTAGATTTGATCATGTGGCCCAGAACAAATTTCGGGACTCAACAACCTTTTTAAAAGGCAGGTGCATATAAAGTCACAAAATTCACTAAGTAATGGAATTCACTAAGTGCATATAAATCGGCGTATCGGCAGGACATCCCTAAGTGTCTCATCGATGATGTTTAGTCACACCGATATTCACTCATGGAATGAACTTGCACTACAGCCATTTGATTTAAAATGGAATGAACTTGCACTGCAGTCGTCTGATTTAAAATGGAATCAACTTGCACTGTAGCCATCTGATTTAAAATCTAATCAATGGTAGAATTTTCAAGTTTCATTTAGTATTAATTTTCAAGTGAATTATTTAAAAACACTTCATCCGTGTGTGCTCCAATGCATTTTCAATAGTGAATTTATGCTTGGTGGCGAGGGGCTCTGCCCCTCGACCCCGCCTGTATTGTGACAGGAGTGCATTGGGGCCGCTGTCCCCAGACCCCGCGAGGGGGCGTTGCCCCCTTGACCCTCACAAGGGGTGTTGCCCCTTGACCCCGTCGGTGGTTGCCGCCCCCGGGCCCCTGCTTTAATATTAAAAAAAACAAAAAAAATATGGGGGAACTACGCCGACCAACTACGCAAATTTTTAAAGGAGAGATTCGCCATTGTAATTAATCATTTTACTGATTATTCACTAGGATTCGCCAATGTGATTTTTTTTTTTTACCAATTATTCATTAAGATTCGCCAGGATTTTACAAATTTTTGAATAATGTGCATAAGATTCGCCAATAAAAATTAATATTTTTTTCAAATATTAGGAAAGATTCGCCAAGATTTTACACCTTTGCTGAGGGGGGGGGTTTCTTAAAGTTATCCCTACCTGAGAGAGAGAGAGAGAGAGAGAGAGAGAGAGAGAGAGAGAGAGAGAGAGAGAGAGAGAGAGACCTTGACAATTTTGCATTATTTTCTCTTATGACACTTTCAAGACTACCCTGTATTAGTGCACTCCAAAATCATAGGGGTAATTCAATGAAAAAATGAGGCATTTTTAAGTGTTAGACTTCCCACCTTGACATATTGGTATAGGTGGTTTCGCTCCATTATGCACAAAACAAAAAAAAGATTCTTTCCACTTTTGCACTGCTTTCTATTGACAACTTTTGCAAAATTGCATTTGACACTCTAGAACACACAAATGGTGTTCACTTGACCAAAATTGAGAGAGTTTGGTTTTAAGGGACTCAATATCCACCTTTAGGTGTAGACAAAGCATTCCTACATGTCACGAGCTCCTGAAATGACTTTGTCAAATTTTGACAATTTTTGGCTTTTAGGGATCTTGAGAGAGTACCCTAGAAAGAGTATGCTAGAATGATTGAGTGATTTGAGAAACCAATTCATACCTTCCCCATAATTTACCTACCTACCTTGATTTGTCCATGCTTCCCATTCATCAAAATTATAAAGAATTTTATAAATTTTGCATTTTTTGCTCTTAGGACTCTTAAGAGACTACCCCAAAAAGAGCACCCCAAAATGATCAGGTCATTTGGCCAAAAAAGTTAGACCTTCCATAGTATTTAGCTACCTACCTCAACATTTCCATGCTTCCCATTCATCAAAATTACTATAAATTTTGCATTTTTTGCTCTTAAGGCTCTTAAGAGACTACCTTAGAAAGAGCACCTGAGAACGATTGGGTGACTTGGGAAAAAAATTCAGATCTTCCCTAGTATTTACCTACCTACCTCGATGTGTCCATGCAACCCAATCATCAAAATTACTATAAATTTTACATTTTTATATTTTTTGCTCTTAAGGCTCTTAAGAGACTACCCCGAAAAGAGCACCCTAGGAAAATTAGGTGGCTTGGGAAATGAAGTCATATCTTCCCTAGTATTTACCTACCTACCTTGATGTTTCCATGCTTCCCATTCATCAAAATTACAACAAATTTTATAAATTTTGTATTTTTTTCTCTTAAGGCTCTTAAGAGACTACCTCAAAAAGATCACCCCAAAATGATTGGATAACTTGGGAAATGAAGTGAGACCTTACCTAGTATTTACCTACCTACTTTGATGTCTCCACACTACCCATTTGTCAAAATTACTATAAATTTTGCATTTTTTTTTCTCTTAAGGCTCTTAAGAGACTACCCTAGAAAGAGCACCCCAAAATGATTAGTTGACTTGGGAAACAAAATTAGACCTTCCCTAGTATTTATCTACCTACCTTCATATTTCAATTATTCCCATTCATCAAAATTACTATAAATTTTACAAATTTTGCATTTTTTTCTCTTAAGGCTCTTAAGAGACTACCCCAAAAAGAGCACCCTAGAACAATTGGGTGACTTGGGTAATGTAGTCAAACTTTCCCTAGTATTTAACTACTTACCTTGACATGTCCATGCTACGCATTCATCAAAATTACTATAAAATTTACATCTTGGCTATGTGTATGTGTGTAAAATGTGCACCAAAAATTGCTTCTGCTTTAAATAGATAAAGTATCAAATTTAATTCAAAACACAATCACACAATTATAACACTAGATTTATGTGGAAAACCCTAAAAGGGAAAAAACATGTTGAAGAAGCTACTTGGAACGATTGTCCAAATCCAAACTCACAAATAAAAACAAGATTTAAAAAAAATTATGGGCTACAACCCAAAGGAAGCTACAACTCCTTGAAATATAGTTTTATGGCTTCAACCAAAGGAAGCTACATCTCCCTATAGAAAAAAAAACTTATACAATGATGATACAACCTCTGTAAAAAATAATTCACAAGGAATATTGATCAATTACCACAACACTCTTCACATTGACATATATCTTCAACACCTCTACTTAACAACCTATGTTGCCTTTAGCTCATTGCTTTCAACACACTTCATTACACATGTACTCGCGAAAACATATTTTCACATTACACACACCTACTGAAACATGCACACCCACTGATTCATACTGATTTGTGTAGACCTACTAGTACAAATATTCTTCAAGGTGAAAGGTATTAATGTTACTCATTGATGATTTCTCTAGGATGACATGGGTTACATTCTTACAAGAAATCAAGAGATTTTAAAACATTTAATATTTTAAAGTTAATGGTTGTGTGATCATAATCATAGTACAAACTAAATATGCTAGATCCAAATGAATTTAAAGCCTATTTAATCCCCTAAGTCATGATCCCAATAAGATATTCAAAATTTAAAAGACTAAGAACCCATTAAAACTAACATGAAGAACATGAAAACATAATGGAAACCTACTTTAAAACCTCAAATATTATCCTATTAGTGGAGTGGTGTCGCATTGATGTGGAATGGTGACCCTTTCCCATTCCCTTGGATAATATGAGCTTGTTCCAATCAATTTTATTGAAGAAAATCGATGAAACTAATGAGATATGTTTGAAACATGATATAAAACTAATTTAACATGATGAGATGAGTTCCAAAGGTTAATATGCTTGACAAAATGGATGCAATCTATGCTAAATGTAAACAAAGCTCTAAAAATATAAAAGCCATTTAAAGAAAACTATGCTAAAATGAATGCAAACTAAGTTAACATGGAAGCCATTAATAGATGCTTAAGCTAAATATAGATGAATACTGTGTCACCAAAAATTGTATACCTTTGAAGAAAAGAACAATTTTGTGCTCGTTTTGGTCCTACTTTAGGTCCCCTTTCATCAATTTTCACCCTAAAACAACATTTATAGGCCCCTAAGGTTCGTTATTTTTTACTTTGAGGCATGTTATACCTAAGGAATCATTCAACTCCTGACAAAAAACATCAAAACTATTCAAAAATAACTAATCCCACTTCAAAATCCCTTAGTGGGACTAGGTCACCCAAGTTGGCAACCTAGTCCTTTTTGAGGATTTTTGTAATTTTAAGTGGGAAAATGAATATTTTTTCAAAATTCTCGATGGGTGTTGGCCTCTTAGGTCAAAATTATTGACAATTAGGTCTTTTTTCTTATAAATATTTCTTTTTAGGTCGTCTTTCCACTCTCTCTTAGTCATTTTTCACATCCAACTCCAAGAATCAAGTGCAAAACATCTTCCTCAAGAAGATTGATCTCTCTCACTGAAAAGTTCAAGATTTTGGACAGCAAACTAGGGATTTTTGCAAGTGTTCAAGGTCACTCCACATTCAAGATCACACATTGAAAAAGGTAGAACAGGTGCAACTAGCCACCAAATCACACCTAAAGACTGTTTTCAAAGTGACTCTATCTTCTACTTTCAGCCGATTTCCAGATTTGAGGTTTGCATCCCATTGCATTCCTTTTTACACTCATTTGTAATGTTGTAGGGTTTCTAGGATTGAAGTATTATATCATTCCAAATCTTTTGCATGCATCTTATTCTAGCACAATAGAATAGGGTTTTGTCTTGTTTTAGGTTTTCCTAGTTCTAGACACACTTAGAGCTAGGGTTTTATGTAGATTTTCCATCTCATTACAAGTTTAAATACAAAATAGGGGTTTGACCAAGGCAAACCCCACATTAGAAACCTAAATATATTATGTTTTGCAGGTTATTTTACAGATCTGAGTCTGGATTCCTATGAAGAAATAACATACAGACCATAGGCCTCTGTGTGCATTTTCAATTTTCCAGAAAAGCTGAAATGGACTAGGTCACCCATAGTGGTGACCTAGTCCCACTGGAGGTTCCCGACAAAAAAAATTGCAGATTTGGAGATCCAGTTAGCAGAAATGCCATCTAGAGCAATTTACCTAAAAAGGGACTAGGTCGCCCCACTTGGCGTAAGTGTCGCTGTTGACTCAAAATTCAAATTTCTCAGGTTTTCTGAGGCTTCCACAATGTCCTCTTCGTCCTACATCAGTTCCCAGGTGCACCCACTTGATATAATACGTCATTTTATTTAGTTTAGTCTTCATTTTGTCATTGTTACATTACATCATGTATTTTCCAAAAACATAAGCTCTCTTAGTTAGGTTTACATCTTACATTTCACTATTCAACATATTTCAATACATATTCAATCTCTATCATTGAATGAATCGCAAGGTTTAATTCCCCATGGTAAAGGAAAATCCTCTTCCTCCTAGGTGAAAAACCTAGGAAGTTGTAGAGGACTCATTCCTTTGTCACACCCCAAATGCATTAAATTTTGCGGTTCATTTTGGTGAACTTGCATTTAAACACATTGTACTTTTGATTTAGTCCACATTTACATCCTATGAAATTTCTCTCTAGTATTGCATTGAATGTTGCATTGTTTAACAAGGCATCCTAGTGTTTCATACTTTGCATTAGTGAAAAAGACTCATATTTTGCATTCATTTCCTTGCACAATACATAAATTTGGCATATTGCATATACCCTTGCACATTACATTCCAAAACACTACATTTTTCATCAAAAAAAATAGAAAAACTTAAAAATAGCCATACTAGGACTAAGTCGCCACCTTGGGCGACCTAGTCCTAGTACACATTTTTTTTAGCAGTAATTTTTGAATTTCATTTTCAGATTCTAAAATATTTGTTTCCTTCAGTTTATGCTTTATTTTATTTATGTTATTCTCTGTTATATGATTATTCTTAGCTTAATTTGACATTTATGAGTAGCATTAGAGCTTTACATGTTTCATTTTCTACTTTAGTTCCTAGTTCTTTCAAAACACATTCAGTAGAACATACACTTGAAAACATTAAAACCTCACATGATACAATGCACACAATTCTTCACTATAGGAACACTATATCATATAAACCTTTTAGTAGTGATGATTTGGATAAGTTGGATGAATCCCTTTAAGGCTTCCTCTCACTCACTTCATCCACTAAGGTTGGTGATGATACAATTAAAACCTCCCCACCCTTGTCTTCCAAACCTTTTAGTTGTGATGATATGGGCATGTTAGATGACGTTCTCTAGGATTTCATCTCACCTACTTCATCCACTATGGTTTGTTGTGATGAACAACCTAAAACAAAAGATGTCAATTCCATCCAACCTCAATTTTTTCTTTACCCACCTTCCTCTAAACCTCCAACCCCATCCCAACCTGAGTTTACCCTTTACCCTCCTAAGCATGATACCATTGCTCACACTCATTATACTAGTAATAACCCACATCCCCAAAAACCACCTAGATCAACTTCCCTACCATTTCCCAATCCTATCTTACTTGTGGCTCCCCATTTAAACTCACAACTTAGGGAGTATGATTTCGTTGAACAACTTATGAACACTCCCACCAAGATATCCCTTTGGGATCTCCTTCAGAGATCCCTTAACTATCATTCTATGCTTCAAACATTGCAATAGATAGTGGTCCCTCCTGTTATGAATGCTAATGATGTGGCATCCCTCCTCCAAGAAATAAATACAACTAATGTAGACATTACCTTCTATCAACATGAGCTCCCTCCCTTAGAATTAAGAAAACAAAATGAAGCCTTTATGATCATAGCCTAGTATGAGCACATAGGCATCAAAAGGACCCTCACTGACAATGGCTTTACTCTAAATGTGTGCATTGTGAATCTTCTTGATAGGTTACATGTGGATAGATCGCAAATCTAGTATGATTCCTTATCCATTAGAGGATTTGACAATGTTACAAAGAAACCTCTTGGTGTCATCACCTTACCCATTACTATCGAGATGGTTACGTTGCAAACTCCTATCCATGTCATGCCCTATGAC
Organism: Sequoiadendron giganteum; assembly: GCA_007115665.2. Taxonomy (NCBI): domain Eukaryota; kingdom Viridiplantae; phylum Streptophyta; class Pinopsida; order Cupressales; family Cupressaceae; genus Sequoiadendron; species Sequoiadendron giganteum. The sequence goes on along the minus strand of CM021102.1, from coordinate 181,012,470 downwards.
ATTTCCTATAATATTTGTTTGCATATGGATTCTAGTGTTGTCATTGATGCCAACCTAAGTCATTGATCCGATACGCACCTCTGTATCTATTCATACCACAAGTCAGAGTGAAGAACAAGGTATCTGGTTAAAGTTAAGTCTATCGATCAATATGAATTATCTGCTTATTAGTTCATGTTGTGCATCTCAGGGAAGGTCGTTGAGTATCTGGAAAACCTTATTCTCTATTTTTGTGTCTATGCATCAATCGGTGTACAATTTTGAGGATCGGATGTATTAATTTTTTGTTTATTAGTGTTAGAAGGCCGACTTGGTGGATATAAACATTGCGGATTTTTAAGGAGTATTTTCTTAAAAAAAATTGTATTTGAACATGTTTATTTAGGTCCTCACTATGCTATGGACAACTGTGGATGGTACACGTTAAGAATCATTTGAGGATTTAGCCGATAGTTGGAAAATATTATATGTTTTTTAAAAGCCGACAAGAAGATAATATTATCCTTTGATGTAGCTATTTAAGATCAATTGTTTATATCTTTTTGGTATCAAAGCATGATAGAAGTGAAGTGTATTATGGTGTGATGCAAAATTCAAAAGGGCAATTGTGCGATTTCATCTATGCATATAAGATTGGTGAAGCGAGTTGCAGCAAAGCTGAGTAGAAGCACATAATCAAATAGAAGGTTCAAAATTTGATCTTATATGAGCTTAACCAAAACTATAATCTAGAATTAGTAGATGCTATTCATTCAATTCAACCCTTCAGATGGATTTAATCTAAACATTTTTTAAGGCAGTGAGTTCTAGGTAGTGTGTCTGAATGCAAGTGCATTCCCATTTTGTAAAACTTATATTTGATTACTCAAATTGTGGATTGACCTCCACTGTGGTTTTTCCCCTAATAGGGTTTCCACGTTGTGGATGATTTATTTGTGTGTTTACATCTTTCCTTTGGTTTAATGTTGAAATGGTTTAAATATCAGAATAATAAAGTTGAAGATTACAAAACATTGATTCACCCCCCTCTTAGTGTTCCCAGATTCCAACAATTGGTATCAGAGCTTAGTTCCTCTGAAGGAGTTTGACAACTTGAGGTGGATCTTGGAATGTAATGGACTTTGGTAGTGTTTAGGAACAAATTTTGGTGGCAATTGATGATCTTGATCAGTCTAAAGAAGAAGTCTAGGAATTGAAAGAAAATCTTAGGGATGTTGAGAAATTCATTCAGACATTGAAGGAATAGATTATTAAATCCAAGGAAAAGAGGAAGGATATTTGTGATCATATTAAGTAGAAAGAGAGCAAAAACATGGATGATGCTCACTTGAATCAAACCTTGAGGGAAATAACCCAAGAATGTGAAAATCTTTCCAGAGACAATGCTACCGTAAAGCATGAAATTGAATCTATGGTGATGAAGCTAACTAAGGAAATTGAAGAAATAAATAAGAATGAGGAGAATCTTGCTTAGTTCTTAAAATAAAGATCTGATGAATGTAGAAGAACTAATGGAGAATTCATTCAGTTAGAAAATGAATTGCAACAATCTAGAAACAATGAAGAAGAGCTTGAAAAATAAATTATTATTCTTAGGGATGAACTTACTACTACAAATCAATACAAGGAGAAGTTTAAGATTAGCTCAGTTAAGATTGATGAGATAAATCAAGGATAGAAGAATGGAAATGACAAGCGAGGTCTTGGATATGAGAAAGTAGAATGTTCTAGATCTGGACAAATAAACTTCAAGCAAGGAAATCAGATGAACAAAGGTGGAACGTATCCGGTAAGACAACCTAATGCTCAAAAGTTTAATGGATACTGTTTTTATTGCAAAAAATTTGGTCATATGGCTACTCAATGTAGAAGTAAAATAAAATCAAGTGATTCATCATTCTTTGGTTAGTGTTTCAATTGCAAAAGTTTTGGTCATCAATCAATCAAATGTAGAACTATGTCAAACAAATTTGTCAGTAGAAGGAATGCTGAATGTTATACCTGTGGAAGATTTGGAAATATTGCTAACCAATGCAAATCAAAAATAAATCAATGGAATGATTGGCCTAGACAAGGAAATATTGTGTGCTACAATTACAATAGATATGGTCACATTGCAAGATTCTATAGAAACAAAAATGTGGATAGAAGAGGTTTGGTACACAAATGCAAAACTGCACAAAAAGATGATCAAGGAAAAGGGAAAGTGACTGCAGATGAAATAAGAGATCAGATGAAGAAGAAATGGGTAAGGAAGAACGAGTTTGATGCTGGAAATGGTTCTACATCAAAACCTGCTTCTGGTAATTCCTTCAAAAACTGATTTCAGGCCATTGGTCTAGGGGGAGTTTTTCAAGAAAATCCTTTGTTCCCCTAATGGTAGTTAGCACCGAAATGTAGGAGATTGTCAAAAGTTGTGCTAATAGTTTACAACTACATTGGAATATCACTTGAATAGAAATTTGAGAAGTTGAAGGTACTTAGAAGAAATTTTCTCTCGATGTCTGAGAAAGAAGGGTATTCAAAACACCTAGGGAAAAAGTATTTATTAAAACTAAAAGTTAGATAAAGGACATGTTGAAACCCTCATTTGTCACTTTGCATCGAAGAAAAGAAGAAGGAGAGCACTCTGCAATATAATTTTGAAGGAGAAAAGATAATTCGATGGCGAATCACTAAATTCATCAGGTATTTCAATCATTTGTGGAATTTCCATTTAATTTAGTGCTCAGTAGAAGAACTTGTTTGGTACGCAAAATGGAACAAATCAAAGGAATTGTGAATTTAGATGAGTTTAGTAGTGAGAAGATTAGATTTGTAAGAAAATTGTTGTCATTCGATGAATTGAAATGGTTGGAAGATGTGAAACACAAAATTCTGTACATTTGGAGTAAACTCCCCTATTTTGAAAACGTAGAAATTGTTAAGTTTATCTTGAGTAGATTGAATGATGATACTCAAAATCTGGACAAACCCTATCATATTTTGAATGAGGTAACTGGAGTCCTAACTGGATTATGCAAAATTGGGGATATACCGAGAAAGAAGTCTATTTTGAATAAAGAAGTTGAAACCCTAATCGGAGTAATTGGAGACCAAAGGGCATTGATAATTTTGACAATCAGAGATTCTGTAACAAGGTACATTGTCTATAAAATATTTTTCATAAACAGAGAAGGAGCAACCTTGGCTGGTGTAGTTTAAATCTCTCACAAAATGATAATGGAAGATCAGGACTTTGACCTGTGTGGACTGCTAAAGGATCAACTAATGGAGAACGTGCAATTAACAAAGGAGACAGGTTATCCTTTCAGGTTTGGCACTTTGATTACATGTCTTATGATGTAATTTATGAATTACTTGCCACTTAAGAACAATGTTGTATGGGAGGAGAATGAACCAGTTTGCAAATAGATTTATGAACACTCTAATAATTTGGCAAATTATGATCAAGAATATGCAAGTTTCTTTAGAGGTTTGCTAGAAAAGTTTGGATTATTTTGCATTTCCCTTCTAGTAAGGGCACTTGAAGTTGGTTCCTCTTCTGGTGAGGTGGAGAGAAAGAAGAAGAGAGGAGAAAAATAAATTATTGTTTGTACTCCTCTGGTATGCAAGACTCCAAGAGTTGAAGGCAAAGGAAAAGAAAAGGTGGTTGTAGATATTCTAGATGAAGAATATGATAAGGAAATTGAGGTCACTTAGGGAAAAGAATTAGAATTTGCTGAACTAGATCAAGAAAAGGTAGAAGGAAGTGAAGAAGAAGGTGATTTATCCAAGGAAAAACTACTGCAACTTATTCATGAGGAAGATGGAATGCAAAAAATTGCAAAATTATGGCCTATCAGACCTTCATATGAACATGATATGAATTTAAGTGTACTAAGTGCTCATATTGTGCACAACCAGATCAAATTGGAGAGTTTGGAGAATTTGCTACTTAAAGAGATCATTGAATGTATCAAGGAAATCATGGACTCTGAGTCTTAGAACAAGAAAGAAGAAGAAATAATTCTACATTTGAAGGAATAGTTCAGGCTATCACTTATTAAGTTGAAAAGGAAAATGAATGAGCTAAGGAAATGTATAAGTACAAAAAACATTTATAACTATTGTATTCGTTGGCCTCATGTAGTTGGGAAATACAAAGAAAAGTTGGAACAAATTGAAACAGAACTAAATAGAATTGTACAAATTTTTAATATGTTTCAAGATCAGGATGGTGCAATCAAGAAAAGGATTCAAGAGTTATAGTCTGAGCATACAAATGTGCAGAATACCAAAAACAAGCTTGTGGACACTTTTTGGAAAGTAAAGGACTTAACAAAGTGCAGACTGGAGCAGTTGATTGAGATACTGAGGAAAGGAAAAAAACTAGAAGAAACCATCACTATTCTAGAATCTCTCATTAAGATTATCAACTGGACATCTTAAAATAACAGCATTATCATAATCATTGGGATTGCAGTAGAAGCTTGGAAGAAGTTTCTTCCAGAGATGAAAGAAAAACATAAGATAATCTTCTGACTCAAGTAGTAGTTGATCTTTTTCAAATTTTGCATCAGTTTTTAATCAACAAGTTTTTGGTCATATTTCCAAGGTGGAGATTGAATATGTGTTTTTCATTGATGTCAAAGGGGGAGAGAAAGCAGTGAAAACTGCCTTATCAATTTCAGGGGGAGCTATGTTTTGAAGTTTGAAGTTTGGCAACGTACTTATATTGGTTTTAACACTTAGTCATTTTTCACTAAGTGTTTCCATCAATGCCAAAGGAGGAGATTTTTGGCATATGGATTCTAGTTTTTTCATTTATGGCAACCTAAGTCATTGATCTGCTATGCACCTCTGTATCTATTCATACCAAAAGTCGGAGTGAAGAATAGGGTATCCACTTAAAGTTAAGTCTATCGATCAATATGCATTATCTGCTTATCAATTCATGTTGCACATCTCAAGGAAGGTCATTGAGTATCTGGAAAACCTTATTCTCAAGTTTTGTGCCTGCGCATCAAATGGTGTACGAGTTTGAGGATTTGGTGTATTGATTTTTTGTTTATCAGTGCTAGAAGGCCAACTTGGTGGATATAGTAGTTGTAGATGTTTAAGGAGTATTTTCTTAAATATTTTTGTGTTCAAACATGTTTATTTAGGTCCTCACTATTCTATGGCCGACTGTGGATGGTACGCATTAAGAATCATTTGAGGATTTAGCCGACGGTTGGAAAATATTATATGTTTTGTTAAAGCCGACATGAAGATAATATTATCCTTTGATGTAGATATATAAGATCGATTGTTTATATCTTTTTGGTATTGAAGCATGATAGAAGCAAAGTGTATTACTGTGTGATGTGAAATTCAAAAGGGCAGTTGTGTGATTTCATCTGCACATATAAGATTGGTGAAGCGAGTTGCAATAGAGCAGAGAAAAAGCGTAGAATCAGACAAAAGGTTTAGAATCTAGTCTACAAGCTTAACCAAAACTGTAATCTGGCATTAGTAGATGCTATTACTTTAGTTTAATCCTTCAGATGGATTTAATTTGAAAATTTTGTATGGAAGTGAGCCTTCCTATTTTGAGTTGTGAGCTCTAGGTAGTGTTCTTGAATGCAAGTGCATTCCCATTTTGTAAAACTTATATTTGAGTACTCAAATTGTGGATTGACCTCCATTGTGGTTTTTCCACTAACAGGGTTTCCACGTAAAATCCCTTGTGTTATGGTGTTGTGGATGATTGCTTTGTGTGTTTACATATTTCCTTTGGTTTAATGTTGAAATGGTTTAAATATCAAAATAATAAAGTTGAAGATTGTAGAACCCTGATTCACCCCGCTCTCAGTGTTCCCAAATTCCAACAATCTCCTCTTGGGAAGACCATGGAGACATGAGATGCATCCGGTACCCTTGACCCTTCATCACAAAATGAAATATGTCTATAATAATTTTTTTATCAGATTGACATAGATCTTGAGCCTGAATGTTGCTTACAACTTGAAAAGGGCACATCAAGTCCTCTCAATACCCTAATTCATACCTCCAATATCGCCCCTTCTGAGAAGGATCAACCTGAAGATAAACCCAAGTTTAATTTACTTGGTGACGATTGGGAATCTTTAGAATTTACTCCTTCCTTTATGGGTGAGTGTATTGTCACACAAGAAGAGGATACCCAACAAGAACAATCAGTTGTCCTCTCTACCCAACAAGAAGAACACCCTTCCCACACATCTACCTCATCTCTTTTGGAAGAAAATGCAACATATACAATTTTTTTTTATGAGATAGATTATTAACAGCCACCTAACCCACAAGAAATGGAAAGACTTTATGGATGTGGTTATGATCTTATGAAACAATTAGGCTACAATGGTAAAGGATGTGGAAAGCATGAGAAAGGCATCTGTATACCCATTGAACCTAATACATAAGGAACTAAGACCAGTCTAGGGTTTTCCTTTTCTAAAGCTACTAAAACCAATCAATGAACCTCTCTCAACATCAACACTATAACATGCACATCAAGAACCAACCTCTCGCTTAAACATCCTAAATTTCTTGATGTGGATTCTCCCCTCTTCACCTATGTTCATGATGATGAATATTTGAAACACTTTTTAGGTGCTTTGGATAGGACTTCTCACTCCAAGAGAGATGCCTCTTGTGCTATGATAAGTTTTGATCAAACTATTAGTAACATTAATGAACCTCACACAAGCATGGAACCATATGATCATGAAGTTCCTACATCTAATGCACTCCCTTTAGGATATACCTTGGACATACCAATGGATATCGTTGATAAAGATAAATTCATTAAGATTGGTAAGTTCCTTGATGATGAAGAACAAGAGGATCTTACAACCTTTCTTCATACCTTTCTCGAACTATTTTCTTGGAAATATTTTGCTATGCCTGGAATAGATCCCCAGATAGTTACCCATAACATTTTTCTTGCTAAAAATGCTAAGCTCATTCTCCAAAAGATTCAAAAAATGAATCCTAAGATATCTTTGCATGTTAAAGGAGAACTTGAAAAACTCCTTGATGCAGGTTTCATTCACCCCATTGATTATTCTCCTTGGATATCAAACATTGTCGTGGTGGCCAAACCCGATAATCATGTTAGGATATGTATGAATTTTAGAGACTTGAATAAGGCCTCTTTAAAAGATGACTTTCCTCTTCCTAACATTGACATGATCGTGGATTCCATTGTTGGACATGCTTTGTTATCCTTTATGGATGGATTTTTTGGGTATAATCAAATCTTCATCAACCCACAAGATCAATACAAGATGACCTTTACATCTACCCGGGGAACATTTTGTTGGGTTATGATGCCTTTTTGTTTAACGAACATTGGCGCTACCTACCAACGTGCAATGACCTTAATCTTTCATGACTACATCCAAAAAATCTTAGAAGATTATGTTGACGAAATTATTGCTAAATCCTTAACCCGCCAAGATAACTTGAATGTCCTCCACCAAATCTTCATAAGCATGCGTAAATATAACATGCACTTAAATCCCAAAAAGTGTGTCTTTGGAGTAGATAGTGGTAAAATTTTAGGGTTTATCATATCTCACAGAGGCATCGAGGTGGGCACAAATAATATTGATGCTAAAATTAATATGCCGCCACCTTGTAATATCTCCCAATTGCGTACATAACAAGTATGGATACAAGTCATTCGTTGTTTTATCGCCTGCTTAGCTGATCGTATGTTACCCTTCATGCATCTTTTCAACAAAACATATCTTTCAGGACGTCTTGCTAAATGGGTCATGTTGTTAACTGAGTTTTACCTTAAGTTTATTGCTCAAAAAGAAATTGAAGGCCAAGCCCTAACTGACCATTTAGTTGATGCTCCTTCACCCTTAGCATTACCCACCAATGACTCTTTCCCTGATGACAGTGTGTTTACTATAGGCCTTCCTACATGGAAATTTTACTTTGATGGATCCAAGTGTCGAACAAGCTCCAGTGTTGGAGTTATTTTAATTCCACCCATAGGTAATGCTATTCCCTTATCCTATCGCCTCATTTTCCTATGTATGAATAATAAAGCTGAGTATGAGGTGTTAATTGTTGGATTACACACTACTTTAGTCATGGGGGTTAAAGATATAAAGATCTATGGTGATTGACAATTAGTAATTAAAAAAATCAATGGTCTCTATCAAACTAAACATGAAAAAATTTCGCAATATAAGGATCTCGTTCTCAATCTGCTATAGAAATTTGACTCCTTCACCATTGATAATATCCCTCGAAAAGACAACCATCACATAAATGCAATGGCTAGTGCGGCCTCTCTTATCTCTCGTGTCGATCCTTTTGACAAATTAGTCTTTACCATCCCTCCTATTATGAAACCCTCCATCAATGATAGACCCGATGATGTCTTTCCCACTTTTCCAAATAATCACTGTGAATGGCATGATGTCATCTTTAATTATCTGAAATATGGTACCATTCCCGAACCTACAACTAGAAATACTTGCATTCGCCTCAAAAATTTAGCCACTAAGTATATAATCCTTGTTGATACATTGTATAGAAGATCCTTTGATGAAATCCTTCTATGATGCCTCAAGGATGCTGAAACTCATGTCACCCTCGAACAAGCTCATTTTGGTACTTGTGGAAGACATTTTGGAGGAAAAAACTTAGTGCAAAAACTCCTTCGCATGGGTTATTATTGTAAAAACATGGAAAATGATTGCTATGCGTATGTTAAGCGATGTCATCAGTGCCATGAACATATTCATTTGATCCATGCTCCTGCTTTTGAGCTCCATGCCCAAATACCTATCTGGCCATTCTCCGTGTGGGGATTGGACCTGATTGGAAAAATCTCCCCACCTTCTTCTACTGGACATACATTCATCATTACTGCAACCAACTATTTCACCAAATGGGTCAAAGATATTCCCCTTCAATCCACAACTGGTGAGGTGATATGTCATTTATTATTGGAACACATCATTGCTTGCTTTGGCCTTCCTTCCATGTTAGTCTCGGATAATGGTACACCATTTAAGAATAATGATGTGAAGAATTTTCTTGAGACATTCCATATTCAACATCGATTTTCAACACCTTATTACACATAGTTTAATGGTCAAGCCGAAATTACTAATAAAATCCTAGAGAAAATCCTTAAGAAGACTGTTAATCAAAACCAAAAAGATTAGCATACATAATTGCAATATGTGTTATGGGAATACCACACAAGTGTTTTTTCTTCTATAGGAAATACACCTTTCAACCTTGTTTACAGTACCGAGGCTATCCTACCTTTAGAGTTAGAAATCCCCACCTTGAGGATTTCTCTCCAAGGTCTTGTCGATAATGACACTTATTTGGAACAACATTTACACCAACTTGAAATGCTTGATGAACAACACATCAATGCTCTCGAGCATCTTCAAGATTACACTAAACAGTTGCAACACAAACATGATGTTGGTTTCATTCCTAGAATATTTAACAAAGGTGATTTGGTTTTATATGAAAACCAATGTAACACCATCGCCGATTACGTCGACAAAGGTAAATTCAGTCTTAATTGGTTAGGCCCCTATGTGATCGATACAAATTATGGAACTGGTGCTTATACCTTAATTGAGCGTGATGGTACTCCTCTTCGAGATCCCATTAATGTTGTGCATTTGCATAGGTATTATGTTTAATCCCCTTTTGAATGGTATGAATTATAGAGAAGTGTTGTTAAAGCTATTAGATTCTATCCTATTGGTTCTCTCATTGCTTCATTCTTGACAAATCATTATGCATGTGTCCTTAACACTAATGTGATTATTTAATTCATTTTTATAATTACTTTAGATTTCATACTATTCAATTTTACCTCTTGTGTGTTATGTTACTTTAACATCATAAGTGCATACCATATTTAATCTTTATGTTGCATCTAATATACATTCTAAACATGTTTTAATTAGATCACATACATTCTATTAAATCATGTTGCCATTAATTAAATACTCTACCAAAGGCTATTTAATTAATCACATTGTCATTTAACATCCACACAAATAAATTACACCATCTAAAATAAAAATGAATATATATACATATATCAAAAGTATTTTGTACAAGTCATCATAGTATACAGTATCAATGAAGACTGTGATTACTAGATCCCTCAAGATTTGGTACTCACGTTGTATCAGTAGTAGGACATCAGGAGACAGTCGTGCGTGATCGCAATCCACCGAATCTGAGTGTGAACTCCATCCCATCCATCCGTGTGAGTGTCACCCACTACTCACCTACTATCCAATCTCTCTCTGTCTATAACCGTGCCACCTCTCTCTCCAGTCTCTCCACCTCTTTTGGGGGTTGTGATGGTTGTTCTTGTTGTGCAACTCTCACTCGATAGATCTGCCTCCTTAGGTCCTCATAAGCTTCTCGCAGTCCCATGAAGGGTCTCAAGGTATCTGGCTCTCGCTCTACGATTAGTGGGGGCACGTATTCAGGGTCCATATCCTCTTCGTCGAACGCTGTCGACACTATCTCTATGACTGCCTGATGTAGGAACTCTTGCCAACCCTCTGGAGGCCCTAGAAAATTAAACCAGAATTTCATCAATACACATCATGATATATATATGTATGCATTAAATAATACACCAAAATATAACATACATATCAACATTAAAAACATCATCACCTATATCTCTGGTGGAATGTGGAATGTCCACCTCATCCTATGTAGGGGGCATGGATGATCTGCTCGCCTCCCCTTGGCTATAAGTGTTGGAAACTACTATTGCTACTATCTAAGATCTAGTCATATATATAGGTGAGACTTCTCCCTGCTAATATTGGTCCTTGGCTTCTGCCTCATCATCATCACTCAGGAGTGGCTCCTCTACTCTATCCTCCTCCTCCTCTCCCTCTTGTCCATCATAATCTGGATCTACATCCTCATCATACTCCTCATCAATAATATCAAGTAAATATGTCAACTTCCCTATAGCGTGTCTCCTCGGCTCTATCCTCCCTCTTTCTCTCTCTCCTCCCCCTCATCTAGTACATGTTCTATATATCCCACTGGCTCATCCATCGGGAACACTGGATCTAGTCATGATGCTCTCCAACACTCCTAATGGTCCCATGTGGCCCGAACATCATCTGCATCATCCAAAAGTGGATTATCATTATCAGAATAGTCAAAGTCACTCTGAATGACATTGTCTAGTGTGAACCGTGTTGTGTCACCTGGCCTACGATCACTCCAAAAAGACATCTTGAATGATGACCATGGTTGAGGTGGTGTTTTTACCTATCCAAACTGTCTCATAACCCAATCATAGTAAAATGATTGCACTATGTGATCATGTCATCCTACCAAGAACCTGCTCATCTGTAACCTCCTTAGTTGTCTGGTGTGATCTAGACACTAAAGAACAAGCTGGTACAACCTCCGCAGAATATCATCCTCATCCAGTCGGTCAAATCTCACCCTCCAAAAGTGCAGATCACTGTACTACCAAATTCATCATAATGGGTAGCCAAATGCCTAGGGATAGCCTACCACTGTCAGATACAAGAAGCCAAATAGCTAGGTACATGTGATATTCTCTAAACACCAAACCTGTAGGAGTGTACAATGTACCATACTACGAAGCTCCCAGAAATACAAACTGACCTAGATCATAGTACAAATGAGCTAGAATACATCATCCCCAAGGATAAACCATATGATTCTCTACCATCCCTTGTACTACGTACACTAGCCCACCCTCAAGGTGTGTTTCTCATCCATCTAGTAGAAGGACCAATGCTACTATATGCATCATAATCCACCTAACCACTAGCGCTCATGAGTAAAGTAACATAGCCAGATCAATCTGTCCCACAACCCTATCATCATGCACTGGACTGTCGAGGTAGTACTACATGTCTGCCCACTGCTCCTAGAAGGAATGACCCCTCTGCAAATGCACCCACTCCCCCTAAATAGGGACTCAGAGTATGCGGTGGATGTCCTCTAATGTGATAGTCGTCTCGCCCGTCGGTAGGTGGAAGGTACATGTGTCGGCATTCCACCGCTCATACAATGCCATCGGCATGGCATGATGATACCTCATGGGAGGCATGAGATATGCCCAATATATCCCCACCACCTGCAGATGCTCTATCTCTAGTGCTGATAAAGTCAGAGCCAAGCCTCTCAGGAAAATCAACTGTCTACCGCCTAGACGCTAACGAGAACGAGTCGGTACCTATACAAATCATCAAAATATGCTATCTAAATCATCTAATCTCTTCAATTATACTCTAATTCATCATGCAAGCGTGCTAATGTTGTTCTATTGTTATTTTCCTATGACCCTAGACACTTTAGAACCCTTTAGGGACACTTCGTGAACAAAAGGGCACTTTTTTTCCAGGACCCTAATCTAATCTAAACATGCATTAAATTCATTCTATAATTAAAAAATCATAAAGAAAAGGCTCTAGAATCAACTGACCTCATGTTGTCGATTGTCGCTCGCTACCTGATCCTACAACACGTCCAATCTCGCAGGGGTGAAATCACGTGTGCTCGACATCCTCTCGTTCTCTCCTCGTCAATATTCAACGCTACAAAATATAATTGAGAAAGTAAGTGCACAATTACTCTATTTTCATTCCTTTTAACTAACTCATTTTACACATATGTGCACAATTGTACCTTTTTACCATGTTAGACATTTTCTTGTACTTCATTCAAATCAACATACCGGGTGCTAGTGAGCTCTATTTTTTATGTTGTTTGTTGCATCAAAATCGTGTTTCCATGACCTACATCATCACTCACCTATTTTTATGAGGAATGGTAGTTGGAAATTCCCTCCGATATGTGTGTCCTCATTCGACATGGTTAGATTGCTACCTTGATTCCAACTCCATACAACAAGCGGAATTAAGGGGGGGCATACATCTACCCTCAAATTTGATCTTTAGGGATTAGATAAGAGGATTTTTAGGACTTCTAATGAATTTGTGTTGCAGGATGCAGTTCCTAACATTGTGGTTTTGCAGATAGCTACACTGACGGATTCATTCTCTCGCCTTTAAATGAGTATCCTTTTATGAAAATTAGGTGCATGGTTTGTTTAGAGTCCTTTAGCTTACATATGCATGTAGAGTCATATGGGCACTAAAGTGGGGGATAAATGTATCACCAAAAATTGTATACCTTTGAAGAAAAGGACAATTTTATGCCTATTTTGGTCCTACTTTAGGTTCCCTTTCATCAATTTTCACCCTAAAACAACATTTATAGGCCCCTAAGGTTCGTTAATTTTTACTTTGAGGCTTGTTATACCTAAGGAATCATTCAACCCTGACAAACAACATCAAAATTATTCAAAAAACACTAATCCCACTTCAAAATCCCTTAGTGGGAATAGGTCGCCCAAGTTGGTGACCTAGTCCTTTTTGAGGATTTTTGTAATTTTAAGCAGGAAAATGAATATTTTATCAAAAATTCTCGATGGGTATCGGCCTCTTAGGTCAAAATTACCGACAATTAGGTCTTGATGCTTATAAATACTTTTTTTAAGGTCATCTTGCCACTCTCTCTTAGTCATTTTTCACATCCAACTCCAAGAATCAAGTGCAAAACATCTTCCTCGAGAAGATTCATCTCTCTCAAAGAAAAGTTAAAGCTTTTGGACAACAAACTAGGGCTTTTTGCAGGTCTTCAAGCTCACTCCACATTCAAGATCACACATTGACAAAGGTTGAACATAGATGCCTATGGAGATTCATGGAGAAATCTAGGTTGAAGAGGTGCAACTAGCCACCAAATCACACCTAAAGACTATTTTCAAAGTGAATCCATCTTCTACTTTCAACCCATTTTCATTCCTTTTTACACTCATTTGTAATGTTGTAGGGTTTATAGGATTGAAGTCTTGCATCATTCCAAATATTTTTCATGCATCTTATTCTAGCACAATAGAATAGGGTTTTGTCTTATTTCAGGTTTTCCTAGTTCTAGACACACTTAGAGCTAGATTTTTATGTAGATTTTACATCTCATTACAAGTTTAATTACAAACTAGGGATTTGACCAAAGCAAAACCCACATGAGAAACCTAAATATCTTCTATTTTGCAGGTTATTTTATAGATCTAAGTTCATGTTCCCATGAAGAAACAAAATACAAACCATAGGCCTCCATGTCCACTTTCAAGTTTCCAGAAAAGCTAAAAGGGACTAGGTCACCCATAGTGGCAACCTAGTCCCACTAGAGGTTCCCGACACAAAAATTTGTAGATTTGGAGACCCAGTTAGCAGAAATGGCATCTGAAGCAGTTTACCTAAAAGGGGACTAGGTCGCCCCACTTGGCGTAAGTGTCCCAATTGACTCAAAATTCAAATTTCTTAGGTTTTTCAAGGCTTCCACAACTTCCTCTTCGGCCTACATCATTTTCCAGGTGCACCCACTTGACATAATAGGCCATTTTATTTAGTTTAGTCTTCATTTTGTCATTGCTACATTACATCATGTGTTTTCCAGCAACATAAGCTCTCTTAGTTAGGTTAATTAGTTAGGTTTACATCTTACATTTCACTATTCAACATATTTCAATACATATTCAATCTTTAGTATTGAATGAATCACAAGGTTTAATGCCCCATGATAAAGGAAAATCCTCTTCCTCCTAGGTGAAAACCCTAGGAAGTTGTAGTGGACTCATTCCTTTGTCACACCCCAAATGCATTAAATTTTGCGGTTCAAATACTAAACTAAAATGATAAAATTTCTCAATATGGATGCAATTGATTATGAATTTCAACAACATAACTTTTCTTTCAAAAGGTGGATCCATTTATCTTTAAATAGTGATCTATTTATAGGAAAGCAAATGAAAAATCAAGGGCTCGGATTGATATTATCTATCAATGGTCAATAATGAAAGGAGGATGAAACATGGATCAAGGATTCTCATCAATGGATGAAAATTAAATATCGCATGGATCAAGGAAAGACCAAGGGCTCATAATCATGCAAAAACATACACTTTGCAACAAATTTAAAAGGTTGTTTCAAAGTTTTGTTGGAATAACCATTGCCTTTTTTTGGAGGAAAATAAGAGAATATTCCCTTGGAATATTCCCTATTGCAAGTGGATGGGAGGGAAATTAGAAAATTTAGTAATTAAAACTAAATTTTAATGTGCAAGATGGGGGATAATATGATATCCATTAAATAATGAACTTATTTAATGAATAAGGAGTGCAAATGGCATTTAATTGAATTATTTAGGATTATTTAATTAAATGAGAGGACTTAGGGTTTAAATTAAATAATTACATTTATTCAATTTAAATAGGATGAAATTTTATTGTGATAGGGGGTGAACTAACTTAATTAGATTAATTATATTAATAGATGAAAAAGAGGTATTTAATTAATTAACTAGGTTAATTTAATTAAACAAGCAAAAGGAAGATGGGTTTTAGGAAAAAATGATGTTAATATAACATATTCAAGTGTCTACAGGTTGAAAATAAAATAAATATTATAATCAAGTGTTTAAGGTTTGATAGAGGCGACGAGTTCATACTGAATGAGTTTGAGGAATTTTTCGAAGAACATGGAATAAAGAGGTATCTATCTACTACTAGTTCCTCCTCAACAAAATGGAGTAGTGGATAGGAAGAATATCAATTCTCAATAGATGGCAAGAACAATGTTGAATAAAACCAAATTTCTTGATGTATATTGGAAAGAAAAAGTCCATACTACTATCTATATTCTCAAAAGAGGACAACTAAGGGTGAATATTACCAAGACCCCTTATGAGTTATGGTATGAAAGACCAAAAACTATCAAGTACTTCATAATTTTTAGAAGTAAATGTTACATTAGATGAGATGAGGAAGGCTTGGAAAAATTAGACTCAAGATGTGATGAAGGAATATTTCTTAGATACTCAACTAGAAGAGAATCTTACAAGTGTTGTAATAAAAGACTATGGAAGATAGTTGAGAGTGCAAATGCTAGGGTTGATGAAGAATCACATCAAATTACATATGAACAGGAAGATTGTTGGTCAGATGAACCTACCTACACAAAAGAAGAAGAAGAGATTGAAGAAAAAATAGAGACACAAGAGAAGACCACTAAGAATCCTGCTAAGTATGTTTAGAAGAATCCCTCAAAAGATCAGATAATTGGATATAAGAATGGAGTGTATACTAGAAGAAGATTTGTGAGGACAAATGAACATGTCAATGTCTTTTTATTATCAAGAATAGAACCTAAAAAAAAATTGATGCTAATAAGGATGAAGGATGGATACAAGCAATGGAAGAAGAACTAAATCAGATTGAGAAAAATCAAACTTGGGAATTGGTGCCAAGGCCTACAAACAAAAATGTGATAGGGAAAAAATGGGTGTTCAAAAAAAAAATAATGAATATGGAGAAGTGGTGAGAAATAAAATAAGGCCAGTGTGCAAAGGTTATTCACAAGTAGAAGGAATTGACTTTGAGGAGACATTTTCTCTAGTGGAAAGAATGGAAGAAATAATAATTTTTCTTGCATTTGTAGTTCACAAAGACTTGAAAGTATATTAGATTGATGTTAAATATACCTTCTTGAATGTGTTAGGATAGGTGAAATTATAATTTCTATCCTAAGTTGATTTATGTATATCCACATTCTTTTGAAAGTGTTCTAACGCACATGAGGGACAAAATATTTATTATTTATTTTCCTATGAAAAATTGTAATTGTATTCAAAGAGGTAGACCCATTACTATGACAATTACATAGTATTTTAGGAGGATATTCCTATTGGGTGTCCAACTTTGTGAGTGGGGACCGCCTTAGTGTGTATGTCCTTGCATGCTATTTGCATGTTTTGCATGCTATTGCAGGCTTGGGAACCTAGGTTTGCATGTTGGTGCATGCTCTTGCATGAAGCCATTGAATCCATTAGAGAGTTATGGAGTACTCAAGATGGACCAATTCTATTTGGATGTGGGTTAGGAACCTATGTGAAGTCATTGTCATTATTTAATATTTTATGCCATGTTTATGGTTTTTACACTAAGGGGGTGTAGATATTTCCAAGTGGTTTTTCTTGTTGTTTTGGGATACCATTTGTGGTATTCTCTCCCAAAAACTTCTATATATTGGAGCCTTGAGATGATGGTTTGTAAGAGTTTATTTATAGGTTCTCAGAGCGATGAAGTGCTACCAGAATATAGAGAGAAGTGTTATATTATTACATCTCATTTGTATATTAATACAAACATTGGATCTCTTTAGGTGTGGAGTTTTTTCTTGCAAGGGCTTCTCCACATATATCTTGTGTCACTTGTGTTTGGAAACTTGTAGTATTGCTGATTTTTTTTTCATTGCTGAATTGCTAATCACATAATCTCTTTATGGTAATCTTGAATACACATATTTCATATTTGAGACCACTTTATTAAGTTCATATTGCTGCAAGTTTTTACCTTGAATTTCTAACATTTTGTATCAAAGCTAATGGTTTTGTTAAGAGAGGGAAACATTTATTTTGAGTATTGAAGGTTTTTTTGATGCAATGAGAGCCTGTGCATTGTGGTTTTTGCAGATTTATGAAGAATATTGTAAACCATGGATTCTACCTCTCATTTAGATATTGAGAAATTAAATGGAACATGCTACGAGATGTGGAAATTGAAGGTGGAGGATCTCTTTGAATAGAGAGATCAGTGGTCAAAAATTTCTATTGAAAAGAAACTAGAATCAACATCTGATGAAGATTAGAAGAAAATGGACAAGAAGGCATGAGGAACTATTTGGTTGTGTCTTGTAATTCTATTCCTTTTGAATGTTTTAGAAGAATCTACTAATACATTCAATTTCTGGAAGAGGAGAGGTGATATCTAACAAAATAAAATTCTAACTAATAAGTTATATCTCAAAATATGTTTGTATTCTTTGAAAATGAAGTATGGTGATTATATTGCAAAAGATGTAAATGATTTTCATATAATTATAATTCAACTTGCTTCTATAGATGTTAAGATAGAAGAAGAAGATAAATGTATTTTGATTCTTTTTTCTTTAATTGAATCTTGGGAAAATATAATTGTTTCCATAAGTGGTGGTAGTACTGAACCAAAGATGGATAGTCTCCTTTCTATACTTATTTCAGAAGAGATGAGGAGAAAGTCCATGAATGCAAGATCCAAAGATGTCTTGTGTGTGTGAGGAAGGTCCAAAGAAAAAGGAGGGCCAAAAGGGAACAAAAATAGAGACAAGTCAAAAGGACATTCTAAAACCCCCAAGAAGAGAAGAGTAAAGAGTTGGAATTGTGGTAAGAGAGGAAATGTGAAGGAGTGTAGAAACAAGAAAAATATTTTGGTTACTTCCATGGAAAAGTACTTAGAATATGGTGATTCCGATGCTTTGTTTATTTTTGGTAACACTATTAGTGATGATGCTTGGCTTATTGATTTGGGTTGCTCCTACCATTAAATCCTCACAAGAAGTGGTTTACTTCATATTCATCTTATGATGGTAGAGAAGTTTTCCTTGGTGATAATAGCATGAATAATATTATTGGTAAGGAAAAGGTAAAGTTGTGTTTCAGTGATGGAAGGGTTAAAACCATTGAACATATTTTACATATTCCAAGACTTGTGAGAAATTTGCTTCCAATATCCAAGTTAAATGATTCTGGAATGCATGTGAAATTTTACAAGTCTAGTTGTAGGTTGGTAAGAGGGAGTTTGGTGATTAATAAATGATCTTAGATAGGCAATTTATTTAGGCTTAATTTTTCCACTTTTTGTAATTCTACCAATGTAACTGGCATTGAATATATGTTGTGGTACCAAAGATTGGGTCACATAAGTGAAAAGGGTCTTAAGACTTGAACCACCAAAAAGATATGCTTTTAGGGAAAGAGGATTCCACAATTAGGCCCCTAGGGTTTTTCACCTAGGAGCAAGGTTGGAATAATGGCTCTATTTCGCACTAATGATTTGTTTTTGGTGAGTTCATTCAAAAGGGTTAAGGATTTTGGAAGTGGGTGTGATGTGTGTGTCTAAATGTTTTAATGAAGTGAAATAAACTAACTATGAAATGCAAACTAAAGTAAATGTAAACTACATGCAATGTCCTAATAATGACCTAAAATTTATGCAATCTGTAAAGAAATTGGAAGGGACATAAATGATGCACCTGGAAACTGAAGGTTTAAGAAGGGGAACTATGGAATCTTCTGAAATCTATTGAAAATTATCACTGGGACACTTACACTAGAATGGGCGACCTAGTCCTCTTCTTGGGAAATTTTGTCAAAATAGGTTTCTGGTAAATGGGTATCCAAATACACAGAAACCAATTTTCAAGCCTAGTACAAGGACTAATTCATTAATGATGGCAACCTATTCCTCCTAGATATTTTGAGATTTTCTAGGTTGGAATCTTTAGGTGCCCACTTGTACTATTTTTGACATAGACCCGTGTACAAATCTTTAGAAAATGACCTGCAATTTTTCTTTTAGCTCCTTCTAGGGTTTGTTGATTTGGAATGTTGTGGATGGAATTATGACACCTTTTCAACACTTTTCTCCTTGACTAATCTGCATACAAACTTGCAAAGCACACATGCAAAGAGAAGGAAAAGGTTAGGGCTAGAGAATAGGGGTTTGCCTTAGTCAAACCCCATGTTGGTAATCAAACCCAAATGAAATAAAATGAAAGGGAAAGCTGATTGAATGACAAAAAAATGTAAACACTCACCAAACCCTTGTTGAAGATGTCTGAAGATATGCAAGAGCCAGCTACAATGGATGATGTCTAAAAATGATAAGTGCTTGAATGCTTGCTTGAGAAGATTGAGTGCTTGAGTGCTTGTGAAGGTGAAAAATGATGTTAAGGGGGGGAATGAGGATAAAAACCATTATTTATACATGTTATGCCCTAATTCCCCAAAAATAACATATGAGAGGCAAACCTTAGGGTTTTGGAGGAAAATTCTCGTTAGAATTTTGTTTTAATTTTGAATTTTATGCCAAAAGGGACTAGGTCACCCAAGGTGGTGACCTAGTCCACTTGGACAAATTCAAGTGGTGGTTAGGATTTAAGTGGTTTTTAATGATGATTAATGGGCTTTTCTCTTGAAACACACTTAAGTCGGGCCTAAAAGTACATTAAGGGGCCAATTTAACATAAGGAATGGTTGAATTAGTGATGAAAAGCCTAGGAAAATGTGAAAATTTATTGCAACACCTTATAACACTTTGGCACAATGCTTGGAAAGAGGTAAAAAGGGGTTGTGTAGGTGAATTGTGTTGAAAGGGTCTTAGAAAATTTGGAAGATGTGTTACAACACTTCACAACACCTTTGTAAAACACCATTAGGTTGTTATTGATTTGCAAGCGTTCAAGACCTAATGTGAATTTCTTGGCCACATTACAACATTAGATCATAGCAAAACTAGGCCAAAATCTAGGGGAAAAGGCCCAAATGAGTGAAAAGTGTCAAGGCTACACTTTTTTGGCAACACAAGCCTATTTTGAATAAAAATTTGGTTGTTCCAGTATTTCTGATTATTTTGTTGGTAAAATTAATTTTTGTGAGCATTGTGTGTTTGGTAAACATAATAGATTATCATTTCCTAATGGGACTAATAAATCTAAGAGATTATTAGAGATCATTTATTTAGATGTGTTTGGACCAATGTATGTTGACTTTTTAAAAAAAATCTCATTATTATGTCACTTTCATTGATGATGTGCCAAAATACACCTGAATTTATTTTATGTATGCAAAATTTGAGGTTTCACCAATTTTAAGGAATTTAAATCCTTAGTTGAGAAGCAAGTGGATTATAAGATAAGGGTGTTGAGATTTGAAAATGGGGGTGAATATTTTTCTAGGGAATTTGATGAGTTTTGTAAGATTGTAGGTATTGTTTGGTAAAATACTACACCATATACACCTCAAAAAAATGAGGTAGCAGAAAGAATGAACAAAATATTGATGGAAAGAGCTAGGAGCATGTTGAGTGGTGCTAAGTTTTATAGATGATTTTGGGTATAAGCTATAAGTATTGCATACTATTTGGTTAATAGATCTCCTTGTCTATCTCTTGTTGATAAAACTCCTCATGAAGTGTGGATAGGTAGAAAGCCTTTTTTTTCACATTTTAAAGGTCTTTGGTTGTGAGGATTTTGTTTAGGTTCCTCAAGAGAAGAATTCTAAGTTGGATCCAAAATCACATAAATGCATCCTTATTGGTTACAATGAGAATGCAAAAGATTATAAGCTTTGGAATCCACTAACCCATAAAATGGTTATTTTTAGAGATGTGATTTTTGGGGAGTTTAGAGATTACTTAGGTGAAGAAAAACCAAAGGATAAAGATAAGACAAAAACCGTGCACTTCAAGATAAAGATTGAGAAGCAGGAATATGCACATGTAGAAGAACAACTAGATGGACTAGAGGATGGAGAAGAAGAGGGTTTAGAGAGTTCAGATGATGTGAAGGATGAGCACATAGAAGGAGAAGAGCAACAAGAACCCCTTACTTCTACCTTGAGAATATCCAAGGTAATGGAATCGAGTTGGAAGGTATAGCCCATCCAATTTCCATTGTATATTTTCTTTTTTGAGTACTGGTGATGAACCTAGATCATACATGGAGGCTCTTTCTTTAGAAGAAAGTGAGTCTTGGATGAAGGCCATGTAAGAGGAGATGATGGCTTTGGATAGTTGTGATACCTAAGATCAATTTACTTATTATATGTTTTATTTTTATCTCATGATGTAATTTCAATGTATAATATCAAGTGGTACAATTTTATGATAGGTGACATTATAATTTCTATCGTAAGTTGATTTTTGTGTCTCCACATTCTTTGGAAAGTTCTCTAAGGGAAATGAGGTAAAAAATATTTATTATTTATTTTCCTATGATAAATTGTAATTGCATTCAAAGAGGTGGATCCATTACAGTAATGGTTAAAAGCATTTTGAGAGGATATAAGTTTGAAGGGTGCCCAACTTTGTGAGTAGGGAACACTTTTGTGTGCATGTACTTGCATGTTATTTGCATGTTTTGCATGCTCTTGCATTATTGAATACTCGGGTTTGCATGTTGGTGCATGCTCTTGCATGAAGCTGTTTGGGCCATTAGAGAGTTATGGAGTACTCGGGATTGACCCATTTTGATTTTTTGTGGGTTAGGTGCCCATGTGAAGGCCATGTGGTTATTTAGTATTTTATGCCATGTTTATGGGTTTTCCACTAAGGGGGGAATGGGTTTTTCCAGGTGTTTTTTCTTGTTGTTTTGGGATACCATTTGTGGTATTCTCACAAATTTATATATATTGGAGCCTTGAGATGGTGGTTTGTAAGATTTTTCTTTTATATTTTCAGAGCAATGAAGTGTTGGCAAAATACAAAGAGAATTGTTGTATTGGTGCATCTCATTTGAAGATTAATACAAACATTGGATCTCTTTAGGTGTGGAGGTTTTTCTCGCAAGGGTTTCTCCACATGTATCTTGTCTCACTTATGTTTGGTAGCTTGTGGTACTTTTGATTTTTTTTTCATTGTTGAGTTGTTAATCACAATTATTTCAAGGAGATTTTGAAGAAGTTTGGTATGGAAGATTGAAAAATAGTGAGTACTCCAATTATAACAAGTTGTCATTTAAGCAAAGACGATGATTCACCTCAAGCCGATCAGACTCTGTATAGATCTATGATTGGGGATCTACTATACTTAATAATATCAGGGCTTGGCATTATGCAATTTTTGTGCTTTGTTGAAAGGTTTCAAGTTGATCCAAGAGAAACTCACATGAAGACAATCATGATGATTTTTATATATTTGAAGAGCACTTCATATCATGGATTGTGGTATCAAAAGGGTGATGTTTTCTCCCTGAGTGCATTTATTGATGTTGATTGGGCTAGAAATATTGATGATAGAAGAAGCACTAACAGTGGATCTTTATTTTTAGCAGAAAAATTGGTCTCATGGTTTAGTAAGAAGCAAGATTAAATATCCTTATCAATAGCAGAAGTAGAGTATATAGTTGTGGAATCTTTCTGCACTCAAGAGTTGCGAATGAACCAAGCATTGAAGGATATCAAGGTAATGTATGATGAGCCAATTCCTA
The DNA here is from genome assembly GCA_007115665.2 of Sequoiadendron giganteum. Lineage (NCBI taxonomy): Eukaryota > Viridiplantae > Streptophyta > Pinopsida > Cupressales > Cupressaceae > Sequoiadendron > Sequoiadendron giganteum. The sequence continues at coordinate 180,989,304 of CM021102.1, read as the reverse complement.
TTATATGTGACAATATAAGTTGCATCAATATTTCAAAGAATCTTTTGATGCATTCTAGGAACAAGTATATATCTATCAAGTATCACTTCTTAAGAGAGAAGGTCACAAAGATCAATAGGTAAAATTGGAATATGTACCTAAAAAGGATCAAATTGTAAACATATTTACAAAGGAACTATCTAAGGACACATTTGAATATATCATACATAAGTTAGGGGTTGTTGCCCCTAATTTTAAATAGATGCATCTAGATGGTGCATCTATCCAAGGGGAGAAATTCAAGACATATTTTTTTCTCTGTATGGAGGCTACCTCTTGGAGGGAGCGGGTAGAAATAATTTGGAAAGAATGATAAGGTCTATGTAGATAGGGGGAGCTTATATGTTATTGTAGGAACATAGGAAGACCACTAGCCATTTTCCTTTAATGTCAAAGTTGGAGAAATTGCATATTAGGATAGTGTTTCCATCAATTCCAAACAACGAGATTGTTCCATGTGTTGTCATTGATGTCAACAGAGTGGTAGTGTGGAAGGTTGTGGAAGGTTCGATGGATATAATCAGTGTGATGATAAAAATTGTTATGAAGTGTTGGACATAATGATGAATGCAATGAGCATGTTGTATAGTGTTATACTACATCTCCTGTTGCTCATGAATAGGTGAATATTGATATGAAGAAGTTGTGGTTTATTCACGTTGAATAAGAGAGTTATAATTATTGTCTATAGTGTTATGAATATTGTATTCTCTATCTCTTGATGTAAAGCATTACATAAGATATGAAAGAAAATATGAAATTTTTTCATGTAGTTAATGGCTCATGAAGAGGTACTGAATAAGGTCGAGAGAATGATTTGTATTACTGCATATTTTAAGATATTTCTTTGCATTTTAGAGTTTAACTAGATATAGGTGTGAAGTATGCATGTTCTTATTTTCAAAGAATATAAGTTACTACATAAGTATCCAAAGCTACCAGAGTGAAGTGTGTGTTATTGAAGTCAGAAAGGATCAAAGGAATTCTCCACATTTCTCCTTACTTGAATATGTGATCTTGTGGCTTGGAGGATAACTTAATATTATCTTTATGCTTTATCCCTTCAAGTTTTAGTTGTTGCTCAATGTATCACGTGTCTAGTTTTCAATTTCTTATCTCAAGACCATGTTTTCTAGGTTTTCAAGACATGCCAAGGCCAGTGTTTGTTTGCTTGTGCTAGCATGGTGTGGCATGAAGTGGTAAAATGAGTGTATGAGAATTTTTTTGAATGCTATATAATTTTTTTAAAGTGATCCATGTAGTGTTAATTGGTCTCTTTGGTACCATCTATGGTCTGGAACTAATGCATGGAAGGTTAAGTGTTTTTGGGATGAATTGGTATGTTGAGATGTTTGCTCAAATTTTTTGAAGTTTGTGCTAGCATGGAGATGTCTACCAAGGAAAAATATGTTGGAAAATGTGCCTCAACTTACCGAATTGGACCTCAAAGAAAGGCTTGGTGAATTTATACCTTATTGCTTTACCACAGAGTTCTCATTTGGTCAGCTTGACCCTTTGGTCATTGAGACTCAGTTTGGTCGGCGTGACTCCTAGGGTTGTCACAACGATGGGCCGATGGGCATGGAGTTGGTGGTTTTGTTTGAAGGCTTTGGCTTTATCGGTGGATCAATCGCCCATCGGCAGGAGGAAATGCTTTGTCTCATCGATGTGTCGATGCCTTGCATCAGTGACTGCTATCAGCTTCATCTGATGGTGTTGGTTGCTTTCTGTAGCATCTGAAGGTAAGTACCGTTGTTAACCTTTTCGTTGAGCAGAATCGCCTGTGTGCATAATGCGTGGCAGCTTGTCAAAGAGCTGAGCCCAGCGAAGAGATGGTGGGCCCCAAACTGCTTTATACGAAGGGTTGTCTAGCCATGGACACTTCTCTGTGCCTCAGGAGTTCCCTGGGGAATCTATCGGATGTTGCTAGAGATTCCCCAAAAGAGCTCCAACGGCTTCCACGTAGGCCAAGCAGAGTAGGTGAGCGATGGACACGTGGTAGTCTTAGAATTTCGTTCTGAGTGGGCTCATGGGAATCTTGGAGATTCCCTCCTGGATGCCCCGAAACCTCCTAAGCGATGGACACGTGGCTTGTGGGACCCGATAGTTTTGGTGGTCGATGTTTTGCCGATAGCGGATTATTGTTAGCCCGAAATGTGATGCAACTATTAGCGATGGTGAATCAGAGCCTAATGACTGTTGAACGATCACTGCTCGATCAAGTGGTGAAAGGAATAGCAGTGCAACACGTGGTGATTTCTCATCGGTTCTTTTTGCATCGTTTTTGCAAAATAACATTTATTGTCGGAAGCTGGGTTGGTGAAAAGCGAATTATTATGCAGTCATTTGTGATCGGATTTTGGCGATTGGCAGGGCCCGAATTGTACTTCCTCTACAATGAATTTATTGTGAGGTTGGCTCAATGCAGGTGGATCGAATCCAAGATCGATTTGGCATGTCAGTGAAGAACTGAAATTAATGCACCGAAATTTGTGGTTGTATATAGACTTGTAATAGTCGGTCTTGACTTAAGTTGAACAATCTCAAAAAAAGTAGAATATTGAAAAAGAGGTTGTGGTCGAGTTTTTTGTATTCGTTGTATGCCAGAATAGCATTGTAACAGTGAGTGCATGAAAACTCAAGTGCTATTGTGAGCTAACTATCGGAAAGTGAGGATTGTAACTTTATATGCAATCATTTACTTACTGTAATACAAAGTGTCTTTCTCTTGGTGTGGTGGGTTTTTTTCCCGAAAGGGTTTTCCCATGTAAATCAAGTGTTATCTCTATAATATTTTTATTTCTCTTACTCGTGTTACCTTGCATGTGTTCATCTTAAGTTTTTTAATGTTTTAAGACTAGTCTTTTCACGTCTCCTCTGTAAATTTAGCATTAGGAACGCATTTCCGCACCTTTGCTTTTCCTTACAAGTGGTATCAAAGCCTGGCCAGTTGTGTTATTCCTGTTAGTAGGGTTGGTTTTTTGTGCTAATACTGCTCCAGTGGGAGTCTTGTGAAGTTAGAACCTAGTTTTGTCTAAGATGGTGAGTAGATCAGGAAGAGTTGATATTGAGAAATTCAATGGCGACAACTTTGAGTTGTGGAAACTCAAAGTGGAAGACCTGTTAGTGGATAGAGACCTCTGGGTATCCATGTATGGAACTATGCCACAAGGTATGAAGCAAGAAGAATGGGACCTCACAGATAGAAAAGTGAGAGGTCTGATAAGACTTTGTCTGGCCGATTCTGTACTCCTAAATGTCCATGAGGAGAATTTTGTAGCTTCGTTATGGAAGAAGCTTGGCAATATTTATCAAGGAAAGTCTCTGGTAAATAAGATATTCCTAAGGAAGAAGTTGTACTCCTTGAAGATAGAATAAGGTGCATCTATTGCAGACCATCTGAAATCATTTAATATGAGTGTTGCTCAATTGGCATATGTGGGTGTAAAGATAGAGGAGGAGGGTCATTGCATGCTCCTGTTATGTTCATTACCTGACACCTGGGATCATCTAGTGATGGCTATTGGAAGTACGACTGTTACTTTCAAGATGGATGACGTGGTTGCTTTTCTTCTGTCTAAAGAGATGAGGAGGAAGTCTAATGAGATGGCCAAAGAGGCCCTTGCTGTTCAAGGTAGATCGAAGGAGAAAGGCAAGAAGAAGGACAAGAAGTCCAAATCTAAATTTGTAGGGAGATCGAAGTCTCCTAGTAAAAATTCTAGGGTGAAATGCTGGAATTATGGGCAGTCTAGTCATATTCGTAAGGAGAAGAAGAAGAAGAAGAGTAACTCTTCAAACTATGAATCTTCTCAGAGTGATGTAGATGCCTTCATTGCAACCTTGGCTACTCAGGTATCAAATAATGTTTGGCTGGTTGACTCAGGTGCATCCTTTCACATGACATCTCATAGAGAATGGTTCACCAAGTATGAGAAGTATGATGGTGGAAAGGTGTACCTGGCGAGTGATTCAATGTTGGAGATTGTTGGCCGAGGTAGAGTCAAAATTCAGTTTCCTGACAGAAGAGTCAAAGGTATTGGTGGCATACTACATATACTAGGTTTGGCTTGAAATTTACTTTCTGTCAGTAAGCTAAATAATGTTGGTGTAGAATTTTATTTCTCAAGTAAAGGATGTAAGATGGATAGAGGTGCAATGGTGCTGGCTAAGGGTGTATGTACTGGCACTCTATACAAGCTAGATGCACGCCCCATTGAATGCAACATCGCCTCTGTAAAGTCAAGCAAATTTGTTCATGTGGAGGAAGATGAAGATGCTTCTCTGGCTGCAAACGTGATGGAGGTGAAACTCCCAATAGAGAAAACCATGTTGTGGCATCATAGACTTGGTCACATAGGTGAGAAAGGTTTAAAAACCTTGAAAAATAAAAAATCTTATTGAAAGGCTTATAGATTGTAATCTTGAGTTCGTTTTCTGTGAACACTGCATTTATGGAAAGCAACAACATGTTTCCTTTCCCTCAAGTTCTCATAAATCTTTTGGTGTACTGGACTATGTTCATTCTGATGTGTTTGGTCCAGTGAATGTTCCTTCATTATCGAAGTCTATATATTATGTTTCTTTTATCGATGACTATTTGAGAAGGGCATTTATATACTTTCTTAAAAGTAAATCAGAAGTGTTCAGTTATTTTAAAGAGTTTAAAAACCTGTTAGAGAATCAAATTGGAAGGAAAATAAAATGTTTGAGGATGGATAATGGCAGTGAGTTTTTTTCTATAGATTTCGATAGATATTGTAAGGACCGTGCGATTAAAAGGCATAACACTACACCTTATACTCCACAAAAGAATGGAGTTGTTGAAAGGTTGAATAGGACGTTGATGGAAAAGGCAAGGAGTAAGTTGAGCAGTGCTGGTCTGGAGCAGATGTTCTGGGTTGAGGCCGTGGCTACAACATGTTACCTAGTAAATCGTTCTCCTTGCTCTGCTCTTGTTGATAAGACACTTTTGGAAGTGTGGTCTTGTAAGAAGCCCTCTCTGAGACATGTTCATGTCTTTTGTTGTGAGGCATATGCATATTTGCCAAATGAGAAAAGATCAAAGTTTGAGAACAAAGTTGTTAAATGTATCTTCATCGGCTATGGTGTTGGTGTAAAAGGATACAATCTTTGGAATCCTGATACTAAGAAGGTTTTGTATAGAAGAAGTGTAATATTTCATCAGTTGAAAGCTTCTACAACTAATCCACAACTAAAGATAGGTCAAAGAGAAAAGAAGAATGATGCAGTTGAGATTCCTCAAACTCCAGAAAAGGGAGAACTGTATGGTGTACCTAAAACTAAGGAGAGCTCTAGTAGCTCTAAGAGTTCTAAAGATGAAGAACCACAACCTCAGCCAGTGAGAAAGTCTACATGTCGAAAACAATAACCTGACAGGTATGGTTTCTCCATTTTGGATTCAAAATGTGCATATTCTTTAATTACTAGCACTGAGGAACCTAGCACTGTTAAATAGGCAATTAATATGCCCAATGCAAATCCTTGGTTGGAAGCCATGAATGAAGAAATGGAATCACTAGAAAAGAATGAAACCTGGGATTTGGTACCTTTTCCAAAAGGAAGAAAGTTTGTTGGCTGTAAATGGGCATTTAAGAAGAAGACTGGTCTTGAGGGCAGTGCTAAGAAGTATAAAACAAGGTTGGTTGCAAAGGGGTATTCGCAGGTAGAGGGAATTGATTATGGAGAATTTTTTTCCCTGTAGCTAAGCTGACATCTATCAAATTTCTGCTGTCACTTGCAGCCACGTATGACTTAGAGATCGAGCAAATGGATGTGAAAACAACATTTCTCCATGGAGAGCTGGAAGAAGAAATTTACATGTTCCAGCCTGAGCACTTTGTTGAACAAGCTAAAGAAAGCCTAGTCTGCAAATTAAAGAAATCTTTGTATGGTTTGAAGCAGTCTCCTAGAATGTGGTACCAGAAGTTTGACACATTTGTGTTGTCTATGGGATTTGTGAGATCAAAATCTGATCATTATGTGTATTATAAAACTAAAAATGATTGCGTACTTATTATTACCCTGTACGTGGATGATATGTTTTTCATAGGAAATAGTAAGTCTATGATTTCTGATCTTAAATCTCAGCTTTCTGCAAAATTCAAAATGAAAGATCTGGGTGCAACAAGGTATATTCTGGGGATGGAGATAACTAGGGACAGAAATGGCAGAAAGCTCTGGGTCAGCCAGAGTAAGTACATCAACACTATTCTGGAGAGATTTGATATGAGTGATTGGAAGCAACTAGTTGTTCTAGTCAAGCAAGGAACGAAACTATCTATTGAAGATTGTCCAAAATCTGCTATTGAGATGGAGGACATGACTAGAGTGCCTTATGCGAGTGTTGTCAGTAGTTTAATGTATGCTATGGTTTGTACAAGGCCATACATTGCCCAAGACATGGGAGTACTCAGCCGATTTATGGCATATCTAGGAAGGACGCATTAAGATGTTGTAAAGAGAGTGTTTAGATATCTGAGAGTGACCTCAGAATGTGCTTTGTGTTACCATGGAAATTTGGTTAGATCACAGAGAACTCTCAACATTCGTGGGTATGTGGACTCTAATTGGGAAGGGGACATTGATAGTAGAAGATCTACCAGTGGATATACTTTCATGTTAAATGGTGGTGCAATCAGTTGGATGAGCAAGTGATAGGCTGTAGTCACTTTGTCCATGATAGAGGCAGAATACATGGCAGCGACTCATGCCTGCAAAGAAGCTGTTTGGCTAAACCTCTTCTATTCTGATATTGGTTTTAATGCAGGCAAAAACACTATTTTCTGTGATAGTTAGAGTGCCATTTGTTTGGAAAAAATCCAACTTTCCATGCCAGGATGAAGTATGTCGATGTGCATTATCACTTCGTGAGAGATATGGTGGAAGATGGAAAGGTCTCTTTAGAGAAGGTGGATACTCTGAAGAATTTTGTTGATGCATTGACAAAGCCAGTCAGAATGAAAAAGTTCAGATGGTGTGCAAGTTCATTGGGCTTTGGGGCCTATGATCATCAATAAATTCAAAGTCTAGAGGAAGCCAAAAAGTCTTCGTCAAGTGGGAGCCTGTTGGAAAATGTGCCTCAACTTACCGGCTTGCACCTTAAAGAAAGGCTTGGAAAATTTATGCCTTATTGCTTTACCGTGGAGTTCTCATTTGATCGGCTTGACCCATCAGTTGTTGAGACTTAGTTTGGTCGGCAAGACTCCTAGGGTTGTCACAATGATGGGTCAATGGGCGTGGAGTTGGCGGTTTTGTTTGAAGGATTCAGCTTTATCAGTGGATTGATCACCCATCAGCGGGAGGAAATGCTTTGTCTGAACGATGTGTCGATGCCTTGCATCAACAAATGCTATCAGCTTCATCCAATGTTGTTGGATGCTTTTTGCGGCATCTGAAGGCAAGTACCGATGTTAACCTTTTCGTCGAGTGGAATTGCCTATGCGCATGACGCATGGCGGCTTGTCAAAGAGGTGAGCACAGCGAAGATATGGTGGGCCCTGAGCTACTTTATGCGAAGGGTTGTCTAGTCATGGACACTTGTTTACACCTTAGGAGTTCCCTGGGGAATCGAGTGGATGCTGCTAGAGATTCCCCGAAGGAGCTCTAGTGGCTTCCACGTAGGCCAAGCAGAGTGCATGAGCGGTGGACACGTGGCAGTTTCAGAAGCTCATTTCGGGTGAGCTCATGGGAATCTTGGAGATTCCCTCCTGGATGCCCCAAAACCTCTTGAGCGGAAGACACATGGCTTGTGGAACTTGATAGTTTTGGCAATCGGTGTTTTGGCGATAGCGGATTATTGCCAACCCGAAATGTGATGCAACTATAAGCGATGGTGAATCGAAGCTCGATGACTGTTGATTGATCATTGCTCAATCAAGCAGTGGAATGAATAGTAGTGTGACATGTGGTGATTTCTCATTGGTTGTTTTTGCATCATTGTTGCAAAACAACATTTATTGCCAAAAGCTGGGTTGGTGAAAAGTGAATTATTATGCAGTCTTTTGTGATCAGATTTTGGCGATTGGCAGAGCTCAAATTGTACTTCCTCTGAAATGAATTTATTACGGGGTTGGCTTGATGCAGGATTATAGGTGGATCTAATCCAAGATCGATTTGGCATGTCAATGAAGAACTAAAATTAATGCACCCTAATTGGTGGTTGTATGAAGACTTGTAATAGTCGGTCTTGACTTAAGTCGAACAATCTAAGAAAAAGTAGAATACTAAAAAAGAGGTTGTGGTTGAGTTTTTTGTATTCGTTGTATGCCGGAATAGCATTGTAACAGTGAGTGCATGAAAACTCAAGTGCTGCTATGAGCTAACTATCGGAAAGTGAGGACTGTAAATTTGTATGTAGTTGTTTGCTTACTGTAATACAAAGTGTCTTTCTCTTGGTGTGGTGGTTTTTTTTCTCGAAAGAGTTTTCCCACGTAAATTGGGTGTTATCTCTATAATCTTTTTATTTCTCTTACTCTTGTTACCCTGGATGTGTTCATCTTAAGTGTTTTAATGTTTTAAGACTGGTCTTTGCACGTCTCCTCTGTGGTTTTAGCGTTAGGAAAGCGTTTCTGCCCCTTTTATTTTCCTTACAAAATAGGTCCCAATTATCTCCTCATTTGGATCACATTTGATTCCCTTTTATCACAAATATTTTGAAGCCAACTTATTGTGGCTATTGGATGTTTCATGTTTACATGTTTCATCTTGTCTAACAAGTAGAAATTTTTTGAAGCTTATGGAGGATATAAATGAAAGATCAAGTTTTTTGTAAAGGTGTGTGTGTGTGTGTAATCTAAAAAGATGTATGTGTGATTACATGCATAATGAAGTGTGTTGAAAGTAGGGAGCTAAAGGAAGAAGAGGTTGTTAAGCAGAGGTGTTGAAGATATAAGTCAGTGTGAAGAGTGTTGTGCTAGTAATTTATCTATAGTTATTTTTAAGTATTTTTTACAAAGGTTGTGGCCTCATTCTGGAAGTGTTTTCGCCTATAGGGAGTTGTAGTTTTCTTTGGTTGAAGCCATAAAAACTACATTTCAAGGAGTTGTAGCTCCCTTTGGGTTGTATCCCATAAAATGTTTTGTAAATATTTTTTTATTTGTGAGGCTAGATTTGGATAGTAGCTCCAAGCAACTTTCTCACTGTGGGTTTTCCCTTCTAGGGCTTTCCACATAAATATGGTGTTATCTTTGGATGCTCGTGCTTTTAAATTGCATTTGATACTGTATCTATTTAATGTACTAATATTTTTTGTGGATAAAGTTGAATTAAATTAAATGTGGTATATATTGATTCACCCCCCTCTCAATATATCGTTTTGTTCTAAAAAAATGTGTGTATATAATATATAGATAAATAGAATTAATGTCTTAACACTTGAATGAAGTAACTTTAGGGAATAAAGAGAAATAACACATAACATAGAGTTGAGTTAGGGATGGAAAGGAATAATTTTAAATCTAAGGAAACAAAATCTAATAAGGTTGAGTGCACTTGAAAAAGGGAAAGCTCTAAATTCTCTCCTTGTAATCAAAACTATAAAAGTTAGTTAGTTTTAAATTTTACATGTCATTATGGTTAATGAAAGAAAAGAAAATATTTATTTTATGTGAACCTCGCTATGGTATCCATTGGGTTATCTTCTCCTTTGAACAATTTGAGCTTCACTACATTCATTAAATGCTTGATTGGTTTCTTATGTTGGTAAGTTAGTTTCTTATTGTGTGTTTTAGAAAAATTATTTACATGCACATCATGCGTACATATATTTTTGAAGTACAATGTATCTTTTTGGAGCACTAACAATACCTATTGTACAATTAAAATAGAGGAACAATCAAAATATGTCTATTTGATAAATCATCCCTAGGAGAGCTCCTATTGAATATTTTTTTTGAATGGAAGGCTAAAAGAGATATCACTTGAGAATATTCCATAATATAGTTAGGCCTAGTGAAAAGTAAGAATTTATAGTTAATCTATAATTACTCTATAAATGTAAGAATACAAGTTTAGTTGGGTGTACTTTTATTATCTTTATAGGACTTCAAAATAAATTTTAAAGATTAAAATTAAGTTTAACGAGTTCTAGTTTAATTTTTAAAATGTAATGATTAAGTAATAATTTTACTTGGTTACATACATCTAGCATGATCTTACAATATATCAAGATAAAAAAATAAATTAATTTTAACAATTTTTTCCTAAGTTGTGTTTATATGATCTTCCTAACTACCTAAATCTAGAGAACTTTATGATATTACTTCCACAAGTGAGATGTAGTGCAAAAAGGGAAATAGCCCATTTTGAATATATAAAATACCCAAATAAAGTCACTAAGAATACCCTCAAACAATAGGATGTAAGTTTGATCCCCATCATTCAATTGGTTTTCATCAAAATTGACTTGTGGATTTATAAATTATGTGTAGCCTTGTTGAGTTTTAAAGACAAAATAAAAATACATATACGAAAAACTCAAAAAAGTTACAACATAATATAGGAACATGAAGACTACATACATGTAATGACTGTGTTTTATATTCAAATGTATATAAGAACTAGAATTTGCATCTATCAATCACAAAGTCATTGAATAAATAAATATTTAACATCAAACACATGTGTTGAATATACTTAAATAGTAATCTTAGAGATATGCAATAAATATATTTTCTACTATGGAAAACTGAGAGTTTAGGGTTGAAGGGAGGTTGCAATAATGTTTCATATTCTCATGTTACATGTTTTCTAGTTATGTTTTTCCACTTGATCAAATACTTAGTAATCTCCCATTTTGACAATCTATTCTTTTTTTAATAAAGGATTTACCAAAGATATAGTAACTCTATCTATGTTAAAATTATGTGTTGGTTAGCTTGCTACTTAATTTTTTTTGTAATGTTTTCTTGTTCTCCTCAAGACTAGAGAGTACCTCTTATTGGTGTTTAATTTTTTATTACACCATTTTAACCTATTGGTATACCTTCTAATAAAATCTGATAGATGATGGATGACACCTTGGTATTTGTTGAATAAAATTATCAATATCTATTATAGGAGGAAATCATTTTCATTTACCCAAAATATTATTATGTTCCTATCTATAATTTATTGTGGGTTAGTGATGTAGGGCTCTTTGAGTATTTTAATTCTAATTAAAATAATATAGAAAAACCATTTTTAATCCCATATTAAGTATATTTTCTATTTAGTGTGAGAGTATATTTGTCCATACACTTTGTGCATAATCCTTTTAGTTCAAATATCCTACTATTTAAGTGAAAAATATTGAATATCTCTTCTGAAATTGACTTCAACCATTTCTAGTTTATTTTAAGCCATTAAACTCCCAAAATAATATTTTCTATACCCATTGAGATGGTGAATATAGAAAAATATAGCATGTAGTCTCCCATGTGGAAAGTTTAATCCCATATAGTTCCCTAAAAAATGGAGTGTCTTTACTTTATAGATTCATAACCTAAAATATTAGGGTTTGGTAAACAAAATAGTTCTATCATGTTTCCAATTTATTTTTGACTAAATTATGAGTACTATGTGAGTTAATCATGTTGGAAACACAAGGGCAGACAACTGAGAGGAGGGGGTGAATTAGTTGTCATAGAAATTATACTTATTAAACTTATTCTCAGATCTGATAAATAAACATGAAAGCATAAACCATCACCACATCAAAAACACACATAGCACCACCAAGATTTTTACATGGAAACCCTATTAGGGGAAAAACTATGGTGGAGGTTAGTCCACAAGATTATACTCTATTAAAAGTATTATAAATTGGGAATGCACATGCATTCAGGCACACTTCCTAGAGCTCACTGCTCAAATACAAAAGGCTCATTGCCCAAAGGAAGACACACTGTCTTACAGTCACATTCAGATTACATCTGAAAGATTTGAACTGAGAAAATAGCACCTTCTAATGCCTTATTATAGTTCTGGTTATGCACACATAAACCCTTTCTTCTGCTCACTCTTCTTCACACTTTACTTCGTCCTTCAAAAGATTAGAACATTGTTTGCACACCTTTCTCTCAAATAGTATCAACAATCGATCATATATATTCGTAACTAAGGATAACATCAACTACATGTCGGCCCAACAAAATATAAAATCTGTACAAACTGTCGGCCCAATTCAATAAACAAATTATTAATTCAGACCAAACAATGTCGTCCAAAACATAGCAAGGAGCAAAAATAACATGTCTCGAACACGAAACACCTTAAACAATTATGCCCCAAAGATCTGCAACATGCTACAATCACCTTGTCAGCCATGATCATAAAAAACATGAACTCACAGAAGAAAATCACCAATCACAAGTACAAAAACCAATGCAGAACAATAACATAGATAGAGAATGATCTAGAAATATCCATCATTATCATGAATTAGCATAGAAGCATCCACAATAACTCAAATTACTAGAATCACATCATATTCTTTCAGGAACACCAACTAAAGCAACAAAACAACTGTCAAAACATAGATACTCATAACTTAATCAAATATTTATGCGAACCTCTGACACTTCATGTGGATAAACTAGGTATACTTTTCAAGAAACCCTTTAATCTACAACTTCTTATCATCAATATACTGAGCTAGCAATCATATTGAGCTTCACTACATCACCGACAGCCTGCAGCTTATTTTATTACAATTTTCTCAATATCCTCGACATATACAACCTTAAAGACATTAATGGAAATAGTTTTGACATCAATGAAAACAACATATCAGAAATATAAAAAATTCTACCCCTTTGGAATTGATGGCAACATATGATGTGAAAAACACCATCAACGATAATTTCTCTTAGCACTTTCTCCCCCTTAGATTTTGAACCTTTTCTCCTTAACTCTTTCACAATTTTTCACATGAATCTTCTCCCCCTTTGACATCAATGAAAAAGGTACACATTATATTTCTCCACACAAGCTCTGAACCACATTTATGAACATCTGACTACTCCCCTTGAGTAGCAGCCACCATGTAACATCAAATTCTTTCCCATGAAAAATGCACCACCACTAGTACTCTTTTTGTCATTCACATCTCCTGCCCAATCAACATTAGTAAAAGCGCTCAAATTAAGGTCATATTCTTTAGGATACCATAGGCCAAAATCAATTGTCCCCTTCAATTACCTAAAACTCCTCTTCACGACTGTCACATGAGATTCCTTAGAATCAGATTGAAATATTGCATATGACATTCATAATATCAGGTCTAGTTTGAGTTAAATAAAGAAATCCACCAATCATGGATTTGTATCTAGTCTGATTAGTTTGAGGAGAATTTTCATCTTGTGTCAACTTACATCTGGTCACCATAGGTGTACCTACTATCTTTGAATCTTCCATACCAAACTTCTTTAGCAATTCTTTCACATACTTGGACTGAGATATAAAGATCCCTCTATCTACCTAAGTAATTTGCAATCCCAAAAAGAATTTAATTTCTCTAATCATAGACATCTCAAACTCACTCTGCATCTCATCAACAAACTTCATGCACAAACTATCATCTCCTCCAAAAATGATATCATCAACAAAGACTTCAACAATCAAATATTTATCATGATCAATCTTGAAATAAAAATTACAATTAGAAATACCTTTATTAAATCCAAGATTCAACAAATACTTGTCCAATCTAGCATACCATGCTCTTGGGGCTTGCTTAAGTCCATAAAATTCTTTCTTCAACCGGAAAACCATATCTCCCTGATCAGTCAATTGAAATCCATCAGGTTTCTCAATATACACTTCTTCATCTAGATCACCATTTAGAAATGTTGACTTGACATCCATCTGATAAACCTTGAAGTTTTTGTAATCAACATAAGAAAGAAATAGTTTCACAGCTTCAATCCTAGCAACAAGAGAAAAAATTTCTTCAAATTTAATTCCTTCCATATGAGAATATCCTTTACACACCAGTCTTGCTTTGTTTCTAACAACTCATTTAGTTCCAATTAGATTTTTGTCCTTAGGTCTAGGAACAAGAATCCATGCATCATTCTTCTCAATTTACAATAGTTCTTCTTTCATTGCTTCCACCCAATGTTCATCTTTGCATGCTTCATTGAAACTATTAGGCTTAGTCTTTGAGATCAAACAATATTCTTCTACAATTATTCTCCTAGTTTATTCCTCTTGATTTTCCTGATTCACCAGAATGATTTGAACTTGATTTAGAGTCTAAAATTTCTTTGAACCTTTAATTGTTGGCAGATGGTCAGTGCTCCCCTCAAATATTCTTGACATGGACTAACTGCCTCTCATGGATCTATTAACTTTGGTAGTTGTATTAGGCATTAACAAGTCGATATTTTGGTGCAACGACAACTGTGGGCCAACAAGTGGTATCAGAGCCAAAGGTGTCAGGTTCGAATCCCCTCGGGCAATGTTGAGGGGGAGTTTGTTAGCAGATGGTCAGTGCTCAATCCAAAAAAATATAAAATGTGTACAAACTATCAACCCAATTCAATAAATAATTTATCAATGCAGACCAAACAATGTCGACCAAAAAATAGAAAGGACCCAAATTAACATGTCTCAAACATGAAACACCTTAAACAATTATGCCTTGAAGATCCACAACACGCTACAATCACCGTGTCAACCATGATCATGAAAAACATGAACTCACTGAAGAAAATCACCAATCATGAGCACAACAATCAATGCAGACCAACAACATAGATAGAGCACGATCTAGAAACATCCACAAGCATCATGAATCACCACAAAAGCATCCGCAACAACTCAAATTACTAGAATTACAGGGTATGTGCAGGATCATCATGTCAAAAATAGGCCCTTAAGTGGCAATGAAAATTGTGAAAATCAGAGTTAGGCAACTTGATGTAAAAATTTGAATAAATTATCTATATTATTTCAAAACTATGTAAGAATATAATCTGTATCAAATTGAATGTAGTTTCTAAAATACTAGGTTTATTTAAAAAAATAAATCTATTTGGTGAAAATTTGAAATTTCAATGCAGTAGTACTTAAACTTCAGGGAAAAAATAAGAAGTAGGTGTCTGTCTGACCACCCTAACAAAAATAAACTGATAATATTTTTTTATAGTATTTCAGATATAAGTAGAGGACTCATATCCCAATGTGATGCATATTTTTTTGTAATTTTTTTCCAAGTACATAATTAATTATGAATTTTTTATTACAACTTTTAAAAAATATAAAAAATCGTATGTCTAACCACCTTAAATTGGTCAAAACTTCATGAAATTCCTTTTTTTGTAATCCTATAGTATGTGAAGCATAGAACGTGATGCATGTTTCAAATTCAAAAAATGTGATACTGTTTGAAAGCTATAGATTTTTTTCAATCAACCTATCAATCAAGACTTCAGTCGTAATTCAAATAGAAAATGAATAATAATTATTTATTAAATTCAAAGTAAAACATAATTTATATTGGTGGAAAGCTGAGAATATCCTTTAAAAACCCTTTTTGTTTCATCAATTTTGGGTTAAAAAAAATCTTCAGCCACATGGGCCATCATATCAGTTACATATCACCACTTTTTGGCCCATCATGATCCTACACATAACCCACATCATCTTATTTCAGGAACACCAACTAAATAAACAAAACAACTATCAGAACATAGATACTCATAACTTAATCAAATCTTCAAAGGGGGTGAAAAGTCATGTGGAATACTATGAAAGAGTTAAGGAGAAAAGAGTCAAAATCTAAGGGGGAGAAAGTGCTAAGAGAAAGTATCGTTGATGGTGTTTTTCACATAATGGGTTGTCATCAATGACAACCACATATCAACAATATCCAACAAATCAATATTGCCACTTTTTTTTATTTAGCAAAACCCAATACATTGAGGCTATTTTAGGTGCTAAGTTCTAATAGTTTATGGTAAGGGGTAGTTGGTTGGAGATAATATGAGTATTTCACAACCACTATTATCTACTCTTTATCATTGACACCCTTAATACATAGAATATTTATATCCTCTACTATATTTCCTATCACATATAACATATGGACCTTACTGAATTTATCGAGATATCAATATCAAAGATTGAAGGATTGATGGTCTAGGTGTCCTCTAGATTATTTTTTGCTAGAGGATTGTTATATAGTGAACCTTTATGATGAATTTTAATTAAATATGACAAAAATATTGATATCTATATGAATATAAGATCAAGGCTTTTATATATTCCTATCCTATATTAATTAAAACATTATATGTATGATTCAAAATATAGGAATGCTCAACATTTACCTTATTTTTCAACATTCAACACTTAGGTGTCAATATTGAACACCTGGGTAATCCCACAATACTAAGAATAATGTGTATCTAATTTTTATCTAGATATGCTTAAATTATAGAGGACTCACTACCACAATAATGGGTAACACCTTCTGGGACATCTTGTTTTTTTTTCTTGAAATCGCATATTTTTAGAAAATATAATGATTTAAGCCTTGAAAGGTTCCACTTAAAGGATTTTAATTAAAGAGGGTTTGATCAAACCCCCTTGGATAGAACTTCGTTAGTTTTAAACCATACCTAAAATGGAGTCTCCTCTACACCTATCAAAATGCTAATAAAAAACCACTTTTGATTTACCTTTTTGGCGATCAAATGAATTAATTTAAAATTTATGTTTTTAAATTATGTAGCCCTTATTATAAGATTCCCAAAAAATATAATTTTAAATATATTTAATTTGATAATTATATTTATTTTTTATTTCTTGTGAATATAGGTTTTTAATGAACATCAAGGTCTTTGTTTCACACATACAAAAAAATAGGAAAGTAGAGAAAACAATTCTAAAAAATACATTTCCACTAGTTATTGATGTCCTTATTTGAACAACTTTTTTTATTTATTCAAATGCATACAAAAACCGTTATGTGGTACGAAGTACACCTCTATCCAAATTATAATTACTCTAACTTGAAAAATTAATTAAAAAAATATGCAGTAAAAAATTATGAAAAAATATCCATGCCCTAGATATTGGTGTGAAAAATCTATATTTTAAAAATTATAATTGTATCCTTTCTATCAAAAAAGTTTGGTGGTACAAAGTAAACACCACTTTTTAAAAATGTTGTTTAGTAGAAAAATAAGTTATTAAAAATTACATAAAATGATTCACAATTTATTTTTAATTTTTTTAAAATATAATTAGAATCTACATAAAAAATCTCATAAATCACTAGTTTTCTTCATCTTCAAATTCTTAATGGTTTAGCTACTATAGGTGTAAGAAAGTGAAAATGTGGTGAAAAATGTTGATTTCAATGTCAAGTTTGGCCAAAAAGTGTAACCCATTATTGTGGGATGACCCATGAAGCATGGACCTATATTCAATGAGTGTGGGTAGTGAGAAGAAGGAAATGGATGAAAGGAATCTAACTGTATATATGAATGACAAAGATGTAGGAAAGGAAGTGAATTCTATAGAAGGAATCAAAAAGAAAGAGGAGATGGAATTTCATCATAGGGATCTAGAAAATGACTATTTGTGATGGAGGTGGTGTGAATAGTTGACATCTAGACAAGGATGGATCAATGCAAAAATTCTAGGGATGAAAGGATATAGGAGAAGCAATGGGGTGAGATAAATGTGTGTATTGATTATACATGTATCTTTTAATAGTTTGTCTATGTTTCTATTATTTAACTTAATATGGATGAAACAAAGCCTCATATCCTCATGTCCTACAACTTCTATCTCAATGAAGTAAAATAAAATTCTTGTTTGATAGAAAAGGATACTTTAGGATCATAGATGGTATAAAAAAATGCTCATTTTTTGTATATATTTAAAAGATATATTTTAATAAATTGTGGTTAATCATATGGTTTTATTTACATTTCAATGCCTCAAGATCTAATTTTCCACATAGAGAGTCTTGATTCACCATAAAAAATATATGGAAAATTTGGAACTTTATTTTTAAATATTGATATGCTTAGGGGCCACCAATTGAAAAATGAACTAATTATTCAACTACAATTAATATTGACAACATACAATACTTGATCACACATTTAAAATTATTGAGGTTTGCATTATATAGGATTAGTAGATCGCAAAAAAATTGACTCATGTAATTATGTAGTTAATGCTCTTTCTAAATTGGGTCCTACCTATGTAGACTTTGTTTCTACCTTCTACTTCACTAGAGATGTCTTAGGAGCTACGTTCAAAATGCTAAATTTTGCTGATTTTTTTGAAATAATCACAAGAGTTCATATGAGACATTGATGCAATTGGGGTCACTTCATAGTAATTCTTGAAAGTATTATTTCTTGTATATTAACTAATCATAGATGGGTCATAAGGTTTTATAAAGTAAATTATATAAATGCTAATCTACCATCCTCTTCTTCTACAAAGATAAAATTATAGAAAATAAGGGAAAAATCATGGATACTATTTAAAAAGGGTGAGGACAAGTTTTACATAGTATCATACAATTAGAGAACTAATGCATTTGAGACCATTCTATCAATATTTATGATCATATAGGGAGAACATAAGCATCAACATATCTACTTACTGTATCTTCCAATATGTTTAAAAATCATTAAGTTAATCAAAGAATTTGGCAACTTGACAAAACTAGGAAAGTAAGCCACCTCCCATGCCTGATGTACCATAAGCTTAATGGTTGCTATGGAAACCAATGAGTCTATATCACCAAGGTGAATAGATACATAAATATCTTAAGTGTCAAACATAATCAAATGTTAGAACCTTGGATCCATGGTCAAAACTACAAGTGGAAAGATTAGAATCATAGCTACAAGATTAATCCAAGACCAAGTGCATGCCATATCTCAATTTTCAAAGCTCTATTGTCTTAGATATAACAAAAAAATTAAAATTAAATTGCTAAGTGTGAATTGCAATAGAGCTAGGCACTTGAACACATTTGTTGTCATTGGTGAAGAGCTTGTTTATTTAGAGGTTTTTTAGTTGATTCCTTAGTATAAGGTAATTCAATTATCTTTATTTATATATACTAGGATGTAAATGAGGTTTCTAGGGTTTTTTATTTTAGGGTTTAGGATTTAAATTTTAGGGTTTAGAGTATAATTTAATTTGGTTTATAAATTTCACCATTTCAATTTATAATTTTAATAATTGTTAACATTTACAATAAATTGGGAAATCGCAGGAGTGAGGGAAAAAATGGAAAAATTTGTAGACCCTAGGGGGCTTTTCTTGAACCTCCCTACTCCTCCCCTTTCCTCGAACCTCCCTTATAGGGTCCCTACACAGAAGCTATGAGCTCGCAAACTGGGCATAGACAAAAAATCATGTAGAAGTTATGTGCACAATGTTTTATTACAGGTTGAGAGAATGCATGCAAATTATTTTAGGAATCACCAAGCCTCTAAATAAACCAAAAACAAAGTTGTTGGTTAATGTAACTTAAAAATAATAAAAAAATACCTTCAAGTGAAGGTAATCTTCACTCAAAGGTATTATTTTATTATTTTTCTTTTAATTAGTGAAGACCATTAAATGAAGATGATCTTCGCTCGAAGGTCAATCTTTGAGTGAAGGACCTTTGTTCGAAGAAATATATTTGAATGGAGATAGTTAAAAACAAATCCACTCCCTTTTGAAATGTTCATGTCCTAAGTTTGGGACCCAGTATTGTGGGATTACCCTATAACAATGTGCAAAATTGAAGTTGTGCAGTCACATGGTTTGAAAGAATGTGTAGCAACACTTGGAAAAGTTAGTGCAAGTTCATGTATGAACATGTAGCAACATGGAGTATTGTGTGAGTAGATTTTTAAGTTTATACATAGTTTCATACATTGTTGCAAATTAATAAAATACTATGTCTATTATTTGCTTGATATTTAATAAATTGGATTATTGTTTTGTGGATGGGGCCCACATTAGGTGAATCACATTAAAAAATATGTCTTTGTGAATTCGGTTTTGTTTTATAATTTAATTATGTGGTCTCTAATTTGTAAGTGGTAATTTTCATTTCTTTATTCTATTTGAAAATCCCAAGAACAACAATACTCTTAGATCTATCATTTGATCCCACATAGCATCATCCTATTTTCTTCTATGTATTTAAGCACTTGGTAAGGTCCCACACAACCATACTCTAATCTATAGAAGATAGCCATTACATGTAAATTTTCCATATAAAAAACCTTTTGCTAAATCACTTAAAAATTCTAAAAGTAATCTTCAATTAGTGGTTAAGATGACTCCCTTTTTAGATTCATTCACTTAAAATATGTATGGATGTAAAGTACCTATGTTATTGATTCATTGCTCCATATAAATTAATTATATCATAAAACTAGAAAACTTTCAATATTTGTATGGTCTAGATTGATGTTTGATCATCTATATGCTAATAGATGTAATTAGGAAGATCAATTAATTCAAAAGACTAGAAAATAACAAGAAAAGTCCATTTAATAATCTATAAACATAAAAATTCTAATGATATAATTTCATGTTGTGTCTAATAGAAACCCCTATACCTTGCTATTGAATTGATTCATTCAAATATATACATATCATCATGAAATATTAAAATAAAATAAAATAAAATCAATGCTCAATGTATTTATAAGTATAAACCATTTTGATAGATCAAAAGATAACTATTAACTTCTCCAATCATTCCATAAAATATGGAAATCAAATTTTGGTCAACCAAAATAAAAAGAAACAACTCACTTAAGCAAAGTTCTACCATCTTAATAGGTAAACCATTAAGGCCATTACAAAATCATAACAACTAACTATTGCCAACCTGACTTTCTAATAAAAATAAAAATAAAAAATTATGTAAAGAATCTTGTAAGGAAACATGATCGACACAAGGCTTAGAAGCCATCAATCAACAACAATAACAAATATAACAATACAAGTGTTTGACTATGCAGGTTGAACTTCAATTCTAAATATGTGGATTTTCCTTTCATTGTAGTTTCAATCTAGGAAATCCAAATAATTAGAAATTTATTAATCTTTTATAACTCACTTGATGGTTCTTCAAATATCATTGGATAATTTTGCACTAGAAATTTCATTATAGTCAAACCCCTTTGAACAAGTTCAAAGATATTAAGTGGCCATGCAAGATATCTAATTTTTCTAATTTGTCCTTATCATTTCACACATTAATTATAGTTGACACAATGATGCTTTAATTCCGTAATTGATGTACCAGTGGATGGATTGAATTGATTATTGCTACTTATAAGTGCTGTTCTAACAGAAATCGAAGCAGGCACAAGCCAATCCCCGTTCGCATATAATACAGCTTCCATCATATGCACCTTCATTGTATACGCACGTATGCTGACAATGAGAATTACTGAAGCATTGCCCCTTAAAAGAATTGCTCAATCTTCCATTACAGTCAAACGCTTTGCCCACTTGTAATCCTTTACAAAAATACAGTAATCACTTTAGATTTTCTGAGATAAGTAACTATATTCCTAATCTTACTGTGTATATTGCTTTTAAATTCAGAAAGAAGAATGAATTGCTTATATCAAGCTTTTATTTGAATATAGTTTGTACGTAATTTAACATTCTTTTATCTTGATGATGAATCACGTAATGTGATTCAAAATGTTGATGAAAAACTATTAACACAATCAAATCCAGACATTATATTCAAACATGAATAATACCTGAACCGAAGATGAATAACAGCAGTAGAAGCAGCACATGCACATTTACTCCCTATCCCATCGTCTCTGCAACTCCAAATCTCCAGATGTAATGTATCAAAAAGATTTAATCCATGACAGTATTTATACAAGAGGAAGTTATGTGAAGATCGATGTAAATCTCCTAGTGGGTAACACTTATGGTTGCTTGCAATGGAGCTAGACTGTATCTTTATCAGAGAAGATAATATCTTTATGAATAAGTCTGTTTTCTTGTCTATAAACATTTTATTAGTATTGTCTATTAGTAGAGTATATAGAAGAAAGGTTTTTTAATTTTAGACTGCACGAGTCAGGTAGCACGACCTCCTATAAACTGCAGTGCGTCTGATAAACCTTTTAACGTGACCAAAGTGCTGTATATAGAAGAAAGTTTACTAAAAACATAATTTATTCATTTTTTTAATCTATTTATTAGATTTATTTTGAAGTGTTCACAAAATCTAATATTTTGATTGAAAATTATAAAAAATAAAATTACTTTGATTTTTTTAAATATTTTTTCTTATTGTTCGTACTTAATAGTATTTAGTTGTATATTTTTTTTTAATATTAAATATTTTATTATATTTACCAAGTATTACTCTTAAGATAAAAAGACAAGCTATTAAAATATAAAATTAAAAGTAAGTAGAATAAAATCAAGAAACACAACATATTTGTCATGATTAAGAATTGAGGATTGAGAAGAGGATCATTCTATCAAGAAAGAACAAATAATTTAAAGTTCAATATCCATAAGTCTATAGAAAAGCTAGAATGCTTGTTAATTATCATTGATGTAGATTACATCATTCTAGATTTAATATTATTCTTAAATTCATAATTAAATCTAGAACATCAAGGATCATGGTTGTATGTTTGATATATAGATTTTTGTCAGTTGAATTCAATAGGTTAGAGTAGAATAATAAAACAACCGCTCAAAATATTTTATGTGTTCAATTATGAAAAAATTTCATAAGAAAAATATATCATTCATAAATTAGAGTGGCATTTGTAATATTAATTAATTGTTCCTCACTATAGGATCTTAAGTCACTATATAAATAAATTTCTCCTTAGCCTTAAAAATGTATGTCTTAGATGGACTTGCAACATAAAAAGGCCATATCATATTGTTTCTTTATTTAATAGTTTCATTGATTTATTTATTGCCATTACTATTATTTATGTAGTGTCGAAAAATGTCATCAAGTGACATTTTCACACTTGTTTGGGCCCTCCTTTTAAAATTGAGCTTAATGATGCCTTGATTTAGTGTTACCTCAACACACTCACATTAGGTCTTGGGCCCTTGTAAACTAATAAACCTAATCATACCTTATTTAAAGTGTTGTAAAGTGTTGCAACACACTTTCACACTTTTCTAAGGTTGTCATTAATAATTAGGCTTATTTATGCCTTAATTGGCCTTATTTTGCATCCACAACCCTCATTTATTGCATATTTTTGAAGATGATCCTGACATAAACCAACATCCAATCATAATTTAGGTGTTTTTAGGTTGTGTGGCACAGATTTAGTGATCTAGGACTCATATGTCACCTTGGGCATATGAGTCCCACCTAGGGTTTTGGGTCCCGATCTGGATTTCACACCTTTCTAAGTATTTTAAAAAATGGTCGCATAATTAATGCTTAATGGGACTCATACACCACCTTGGGAATATGAGACCCATGTGGGCCAGAATTAAATTTAATTCAAATTCTTGACAGAATGTTATCCTCCTAGATCTGATGTCGGCTTGTAGTGTTGTAAGTTCAGGAAATTAGGCATAATCAAGTATAAATACAAGGTTATTGCACTCATTTTCACCCCAACCATTCAAGTGTTTACAAGGGTATTCAAGAGAATTCAAGGGTTGATTATCAAGTGTTTTAGAGCATTATTCAAGTATCAAGCATCATGTCAAATTCATCATGAATCATGTTTGTTTTGAGCTAATAATTGTGATGTAGGGTTTCATGATTCAAGATAGCATTCAAGCCAAGATCTATCACATTCAATAAAGAGTCAAGATCTACATCCATTGGAGCCACTTCCTACATGTTTGCAGCACTTTATTACTAGGGTTTGGTGAGTTGTAACATTGTATGTTGTTCATTCATTATTCTCTTTTCTATTTCATTTCATTATGAGGTTTAATTACCAAAATGGGGTTTGACAAAGGAAAACCCCTTTCCGCTAACAAGATAACATTTTTCCCTCTCTTTAGTGTGTGATTTACAAATTTAGGTTGAAGACATTGAAGAGCAAGTTTGGAGAAAGTTGTCAAAGTTGGCACCTTGCATTGGAGATCATTAGAAGACTTCTACAAGTTGAAAATCAAGGTTTCAGATCCGAAAATAAATTGGAAAGGATAGAGAAGACATGAAAGAGAAGATTCAGACCTTGTATTTCTAGAAAACCCTAACTATAATGATATGCCATTTCTAGTGTATGAGTCCCAATATGGGTCTTTTTTTAAGATTCTTACAGATTTAGAATCTATAGTACCAAAAGCATATTCTTATGTAGAAACCCTGATCTGGGACTAAATCGCCCAGATGGGTGTATGAGTCCCAGTCAACATTAAAATTAGTGTTTTCAACATTTTAGAGCTTCATCCAATCATCTTCAAGTTTCTAGGTGTGCACCTTTCATCTCTTAACTTTATGTTTTGATTTACATGCTTTTCTAGGTCATTTAGTGAAAGATTGCATTGCGCTAGGTTTAAGCATTAGGTCTTGCATTTCATTTGTCTTTCCAAGCCCTAGCTTGGTGGTGAACCCCTCTTTAGTTTACAATCAGACCCTAGGACAACCCTATTGCAAGATCTCTCTCTCCTTTGCATACTTTAGATTGAGATCTCTAGGGTTTTCCTTGAATGAGAGTAAGAATATTGTTGTTCTATCTCCCAAGTATAGAATTCAAAAAAAAAATCTTCCTTTCATTTTGGTGAACCTGTATTTAGAACATCATAATTCTGATTTGGAGTGCATTATCATCTTAGATCTTGCTTACATTAACATTGCATTAGAGTTTTCATTAGTTAATTGGAATTCTAGGGTTTATAAATCTTGCATTAGTGAAAGTGCATATAGCTTGCATTTTTTGCATCTCAAATCATTGAAAATCACATAAAATCTTGTTTTGCACATAGGTTACAACTCATACAAACTAAAAAGCACAAAAATCAATTGAATTTTTTTTTAAATTGTGAAAAAAATCCTCACTGGGACTCATATGCCCTTTTGGGTGATTTAGTCCCAATGATAATTCTAAATTACATTTTCTAAAATTTAAAACACTCTTTATGTGCTCTTGTTAGGTGTTGATAACTTTTTGTTGCAGTTTACAGAGTTTATGTTGTATTTATTTCATTGTACTTAGCTTAAATTACATTTGCATTCATCTTGCATTTAGTATCCCTTGCATGATCATTTCTACTTGGTGTCTTATGTCTAATACTATATAGAGACAAAGTTCGAGACTCATGTCATCCTGTGATAACACGATCGTAGTGGATATTGGGTTGTCTAGCTCTTTTACTCCTAGTGCTGACACTAGTTCACTAGGTATGGACCATACCCTTAACAATTCCTTGCCTTCAAGTAGTGTAACACATGTTGAAATAATGGTTTCTAGTGTTCCGCAAGAAAACATAATCCAAATCCATGAAGATTTAGAAAACTTACAACATCAAGTGAGCAATGACAACATTTCAACAACTGTTATCCCTACTATAGATAGAATTCATTGCATGATTGAATGTGAAGATGGACTTGACCTTGTGTATAACATAGTTTACAACTTTGGAAAAAACCTTACCTCAACCACTAGTTGTCCTTTAACCTCAAACAATGTCACGTGCCAAGGAGGAATTCAAATTCCTCCTCCCACAATAATTTCCTCTATTCTTGCATATGCCATCCCTCAAATCCTCACCTTCAAAAGATGTTCATAGAGAAATTACAATGTAAGTTACAAGATACTCTTACCATGATGAAATCCCCCTCCTTCATGCACTTATGTAATGCCCTCCGTTATTATCAAAACTCTTTTAGTAGTCGAGATGCAAAATCCACCTCTAGCTAGACTGAGAAGTATGAGTCCATAAATCAAAACAATTACCAACCTTTTAGAAAGAAAAATAAATATTTCCTTCAACTTAATCGCCCTCAACAAACAAGTCAAAATACCAATACCCAATTAGTTGTTGTAGAAGCAACGATACCCTTTAGCTATGGAGACCCGAAAAGACAATTCACTTGCTACCCGATACCCTTCATAACACACTGACCCAACTTTTAGAACAACAAATGATTACCTTTCCTCCCATTAAAACACCCAATGATAATAAGCCTCTACCTCTTAAATTTAGATCAAATGCTTATTGCCATTATCACCGACAAAATAGACATGACACGAAACATTATAAGCATGTTAAACATCTTCTAAAAGAACTCATTGATTTCAATCGGCTTTCCCTTGGTGGTGTTAATGGTCAAGTAAATAAGTTTGTTGCCCCTGCTAACCAGAATTCGCAAATCTTTACCAACACCATGCTGAAACATGATATTTCATTTATCAAATCTACTAAAACTACCAAAATTGATGTGATGAATGTTGACACGAATGATGAGAACATAGATATAATTCAACAAATTCCTATGGATACTAATCAACAAGAAAAAAATCCTATCGATGGTTAGGTTGCATTGGTCAAAACTCAACATCATAAGGGTTGAACTAAAAATCCTCTTGACATTGCTTTCCCCTCTACAGATATACTTAAACATGCACCCAATGGTCTTCTTTACATAGACGACCGAATCTATGATGAGCTCACTAATGGGATATTAATAGATCCTGTTTGTGGATAGAATGTGTGTTGGAAAATGTGCCTCAACTTGCTGGCTTGAACCTCTATTAAGGAAAAGAATGAGTGCTCACTATTGGTGGTTTGTTTCTATCGGTGGAACCCAATCAGTAGTCTCAACAATAGAATGATAAATGTTGTATCTGTGTGACTTGGGGTCATCGGTGGAACTCTTTACCGAGCTACGCCGATGGACCGATGACAGACATAAGCGACTTGGATTTCAACAACAGTGGAGACCACAACAAAAGGTGATCCTGATCTATGATTGCGATGTGATTAATCCAACAGTGCTCATTTATTCCATGCTCCTTTGTGGTGAGGACCGATAGACTCTTGTGAAGCAAGCAAAATTGACTGAGTCATTGAAACTTGCTGGCTTAATTAATGGTGCTCAGTAGTCCCATGCCTCTTGTGGTGGGTCTCGAGTGACTCATGAGGGGTTTGCTGGCTTGGAACATGTGTCATTGTTTTAAGCTTTTTCTAGGAGACTTATTGGGAATATTGTAGATTCCCTTTTGATTCTCCAAAATTACACAAGTAGTATACGCGTATCTTGGTGAGCTTTAGTGATCTGGCGATCGGACGGTTACCACCATACCGCAGTGGCTATTAGGCCATGCCATGGTAGTGCAGTGTGTGGACTGCCATACCATGGAGGCTATGACTATGACAAGTGGTAGTGCAGTAGGTGGAGCTCGGGGCACAGCTAGCCGGTTTGACTCGACAATCAAGGCAATGGACGAATGGCATTATGACACGTGGCACACTATCACTCATTGATTTTACATC
Organism: Sequoiadendron giganteum; assembly: GCA_007115665.2. Classification (NCBI taxonomy): domain Eukaryota; kingdom Viridiplantae; phylum Streptophyta; class Pinopsida; order Cupressales; family Cupressaceae; genus Sequoiadendron; species Sequoiadendron giganteum. The sequence continues at coordinate 180,961,809 of CM021102.1, read as the reverse complement.
GTTGTTGTAAATCAATGATTAATTGGACGAAATCTTTATTATTTGAAAGCTATATTTGCATTAAATGTATATTTTGACTCGATGTAGATATGATATATTATTGGTAGTCATTTAATGTTGGGTGGCCCGATGCGTGTTGCAGGTCAGTGCAATCAGAGATGAGGGAAGTTTTTCGATGGGGTAATTAAATACCCTGATGGCTATTGGTTGGATATAGAGGAGTTGAGCAATTACAAAGTGTGTGTGTTCAAACGATATGCATAGAGCATTGCAACTGTGAACACGAAGACACAGAAAAATAAAAATATGTGAACCTATGGTAGTCGTTAGGCTGGGTTGGCTGAGAGGCTGGGAGAGAGAGTCAACTGGTGAGATGAAATGAATCTGCACTGTAAGTGAGAACATTGTAGTAGTGTGAGGATTTTGTTTTGTGTTGTTACCTATATTCTCTAGATGGAACAAAATTTAACTCCTATAAAGGCTATGAGCTTGAGATTATATTGTAACTCTATCTGTTGCTAAATAATACAATGGCTTGATCTTTTGGAAGGTAGGGTTTTTTACCCGAAAGGGTTTTCTGCACATATATTTGTGTGTTCATTAGTTTGTCTTCCATGTTAGATTTTGTGTTTTGAATCTGTGCATATGTGTTGAATTTGGTTTTGTCTGCATGTACTTTTCTCAGAAGGACCAATGGGGGAAAACAACTGTGCCTGTTTATTCTTTATGGCATAGTAGTTTGTGTCTTTGAGGTGATTTGAAGAAATTAAAATCACCAAAGGCATTGTTCTTCTTAGATGTTTCATTCTAATTTGACCTGCTCTTTCCCAACAAGTGGTATCAGAGCTGGTTAAGGGAAGTCAAGGTTTTTCATGATACCAACAAGTGGTATCAAAGCCTTCCCTTGGTTGCCAGTTTTGGGTATCTCTCCTGTGAAGATTTCTTAGTCTATCAAACTTGAGGAAATCTGGAGGAATTGTTTGATGATTGATTCTTTTTGATGAGTAAATTTTCATGCTCTATTGGGATAACACATAATGTTGAAGACATTGAATATGGAGAATCTGGAGTTGATCATATTGTGACGATGTGGTCTGAGGATCCTGGTTGGTAGCAAATGATCCTGATGCAAGGGGTGTGATTTTATGCTTATGGTTGTGTTACAGTAGAGCATGGTTCATACTGGGTGTCTGTGTGAGGGGTTCCTTGATGGTATGGAGATGCTTGGGCTGTTATTCAACCATTGGTGTATTCCGCTTGTGTTCTGAATTGGCATTGAAGGCATTGTTCAATGTTACCCTGATTGCATAAAGGCTATGAAGTTGATCTCTAGGTGGTCTAAAAACTTTTGAATAAATTGGCTCTCTTGTATGCTTGTGCATGAGTGTGGTTTTGGAATTGGTTTGAAATGGGCCTGGAGTTCCTATATTACCTGTATCTTGTACTAGCATGTTTCAGTTTCATGTTCTTTGGCTCTGAAGGTTTTCTATAGATTTTCCTAAAAAGTCTATGATGCATATTCATGTTATTTTTCATTTTTCTAGTTAACCATAATGGTTGTGTGTAGAATCTTGGTTCATCCAGATGTGTAGTGGATATGGATGTGCATGGGTGTTTTGGAAACACGATGCTTTTGTAAGTTTTGCACGGTCAAGGAAAACTTGTGGTTATGTGGAGCTGTTGTCAAGCTATTTCCTAGACCTTGGCTTTTGGGGTGTGATTAGATGAGATAGTTGCAGTTTGGCATGGTTTGAGGAGGTGTGATTTCTTCTTTGCATGGGAGTATTGGTATGTGTTTGGTATGTTTTTTTTCACTCAACATTCTTGTGGTGTTTCTTGATGGTTTCCGAGACTATGGTACTTGAGTTGTGGACATGATTGGAAAATCGGATTTGGTTTTGATCTGGTGTTTGAGTCAAGTTTGTCTACATTGTTGTTCTCTTTGAGATCTCAGTTTTGCAGTTTCCTTTGTGATGATGGGTTTGCACTGTTGTTTTGATTAATCTCCAAACTATGCAGCTAGTGGATTAGCTACCCATTGGTTGTAGTAAGATAACTTGGAAGTGGACTGTCTATATCTGTAAGGTTTCTTCAATGGTGGTGCAGATCTGTTAGTTCGCCTTGTTTGTGGTCACTTATGCTTTGGTGTGGTTTCTTCTAGATGAGAGGATGGATGGCATTGAGTACCTGAATAGTCTATTATGGGAACCTGTAGTGTGTGTATCATGATGTCATGGAGAGCTTGATACACATTATAGTGTAAGCTTTTGACAGTGATGGTGTGGTCTACGTAGTTTGGAGATATTGGTATTGTTTGGCATTGTTGTCAGATGGGCATGTTGAAAATTGTACCTGGAGGTTTTCTATATTAGCAAATTTTTGGTCATGATGTTTGAAAAGCTTGGATGTCACGGTTCAATGGGAGCTTTAGCAGTGACTGTGGATTCATCATTTGGTGGTGAATGATCTTCTTGGGTGTTGTAGATGTTACTAGGAGGGATTCTTAGATCCTGTTGCTGCAGAAGAGTTCTTTAGCATTAGCAGGAATGATAGTTGAGGATGTACAACATATTGAAACCATGGAGGATGTTTGGAGTCTTTGGCTGAAATGTTGTTGGTGCTTGACATGTGATGTTGGTTTAGAGTTTTTTTGCTTGATGTCATGTATACTCTTTCTTGAGCATTAGAGTTTTGGCATGTTGTGTTGCTCTTGAGACCATAGTTTGTTCACTTGAAGCATGGTATCTCCTAAGGGGGATGAGTAGATCATGATGTCATGATAAGTTCTTGTTATAAAATGTTTGAAGCTTTGATAGTGGTTTGGTAATTCTCTATGTTTTGAGTACATTGGTCATATTCTTGATAAATTCTTGGTAGTGTAGTGCAATTTGGAGTTTAGCATGAGATGATTGGTTGATGGTGCTCATGGATACAAGGAGAATGAGGTGAGGTTGTGCTTTCTCATGAGATGAGAAAGGTGTTATTTTCAGCCGAAATTCTAAGTAGCCTACACCTTGGTTGGATGTGAGTTCAACATAGATCAATGAGGAGATTGCTCTTGGATGAGTCATGTTGGCTTGTATATATTGAAGGAGCATTTTATTTTCCCACTCTTGGTCTACTCGGCAGTGAAGTCTACTTAAGAGGTATTTGACCATTATATCTTTCAGATGTGTTTTACGCTTAATATTTCATAGATATGGATTTTGAACTATTGTTTTAAGATTGTGGAGGATTCATTGTGGAAGGTGGACACCATAGATTATCTCCTTGATATTTTGTGTTATATCATCTTTTGATGAGAAATGGTAGGAGATAGTTATATGGGCTAGTTTGATCTTCTTTGAGAGGCTTTCCTTTGGATGTGAAGGAGATCATACTTGACACAGTTAGAATTTAAAAGTGTATGTAGGAGGATGCTACATGTTATGATTTGTAGTCTCTCTTTAGTCTGGTTATTCTTCCTGTATGTTCGATCTCATATGACTTTAGATGTGAGATGTCTATGTGGAGCCGTGATGGTCACTCATTTGTGGTCATGTGTTATCACTTGGGTGATGACATGGAGGTTCTTGTGCCTCTTTATTTTTTCAGATATGGAGAACTTGGAAGAACTCCGGAAGACTGTTGTGAGAGATGTTGCTTGTAGCAGTTGGTTGCAAGTTGTGCATATCATTATGGTTGTTCCTTGGTACTACATGGTTACATTTTCTATATGCTGAAATTGGTAGACTTCGTTATGCCATTGTTCTTTCAAATGTGGCATTACCCATGCAACAGGAGTACCTGTATGTGTTTGGTCTTCTTGACTGGTTGGCACATGGTGCTTGTATCTGGGGTTGATGAGTTGGTTGTTCTGTTGGCATGAGTTTACTAATGTGGATACCTTGAAGGTATGGATGATTGGATGTACTAGCACTTGTTGTGGGTGTTATTTTTAGTCGCATGGGTTTGATCAGTTGGATGGTTGAAGTTAGTTTTCTGGTTGTTGTTCTAGTTGATATTCTATCTTATTTCTGGAGAATAACTTCACAATTTTGTTCATGATTGAGATCTTTGGATCTATTGTAGTGTTTCTTCTGTGTGGCCGGTGAGAACAATGGAGTTGTGGCAGTGTTGATTCCTTTTCGGTCTATAAGATTTGATTCTAGTGTTCTTGAAACTGGTGTCTTGATTGGAGCACAAAAGTATTGTGTTAAATTCTTGAGTTCGAGTCTGGAGGAAGCCAGTAAGTCTTTGTCAAGTGGGAGCTTGTTGGAAAATGTGCCTCAACTTGTTGGCTTCAACCTCTATTAAGGACAAGAATGAGTGCTCAGTGTTGGCAGTCTATTTCTATTGGTGGAACTCGATCGGTAGTCTCAACGATAGAATGACAAACATTGTATCGGTGTGACTTGGGGTCATCAATGGAACTCTTCACTGGGCTATGTCGATGGACCAGTGGCAGATGGAAGTGACTTGGATTCCAACGGCAGTGGGGACCATAACAAAAGGTGATCCTAATCTATGGTTGCGATGTGATTAATCCAATAGGGCTCATTTATTCCACGCTCCTTTATTGTAAGGATCGATAGAATCTTGTGAAGAAAGCGGAATTGACTGAGTGGTTGAAACTTGTCAACTTGTTTAACGGTGCTCACTAGTCCCATGCCTCTTGTGGTGGGTACTGAGTGATTCATGAGGGGTGTACCAGATTTGAACACATGTCATTGTGTTAAGCTTTTTCTGGGAAACTTATGGGGAATATTGTAGATTCCCTTTTGATTCTTCGAAATTACACAAGCAGTGTACGTGTGTCTTGGTGAGTTCTAGTGATCTGGAGATTGGACGGTTACTGCCATACCATGGTGGCACTTAAGCCATGCCATGGTAGTGTAGTGAGTGGACCTCCATATCATAGAGGCTCTAACTATGACAAGTAGTAGCGTAGTAGGTGGAGCTCGGGGCATAGCTGGCCGGTCTGACTCGACAGTCAAGGCGATGGACGAATGGTGTTACGACACATGGCATGATATCACTCATTGATTTTACATTAGTTTTGTAAATCAATGATTAATTGGCTAAAAGCTTTATTCTTTGAAAGCGATATATTTGTATTAAATATATATTTTGACTCGGTGCAGATAAGATATATTCTTGGTAGTCATTTAATGTTGGGCGGCCCGATGCGTGTTGCAGGGTGGTGCAATTAGATATGAGGGAAGCTTTTCGGTGGGGTAATTAAATACCCTGATGGTTGTTGGTTGGATATAGGGGAGTTGAATAGTTACAAAGTGTGTGTTCGAATGATATGCATAGAGAATTGTAACCGTGAACACGGAAACACAAAGAACATAAAAAGATGTGAACCTATGGTGGTCGTTTGGCTGGGCTAGCTGAGAGGTTGGCAGAGAGAGTCGACTGGTGAGATGAAATGAATCTACACTATATGTGAGAATATTGTAGCAGTGCAAGGATTATGTTTTGTGTTGTTGCTTGTATTCTCCAAATGGAACAAGATGTAACTCCTATAAAGGCTATGAGCCTGATATTGTATTGTAACTCTATTTTTTGTTGAATAATACAATGGCTTGATCTTTTAGAGGGTGGGGTTTTTTACCTAAAAGGGTTTTCCTCACATATATCTATGTGTTCATTAGTTTGTCTTCCATGTTGTTAGATTTTGTGTTTTGAAACTGTGCATATGTGTTGAATCTAGTTTTGTCTACATATATTTTTCTCAGAAGGATCAATGGGGGAAAACAACTGTGCCTATTTCCACTTTATGGCATAGTAGTTTGTCTTTGAGGTGATTTGAAGAAATTAAAATCACCAAAGGCACTGTTCTTCTTAGATGTTTCATTCTAAGTTGACTCGTTCTTTCCCATCAATGTGATCACCAAGGAATTCTTACCTCTACATGAGCTTTATCAAGAAATATATGACAAACCGAAAGCATGGATTAAGATGCATAATGATTTCTCTTGCCCTATGATGGGATTGATCACCTTACCTTTGCAAATAACACCAAAAATGCTAGATGTTTCATTTTCCATCATATTGGCATTAAATCAATTTCATTTGAAGTTAGGCTATCCATGGCTTCGCTCCATGAATGATGTCCCATTGGTTGTGCATAAATTCTTAAAGTTTCCCTTTGACAATGAAATTTTCACTATGCATCATAGTGGTTTTAACCCTTTGTCTTCTCGTGGAAACGTTTCCTTAGACTTCTTTTGGCCTGAGCCTATGGAACCTATTAAGCCTCGAGAAGACTTCTTTTTCAAATCCTACAAAAATTCAAGTCAAAATGCATAGAAAAATTATCCCTTCAAAACATGCCTCAACACATGACCGAACCTACCATCCTTGATGAAACCATGATTGAACCAAAAGACATGAGAAGTAACCAAGACCAACCTAAGATATAACCTTCATCCATTTCCTACAAAAGACCAAGAGATAATGAAATCCATCTTGTTACAACTCCTAGAATAAAACAAGTTTACAAAGTTAAAGAGAATGTGGTCAAAAAACCTCTTGTGGTTCCTGAATCACCAAAAATAAAAGGAGGGGAAAGAGGATTCCCCAATGAGCTCCTAGGGTTTTTCACCAAGAAGCTAATGATAAATGAGATCTCTTTCACACCTTTTCATTTAAGGTTTCATTCAAAGGATTTATGGGTTTGATGTGTATGTGAATGTGTGGTGATTTAAATGTAGAAAACTTAAAGGAAATGATTTATGTAAACTATTGAAATGTAAAGTGCTAGAAAATACAATGTTGTATGCAAACATGTACAAAATAACTTAGAAATGTACACTAAACTGAACAAAAAGATGTGAGATAGAATGTGTGCACCTGGAGTCTAAAGAAGGATCAGATGGAGGTCTAGAATCCTTAAAATCTAATGCAAAATCTAATAGGGACACTTGTGCCAATTTGGACGACCTAGTCCTAGATCTAGGAAAATTGGTTTGGAGCCCGTTTCTGCCAAATAGGTGTCTGAATTTGCAAAAAAACACTAAAAGGAATGTCTAGTGGGACTAGGTATCCATTGTTGGAGACTTAGTCCTCTTCTTTATTTTTGTAAATTCAAAAGGGGGAATGGAATCCCTCGGTCTACACTTCAGTTCTTCACAGGTGTCCGCTTTTGAAACTCTAATTTTTGAGCCTGAAAGTGACTTTTGGTGTATGTTTGGACTTTGCAAGAAAGGATATGTCTTCAACAAGTCTTCAAATTCTTCAATGATCTTCAATGTACCTACATCTGCAAACACACAAAGAGGGAAAACTTGTTGATTGTTAGGGCATGGGGTTTTCCCTTTTTCAAACCCCTTTTAAGTAACTAAACCAAAATGGAGAAATAATGTAATGAAGCATGTACATGAAATAATGGAGTTAGTACCTTGTCATGATGAGATATCTTGAGTTGTTACAACAATCAACCCTTGAATGCTTCAGAAAAGATGTCTTGTTGACTTAGAATGCTCAAACCCTAGCTTGCTTGAGAAGAATGGTGGATGAAGAATAGGAGAAAGAGTTAGGAGGGAGAGAATAGAGGAATTAGACTGATTAGAGATTAGGGTGAAAATGATGAGAAAAAACTATTATTTATACAAGTTGTGCCCTAGTTTCTTGAAAATAACACCATATAGGCCGACCTTAGGGTTTAGGAGACAAAATCTCGAGAGAAATTTGAATTAATTTTGGTTTTTATGCCACATGGGACTAGGTCGCCCAAGGTGGCGACCTAGTTCACCTGGGCATTTTTGATTGGTTGTCAAGAATAATCATGTGGTTAATGATGCTTGTCAGGATTGTCTTCCAAAACACACCTAAGATAGGACCTATAAGTGCATTAAGGGGTAATTATACCATAATAAAGGGTTGATTTAGTGATTCCAAGCCTAGAAAAGTGTGATCAAGCTTCGACCGTTTGTCTAGCTAGTTGTGGATCAGATCTAGGCTATTTGTCCAAAAAAAAAGATGTATACTCACTCTTGGGTGACATGACTTCTTGGTTGTCCACTGAGTGAGAAGGCCCAAAAGGGTGAGAAACATACACATCATTGGTATGTACTCACACACACACAAAGGTGGCTATGGGGAAATTTGTGCCACTGGTTGGGCTTCCCGCTTAAACCATACTTAAGTTATACCTCCCGATAACTTAAATAAGGCACCACAAAAGAAAGTGACTTTTGAAAATGGTGGTGTAAGGAATGTTCAAAGGAATTTTGCTTTGTTCGTGCAATGTCCCATCTTAAGGAACATCATGTGTAATGTCTCCAAGAGAGGAAAAGTGCAAATGGCCTCATTGTGGGAAACATTGTACGTAATGTTTCCAAGAGAGGGAATCGCAACAAAAAAAAAATTGCACAATGAGTGTTGATGTATTCCTCCACTTTAAAGCAGTTTCTAACACCATTACTGTGAGAAATTTCTTTAAAGTAGCCAAGGATAAAGGAAGAAATACATGAGAGCTAACTTGGAAGGCCCTATGCTAAGTCATATGTTTCTGAATTAAGCTACGTCATGAAAAGGGGTAATATGTCACACGTGAGTCAACTTAAGACATGTCGTCCACATCCCAAGCTTTCTCTTTTATGTTCATGAATGGTTATCGACTAGCAAAAAGAGACAATGACAAGTGACATGTGAGGAAAAGGCTACCAAACCCTTTCCCCCCACTTAGTGCAGGACAAAGATGAGCTTGGAATGGATGATGGTATGCAAGGTTGAGTGAAAATCAGTATCGAATAAAGGAATTAGGTTCCCACACATAAAGGAGAGTACCAAACTCCTTGAGATGTTGAATTTTTCTACTCAAGGCCTTACATTCATTAGTGTGATGACCATGAAATCAGTGGTAGGCACAAAAGGAATGTTTGTGGCAACATTTTTTTTGAGTTCTAGGAGGAAGGGAGATCAAGTGATCTTGGAGGAGTTTCAACAAGATGCCCTCTTGATTGAGGGGAGAAGGTGTTCCTTTATTGTGTGACAAAGAAGGGTATTTCTTAGTATAGGATGTCATACTTACACAAGGCTCTATAGATTGTGAGATTTTGTACACTCCTTTAGAGGAGTGTGTAAAATCTAAATCAGTAGTGGGTTGCGAGATTACATTGGCTTTAAGCAAAGAGTCCTTTTTTGGTTTCAATTGTTGCAAAGGATCACTTTCTAAGGTTGGTTTAGAAGGGTGATTTGGGATAGGGTTGGTGTGAGGGGAAGGCTTGGTGATTTCGGTTAAGGGACAATAACCAAGACCATAATGTGTTGTTTGTGTGTTAGGCTCGATGGGGTTGTGGATACCTTGTTCACTAGCACCCCATCCTTTTCCACTATAGCCAAGTTGTTTCATAAGATCATAACCTTTTCCATAAATATTTTTCATGGCTTTTGGATCGGGTGATTGTTCATTGTTTGCATTGGTGGCTAAAGTGGTTGAGGTGGATGCATGTGAAGGATCAACCGAGTCTTGTGTTGACAAGACTATGTTTCCCTTTTTAGAGTCTTTGGTGGTGATCTCGGATTTTCCTAGTAAAGGAGGTGTGAATTCTAAGGATTCCCAATCATCGCCTAAGAGCTTCGTGATTTGTCCAAGATGTTTTTCTTTATGTGTTTGTTCTGTGGGTTCCACTTGGGTGGTTGTTGTTAAGGTGTTGAAATGATTCTCTTTGTATTTCTCAATGTTTAAGCAACTGTTAGGTTCGGGTTCAACTTCAAGTGTGTACACTTTGTTGTTGTAGATGTACTTCATCTTACGATGAATATTGAAAGGCACTCCATTCATATCATGAATCCATGGCTTACCTAAGAGAAGATTATATGAAATTTTATGAGGCATAACATGGATTTTTGTTTCCAATATGGACATTCCAACTATAAGAGGTATAGTGACTACACCGAGTGGTTGCTTAGTGACGTTGTCAAATCCTCTGATGGATAGAGAATCATGTTTGATTTTGGATCTATCAATGCCAAGCCTATCCAAAAGGTGCACACTACACACATTAAGAGCAGAGACAGTATCTACAAGAGTTCTCTTAATCCCTTTTGTCTTATATTGAGAGATTATTACAAATGCTTCATTTTGTTTTTGCACTTTCAAAGGAGGAAGCTCACTTTGGTGGAAAACAATATCAGCATTAATTATGTGAATAATAGTTGAGCTATGCCATTTGGCTGCATGTTAGAAGGGATAGGAACTTTTTGTAAGGAATTTTGCATCATGTTGTGATAGTGAGGGGAGACTTGAATGAGATCCCATAATGATATCTTAGTAGGAGTATTCCTTAGTTGATCAACAAGTTCATAATCCCTAAGAAGTAAATTCAAGCGAGGGGCAGTAGGTAAGATTGGATTAGGCAAAGGTAAGGATGTTGAGGTTGGTTGTGGTGGTCACAGATTGTTTCTTGTGTAATGTGTATGAGCAATGGTATTATGACTCAATTGCTGCAACACATTATTCTGAGGTGGGTATAGGATGAATTCGGGTTTAGTTTTGCTATGATGGTTGTTTGAAGGAGGGTAAAGGATAAGTTGAGCTTGAATAATATTAACATCCTTGAGCAAGGGAGAGGCCAAGGTTGTCTCTTTATTTGATTCTAGGGATGTAATATTATTATTGTTAATGCTATCCTTATTGTGTATCATGATATCCTCCCAAGGGGGAAGGGTTTTAGGAGAACTACAAACCAACTACTCTTGACAATCCAAGGTTGGTTCTTCTAAAATAGCTACGTCACTAATAGGGGATGATAAATGGTTGAATGTTCTTGCACAATAAGGATGTTAGGTGAAGGGGGGCTACTAGGATATTCATGATCTTCACTAATTGTGTTTTCTAACAACAAAGTATCTTCTTCACAACTAGGAGAAATACTACAAGAAAAAAAAAATTATTGTCATGATTAGCTATGTTTGTGTTGTCTAGTTCATTAAGATCTTGTCCACGAAGAGAAGTAAGAGGAGATAAAAAATTAGGATTCTCATAACTCTCATTGATTTTTTCTTCTAACTAAATATCTTCATCACCAAGAGGAGAGATATTAGGAGAAGAACAAATATGATCATTAGGAATGGCCAAAGTTGTATCTTCTTTCACTAAAACACTCTCAGATGGAGGGGGGATGAAATTTTTCTTAGCATGTCTAGTTATGTAAGCTACTAACATTGTTTGAATAAAAGTGAAAAATACATGTAACAATTTCATGCAGTGTTTCAGCAATATAAATAATGTATATACAAAGATACAAAACATTTTTATCCAATATATGCTAAGCTTTAAGAATGTAAATAATGTGTTGAGAATATATGTCTCAACTTCCAGTCTGAAGCCAAATCTTTCAAAGTCTTGGAAAAAAATGGTTCATTTATGTCTTTTACCGCCATACCACGGTGGTCTCTTCTCAGTCTTGGCGGTACCGCGGTGAAGGGTTTGGTGGTTATTGCCTTACCGGGTGCAGTCCTTTTCCTTACCGCGGTGAGCGCGGTGTTTCCTTCTCTGTGGCTATTCTGTCTCTAGCGGTTTGACCTGGTGGTTACCGCCCTATCGCGGTCAGTCAATTGACTGATCGCAGTGGCCACGGTAAAGCCACCAGCGGCTTGGTTGGTGGTTACCCCCCTACCGCGGTGAAGCTGCCTGTGGCTTGACCTGGCGATTACCGTGGTACCGCGGCTAGCCAAAGTGCTGACCACGGTGGTCACCAGGGGTCTACCTGGCCGGTTACCATGGTGTGCCTTGGGGCCGGCTGCGGTAGCACAGTAAAGAGAATGGCGAGCTTGGTAGGATTACCGCCATACCGTAGGGGGAGCTTGGGTGAACCACGGTAGCGCGGTAAAGTCTGTGGATGAGCTAGGTGACTTGGTTTTACCAAGTTGGACTCAAGTCAGAAAGCGACAGCGAATACCAGGAGGACACGTGGCTCAGTGTCGTGCAATTATTGGTTAAAGGCCAATGCAGTAATTGCAGCAGGTGCAGGTCAACTCAGGGTGGCGCAACTGAACCTGATTTGGGTGATGATAGTTATGGCCTAGGTAGCTTGATGCAGGAAGATCGACATGGGCAAATTATTGGTGCGATTTGATTAGAGATGATTGTACTTTGTGATTGGCGGTTGTCTGACAAAATTGAATGCAATATAAGACTTATGTAAGTCAAGTTTGTGATGGCATCATGGGAGGACGAGTTCGAACTGTATGTTGAATGGGTGAGAGCATTGTAATAGTGTGAATTCTTGTGCACTATTGTGATTTGATCAGTGATGACTATAAATTGTGTGTAACTATTTGTTACTATAATACAAAATAAGTCTGACTTGTGTGGTGGGTTTTTTACTTGTAAAGGTTTTCCCACGTATATCGTGTGTCAACTGTGAATGCTCTCTTTGTGTGATAATTATTTTTACTTGCATGTATTCATCTTAAAGAAGTTTTAGAAGCTATAGATTTTTGTACATGCTTTACTCCTCTATTGTATTAGTGTTAAGGGAATGTATTCCGCACTGTTTTGTCTCTAGATCCATGCCTGTTTTTCCCTTCATAATGTACATGCTAGAATGAAAAGAAATTTTAACAAACTTATGCAAATTTTTATGAATAGAAACATTGTATATGAAAAAGTGAAAAGTAATTTTATCAACGTGATGCAAAATTACAGAAATGGAAGCATTTTCAGATCTAATGATGAAATGATTTTAAGAATGACCATCCTAAAATGATGATTTTGAGCTAGATGCATAAAACCAATGTTCCTAAAACTTTAAAAAAATATAGTAGATAGTATTAGGAGCCTAAGAAAGCACAAAAATGAGGTTTCTGGTGATGTAACAGTCAGTGAAAAATATGGAAAGGGACTAGGTCGCCCAGAATGGCGAATTAGTCCCAGTTAGGATTTTTTTTTAAATTTCCAGAAGTTTGCAACTTTTTTGCATAGTTATGATGTTGTATGATCAGAAGAAGAAAGGTAGGTGCAGATTTGGGATGAAGGAAAAGGATTTGAGATGCAAGAATGAAAATTATATACACTTTCATGCATGCAAAAATGTGAAACCCTAGAATGCAACTGAAACAATGCAATGCAAACCTAGGATGGAAATGGACTCCAAAGAAGAAAAGAAGGGTAAAGGAATGTCAGGTTCACCAAAATGAAACACCAAAAATGTCGCACGGGGAAAGGAAGAGGATTCCCCAATGAGCCTCTAGGGTTTTTCATCTAGAAGCTAAGTTAGGAAATGTGGCTCTCTTTCACACCTTTTCATTTTAGGGTTCATTCAAAGGATTTATGGGTTTGATGTGTGTGTGAATGTGTGGTGATCTAAATGCAAAAAACTAAAATGAAATGATTAATGTAAACTATTGAAATGCAAAGTGCTAGAAAATATAATGTTGTATGCAAACATGTACAAAATGACCTAGAAATGTACACTAAACTGAATAGAAAGATGTGAGATCTAGAATTTGTGCACCTGGAATCTGAAGAAGGATCAAAAGGAGGTCTAGAATCCTGAAAATATGATACAAAATTTGATTGGGACACTTGTGCCAATTTGGGTGACCTAGTCCCAAATCTAAGAAAATTGGTCTGGAGCCTATTTATGCCAAATAGGTATCTGAATTTGCAAAAGTTACTGAAAGGAATGTCCAATGGGACTAGGTCATCACTGTTGGTGACTTAGTCCTCTTCTATATTTCTATAAATTCAAAAGGGGGAACGAAATCTCTCGGTATACACTTTGGTTCTTCACAGGTGTCCACTTTTGAAACTCTGATTTTCAGGTCTAAAAGTGATTTTTGGTGTATGTTTGGACTTTGCAAGAAAGGAGAGGTCTTCAACAAGTCTTCAAAGTCTTCAATTATCTTCAATGTACCTACATCTACAAACACATAAAGAGGGAAAACTTGTTGATTGTTAGGGCATGGGGGTTTGCCTTGGTCAAACCCCTTTTAGGTAACTAAACCAAAATGGAGAAATAATGTAATGAAGCATGAACATGGAATAATGGATTTAGTACATTTCCATGAGGAGATATATTGATTTTTTACAACAATCAACCCTTGAGTGCTTCAAAAAAAATGTCTTGTTAACTTAGAATGCTCAAACCCTAGCTTGCTTGAGAAGAATGGTGGATGAAGAATAGGAGAAAGAGTTAGGAGGGAGAGAAAAGAGGAATTCAAATGATTAGAGATTAGGGTGAAAATGATGAGAAAAACCATTATTTATACAATTTGTGACCTAATTTCTCAAAAATAACACCATACAAGCCAACCTTAGGGTTTAGGAGACAAAATCCTGAAAGAAATTTGAATTAATTTTGATTTTTATGCCACATGGGACTAGGTCACCCAAGGTGGCGACCTAGTCCACCTAGGCATTTTTGATTTGTTGTTAGGAATAATCATGTGTTTAATGATGCTTGATGGGATTTTCTTCCAAAACACACCTAAAATAGGACCTATAAGTGTATTAAGGGGTCATTATGCCATAAGAAAGGGTTGATTTAGTGATTAAAATCCTAGAAAAGTGTGAAATTGTTTTACAACAGTTTATACTAAGGCTTGGAAAAGGGTAAAAAGAGGTTGAAAAAGGTCCAAAATCCATAGGAAAGGGTCCATATGAGTGAAAAGTGTGAAGGCTACACTTTTTGGTGACACAGTTCCGTCCGTTCCTCCCCTTGAAAAGTGTCAAGGGAAGAAAAGAAACCTATGGTTGATCAAACCGCTCTTACACAAAAACAACTTGAAAGCCAAACTAAAATAAACAAAGGTACTAGAGAGCGTAAGCGTAGACATCGTTTCCTTGCTCGAAATTTTAATGATGAAACAAACAAAGAAAATCACAATCCAAACTTGATAGAAGCAATGCATGATGAGTCTCCCTCGTTGCAAAAAGATCCTATAGTACAACTACAACATGAGTTAAACCCTTCTTTAGACATTAGCATGCGACCTCCTATTCTAATTAATTTAGATGATGAGGAGGAGATTACTAAAATTGACAAGGAAGTGCATAATGAATTTAATACATTGTTTTCCTCAAGTCCATGAGCTTAAACGACAATTCTCCCAAGAAGAGTATTGAACTTGGTATTAATGACCCTAGTTCAACACTTACTACTGTCCCTTTGGCTAGTTGTTCACCTTTTGTATACGATGAACACAATTGGGATGCAGATGACCTGCTAATAGGTTGACTCACATATGCCTCGCTAGTCTTCTACATTATTTCTTTTTCATTTTCTTTTGTGTGATTGCATGTGTGTAATGTGATCCCCTATGATGTTATGTTTGATGTTCTCTCTCTCTTTGTGACATTCATCTATTTTTACATACATTATTCTATATGTTATAAATCTTTTATCTTTGCTTTTTATTTTATCTTGTGTTCTCCTTTTGGGGATGATGCAAGGTGTCGAGACATTCATGTCTCGTCCATGTTGACCCAAAATATTTTTCTTCTACATTTTCTTTGTCTTGTGTTTTCCTTTAGGGGATGACACATGCATTGATAAATTCATGTCTCTTCCATGTTGACTTGAAAGTTTTTTTTTTGTTTTTTCTCTCTTTGTGTCATTCTTCTAGTGGTGCAGGAGCACCTAGGCTAACCTCCATTTTTTTTCTTGTCATTTTTGGCTTGTATTTGACATTAGCCAAGTCAGAGGGTTTGTGTGTTTATTTTGGACCTTAGAAGTTCTTGCTTGTGTATGGACTAGGTGAGTTAGGCATTAGGACTAAGGTCACCAATGTTAGTCATTGTTAATAGATTTTACTTTGCTTAGCCTTAGTAGCTTAAGTTGGGACTTGAGTCTTAAATGTGTTCTAAACACATGAATTATGTTAGAAAGATGCCATGAGGCCTTTAATGGAGTTGGTTACTCAAAATATAGGAGATAGAGGTCCTAAGAGTTAGGAAGGTGGCATAATAACAAAATTGCCAAATGTTGTTACAAACTGTCATGACAACATTTGTCATTATGGCAAATGTTGCATGCAACTCGGTTACATAGGATCTCCTAAAGGATAGGAGTGGGGGATCGACCAACATACCCTACAAACATGGTGAATGGCATCTAATATGAAAGAGGCTCGAATTCAAATAGAGAGGGGATTGTAATCAAGTTTTTGGGAATAGAAAAATAGTTCTGCAATTTCTGTTTTTTATGTGAACTCCAAGTGTTATTGAGTGGTAGTGATACTAAGTGAATTGGATGTTTGGTTTTGTGTTAGAGTCATGTTCATGAGATAGTTCTAAACATTTTCCACTCTGCAAGTAAGTGGATTTAAGTTGTGTTAGTGTCTTGAATAGATAGGTTAAGGGTAAGGGTTTTACTGGTCCTATCCTGACCAACTTGTCTTTTTATGGCTCCCCCATGAAGTCTAGTCACGGGATTTTCCCGAGGGTAGATGGATGTGTTAGGGGAGCCATTGGTCTATAAATATGTAGAGTTAGGATTCATGGAGACTGGAATAGCTGTGTTTAATGTCAAATTCTAGGCGAGCTTAGAGTGCTCGGTTAGAGGTTTGATAGTGTGAATTGAAGAAAATAGGCAGGGGAGTGAAGTACAGTATGGGATAAGTATAGTTCCAGGTGGGACATGAATAGGTCTTGATATGATAGGAGGATTGAGGGACTATTGATCCATTTGGGTGATATTTGAGCAAGAAACCAGTAGGGTCCTACAAACTAGGCCTCCTCTCAAGATAAATTTTGTTACCCGATTGGGGAAAGGTTTGGTGATCCCTCAAAATGGATCCAAATGGAAACACATGGAGGGTCTTCAAGATGTTTGGCACCCCTGCAATCAATTCAATGATTTATGTGTTGATGGCACTTAGAGTCTTCTAAGTGTAGGAGGAAGTGTTGAAGTAAAATAAGGGTGATTGTCCTTCAGGTTTAAGCACAAGGAGCTAGGCTCTTAGAGAAGAGTTAGACAAGGCCTTAGTTAATCATCTAAGCCTTTTTGAGATCCTAGAGGAGGTTAGGATCCTAGAAGAAGATAGACAAGGTCTTCTTAGCACTTGTGTAAGCACACCTAGAAGCACATAGACCATATTGGTATCAAAGCAAAGTTTGATCAGGCTTGTGGTTGATGTTGCAACCCACTGAATCAGTAGGAGAGAATACACCAAAGGAAGATAAAACCATGGTGACTAATGTTGAGTTAGCCAAGAAGGTAGAAGAACAAGAAGAGGATAACAAGTTTCTAAGAGAAATATTAGCTCAAATGGAGAAACTCTTGGATGAAGTCCAAGAAAAGGCAGACAAGGTAAAGGATAAAATAGATCAGAGGGAAGAGAAAGAAGCCATAGAAAAGGAGTTGGATTTGGAAGAGGAAGCTCCAACCCCTGACCCTGTTATTCCTGAAGAACCCTTCTTGAAGGCACTAAAGGATTTAAGTGGCAAAGCTTTGGAGGGTGTACCACTTTTCAGTGGACAAATGGATCCTGATTCAGTCATGGACTGGATTGACAGAATAGAGAATCACTTTGAATGTGATGGTATCTTAGAGGCCCAAAAATTCATGGTGGCCAAGTCAAGGTTGAGAGGTTCGGCTCTCACATGGTGGAAGTTTGTGCAAAATGAAAGAGAAAAAGAAGGAAAGGGTCCTATAGTTACATGGAAGGGCATGGTAACTAAAGTAAAATAGACCTACCTACCTGATGACTATGAAGTCCAGTTGCATAGGAGGAGACACAATCTTAGACAAAAAGATTTAGATGTCCAAGCATACACCGAGGAGTTCCAAAAGTTGTGCCTAAGATCAAAGGTGGTTGAAGATGAAAGCATCAAGCTAGCAAGATACTTGAATGGACTCAAATGGTCTATTTAGGAAGACATGGGTCTAGTGAACTTCAAAACCATCCACCAATTTTATCAAATGGCCTTGAAGATAGAGGAGAAAAGCAAAAGGAAGCAAGAACAAACCTCCAAGAGTAGAGGTAAAGGAAAAGATAGTAGAGGACAAAGAGGTGGCTATGGTGGAAGAAGTTCAGAACCAAGGGCTCAAGGAGAAGTTAAGTACACTGAGCAGCAAGAAGGAAGCTCTAGTAGAGGTGGTAGAGGACAAGGCTCTAACTTTAGAGGAAGAAGTGGTGGACAAGGAAGAGGCAATTACTTTGCCAATATGAAGTGTTATCACTGCAATCAAATGGGACACCCTGCCTATAGGTGTCCAGATAAGGGTAGTACTTCTCAAGGAGGAGATAAGAGAACTAATCTGGTTCATGATGAGACAAATGCACCAGAGAAACATTCTGAGGTGCCATTAAATTTAGAGGAAGGTGAGAACCTCATGATGAGGAGAACTTTGATCAAAGAGCCAGTTAAGGAGGAACCAAGCCAAAGGAGGTCCCTGTTTAGGATAAAGTGAAAAATGATGGGGAAAGTATGTAGATTCATCATTGACTCAGGGTCTACTGACAATATTGTGTCAGAGGAAGCAGTTGACAAGGATACCCCACACCAATCCTTACAAGGTCACATGGCTAAATAAAGGCCAACATGTCTTAGTAAATGAACAAGCATGGGTGGAGTTCTCAATTGGAAGGTACAAGGACAAAGTTTTGTGTGATGTGTTACCTATGGATGCATGTCACTTGCTCCTAGGTAGACCATGGCAATTTGACCACCAAGCTATGCATGATGGAGTAAAGAACTCCTATTCTTTCAAGAAGGACAATGTGACTTTCAAAATTCAATCACTGTTAGAGGATGCAAAGGTGAAGACAGTAGGTCGTAATATACTCATGGTTGGTGAAAAAGAGTTCTTAGAAGCCTTGGAAGAAGGAGAAGGAATTGGCTATGCATTAGTGTTAAGGCCAAGAGAGGTAAGTGGTGACAAAGAAACCAAGAAGCTAGAGTTACCTAAAGAGATACAAAACATGTTGCAGACTTATGAAGGCATTGTAAGTAGTGGACAACCAACATCATTACCTCCTAAAAGAGCTATAAGTCATAGGATAGACCTCATACTAGGAGCTACCCTTCCTAATAAAGGAGCCTATAAGATGACCCCTCAACAAAATGAGGAAATAGCTAGACAAATACAAGAACTCCTAAACCAAGGTCTCATTAAAAAGAGCATTAGTCCATGTGCCATACCCACTGTCCTAGCACCTAAAAAGGGAGGAGATTGGAGGCTTTATACTGATTCAAGGGCTATTAATAGGATAACCATAATTTATAGGTTCGCTATCCCTAGGATTGAAGACCTAATGGATTGTCTAGGTGAAGCTAAGTACTATAGCAAGATAGACTTGAAGAGTGGCTATCACCAAATTAGGATACATGAGGGAGATGAGTGGAAAATAGCCTTCAAAACCAATGAGGGTTTGTATCAATGGCTTGTCATGCCATTTGGATTGTCTAATGCCCCCTCCACATTCACAAGGCTCATGAATGAAGTCCTCAAAGACTACATTGGCAAATTTGTGGTGGTATATCTTGATGATATACTAATTTATAGCAAGACAAGAGAAGAACATCTCAAACACCTAGAGCTGATTTTCAAGAAGCTACATGAGGAGAAGTTGATGATCAATTTAGAGAAGTGTGAGTTCATCAAGACAGAGCTGGTGTACCTTGGGTTTGTGCTATCTCATGGCAACCTGAAAATGGACATTAGCAAAGTGGAAGCCATCCTCAATTGGCCTACTCCAAGGACAGCAACAGAGGTAAGAATTTTTCATGGCCTTGCTCAATACTATAGGAATTTTATAAGGAAATTTAGTGCTATTTACACTCCTATGTTGGATACCATTAAAGGAGGCATAAAGACTAAGTTTGTATGGAATGAGAAAGCTAACAAAATTTTTGAGTTGTTGAAGGAAAAGATAGCTACCCAACCTGTTTTAGTGTTGCCAAGCTTTGGGAAGCTATTCACCATTGAGTGTGATGCAAGCAATGTGGCTATTGGAGTTGTTCTAAGCCAAGAGGGCAGACCGGTGGCTTTTCATTTAGAAAATTTAAGTGAAGCCAAGAATAAGTATTCTTCTTATGACCTTGAGATGTATGCATTGGTTCAAGCTTTAAATAAATGGAGGCACTACTTGCTTCCCAAGGAGTTCATAGTGTATTCAAACAACCAAGCACTTAGTTTCCTAAATTCACAAGAGAAATTGAGTCACAAGCACATGAAGTGGGTTGAATATCTACAAGCTTACACTTTTAATATCAAGCACAAGAAAGGAGTACTCAATAAGGTGGCAGATGCCTTGAGTAGAAGAGCTCTTACCATCCAAGAAATTCAGTTGAAGAGCATGGGAATAGATCATTTCAAGGATCTATATGTAGATGATGAAGATTTTGTAGATATTTATAAGGTATGTGCTGAATACAAGAATCATTTTCATAGTAGATATGCTGAATATACTTTGCAAAGTGATCTCTTGTTTAAGGGGAATCAGTTGTGTGTGCCTAGAGGATCTATTAGAGAGAATTTGATACAAGAAAAGCATAATGGTGCATTGAGTGGTCACTTTGGGATCACAAAGACTCAAGAACTTGTTCAAAGGTTCTATTATTGGCTAAGGATGAATCTAGATGTTAGGAGGTATGTGGAAAGTTGTATAGTATGTCAAAAGGCCAAGGGCACTTCTTCAAATGCAAGCCTATATCAACCACTCTGTATTCCTACTAGGCCATGGGAATGCTTGAGTATGGATTTTGTAGTTGGGTTACCCAAGACAAGACAAGACAAGGCATGGATAGTGTTTATGTAGTTGTGGATAGATTCAGCAAGATGGCTCACTTTGTGCCATGTAAGACAACCAATGATGCCAGCCAAATAGCCTCTCTCTTCTTCAAAGAGATAGTAAGGATACATGGGTTACCTATGAGCATTGTGTTAGATAGAGACACCAAGTTTATGAGTCATTTTTGGAAGAATCTTTGGCAGAGATTAGGCACTAATTTATCTTTTGGATCTACATACCATCCCCAAACTGATGGTCAGACCAAAGTTGTAAATAGAATCCTTGGAAATTTATTAAGGTGCTTGACCAAGGAGTATGGTCAACAATGGGATCAATTGATTGGACAAGCTGAATATGCTTATAATGACACTGTGAACAGGTCAGCAAGGAAGAGTCCCTTTGAAATAGTCTATGGTCTACATCCTAGAGGAGTATATGAACTAAGAGACTTAAAGGATGGAGTTAAAGGAAGTGGATATGCTGATGAGTTTTCCTATGCAATGCAAGAGATTCATGACACAGTCAGGAAGACATTGACTGAGAACACTATGAAGCATAAGACTAAGGTTGATGAGGGTAGAAGAGAAATCCAATTCAATGTTGGAGACTTGGTGATGGTGCATCTAAACAAGTCCAGATTACAAAAAGGTGTCCCTCACAAATTACAAATGAGAAGGATAGGTCCCTATCCTATCTTAGCAAAGTATGGTGACAATGCTTATAAGGTGGAGCTACTGGAGGATAGTGGACTGTCCCCTATCTTCAGCATTGCAAATCTGGTTCATTACAAAGGACCACCACCAGACTTGGATCAAAGCCTCAATGAAGTCATCCATGATGTGGAAGAGCTCAAACTACCTTCTGCTACAGTCAAGCAAGCTGACAATATACTGGATACAAGAGTCTACAAGAAGACTAGGAAGAAGTACTACAAGGAACATCTGATCAAGAGGCATGGTCAACCTGATGTTGATACAGTTTGGATCAAAGAATCAGAGTTCAAGAAGTTGGGCATTGACCTCAACTTACTCAATCCAAGGGTGGATTGAAAACTTTTACTTGGGGAGGATGGTGCAAGAGCACCTAGGCTAACCTCCATTTTTTTTCTTGTCATTTTTGGCTTGTATTTGACATTAACCAAGTTAGAGGGTTTGTGTGTTTATTTTTAACCTTAGAAGGTCTTGCTTGTGTATGGACTAGGTGAGTTAGGCTTTAGGACTAAGGTCACCAATGTTAGTCATTGTTAATAGTTTTTACTTTGCTTAGCCTTAGTGGCTTAAGTTGGGACTTGAGTCTTAAATGTGTCCTAAACACATGAATTATGTTAGAAAGATGCCATGAGGCCTTTAATGGAGTTGGTTACTCGAAATATAGGAGATAGAGGTCCTAAGAGCTAGGAAGGTGGCATAATGACAAAATTGCCAAATGTTGTTACAAACTGTCATTGTTGCATGCAACTCGGTTACATAGGATCCCCTAAAGGATAGGAGTGGGGGATCGACCAACATACCCTAAAAACATGGTGAATGGCATCTAATATGAAAGAGGCTCAAATTCAAATAGAGAGGGGATTGTAATCAAGTTTTTGGGAATAGAAAAATAGCTCTGCAATTTCTATTTTTTATGTGAACTCTGAGTGTTATTGAGTGGCAGTGATACCAAGTGAATTGGATGTTTAGTTTTGTGTTAGAGTCATGTTCATGAGATAGTTCTAAACATTTTCCACTCTGCAAGTAAGTGCATTTAAGTTGTGTTAGTGTCTTGAATAGATAGGTTAAGGGTAACGGTTTTACTGGTCATGTCCTGACCAACTTGTCTTTTTATGGCTCCCCCATGAAGTCTAGTCACGGGATTTTTCTGAGGGTAGATGGATGTGTTAGGGGAGCCATTGGTCTATACATATGTAGAGTTAGGAGTCATGGAGAGTGGAACAACTATGTTTAATGTCAAATTCTAGGCGAGCTTAGAGTTCTCGGTTAGAGGTTTGACAGTGTGAATTGAAGAAAATAGGCAGGGGAGTGAAGTACAGTATGGGATAAGTACAGTTCTAGGTGGGACATGAATAGGTCTTGATATGATAGGACGATTGAGGGACTATTGATCCATTTGGGTGAGATTTGAGCAAGAAACCAGTAGGGTCCTACAAACTAGGCCTCCTCAAGATAAATTTTGTCACCTGATTGGAGAAAGGTTTGGTGATCCCTCAAAATGGATCCAAATGGAAACACATGGAGGGTCTTCAAGATGTTTGGAAGCCCTGCAATCAATTCAATGATTTGTGTGTTGATGGCACTTAGAGTCTTCTAAGTGTAGGAGGAAGTGTTGAAGTAAACTAAGGGTGATTGTCATTTAGGGTTAAGCACAAGGAGTTAGGCTCTTAGAAAAGAGTTAGACAAGGCCTTAGTTAATCATCTAAGACTTTTTGAGATCCTAGAGGAGGTTAGGATCCTAGAAGAAGACAAGCAAGGTCTTCTTAGCACTTGTGTAAGCACACCTAGAAGCACATACACCATCTAGTTCTATGAGTATTTTGGGAATGATGAAAATCCCGAGCTCTCCAAAAAAATTCTGGCAAGGAAATTTTGACCTCAAATCCATAGATCCCTTATGTGTTTTGTGGGAAACCCCTTTTCTTTTTCATTTCTCATTACTTAGCTTTATTTGGAAACATATGACTTGGCATAGGGATTTCCAAGTTAGCTCTTGTTGCAAGTATGGATATTTTTGGTGGTGTTGTCATTGATGTCAACACTTTACAGGTTGAGTAAGTTATGTATTTTCCAAGTGCTTTAGAGAAAATTTGAGAAATAAGGAAAGTTGTGGTGAAGTTGTTTTCTAAGCGTGCTCTGGTAATATGGTCATAATTTTCTCTATATTGATCCAATTCCCATGTGGATATGAAGGTGTGTTCATGAGCTTAAATGGATTGTATATTTTGAATTTCAGCTTCTGGTGTGATGGAAAGAAAAAGTTATGTTCACTTGTGTGTGAACTAGTTTGTTAGAGTTATCTAGTTGTTGACTGGGAGAAATGTTTTGGCTCCGCAGTCCTCTGGTATTTGGTTTCAGATCTTATGGATTTGGGAGATTATTATTTTTTATGGTTTCTATGTTCTAACAAAAATTCATGTAGTTTGGCACTCCGGAAGACCTGCTCTAGAGCTCTTGTGTTTTTGTTGGTTGTCCCGATTGAACTAGCGAAGTGTTCTCTATGAATGAAGTTTGTTGAAGGTGTTGCAGATGTATCTGAGTTGTTCTCAGAGATGGTAAAATGACTAGTGAAGCAAGTTGAGCAATCCATGTGTGATTTTCTTTCTGGTGATGTGTGTACTTCATAGATCATTGGTGTTTTCATTAGGTTTGATCGGCCTGGTGTTTACACGGTACATTCCTTTTTTGCATCGATCTAAGAAAGAATGTGCATGATTCAAGATGTTGTTTAGGTCCTAATTTAATATTTATTTGGTACCCTCACATTCTTACCCATCACGAGAATGTTGAGTAGCTGACCTAGTTTGAATTTGAATTTGAATAGCCGACCTTGGTGAATGTTTCTAAGGTTGAAGATGATATAAAAGCAAGTTAAGTTGTAGCAAATTTTATATCCATCCATCATTTTACTCGAGAAAGAGAAGAGTGTGTGAACAAGTGCAAAAAGCAGAGTGTGGAAGAGCGAATTAAGGCAACAATACTTCATTGTATTCATAATCTTCTGATCAAGTTGCAAAGTGTGCGTAACTCCTAGTGGTGGATCATTATCTATTTCTTTGTAGTTTTTTGTAGGTAGTGAGCCTCTCTTTCTGGACAGTGAGTCCTAAGGTAGTGAGCCCTTGATCTGGGTAGTGAGCCTTTGTATCTGGGAAGCGAGCCCTTTGGCAGTGAGCCTGTGTATCCGGTATTGTATTACTACTATATTGTGAGTTAATCCTCATCATGGTTTTTCCCTCATTAGGGTTTTCCACGTAAATCTGGTGTCTCTGGTATTGTGTTCTTGTTATCCGCATTTCATGTTCATACTTAATAAAAAATTGAGGTTAAAGTGGAATTGATTAAGTTAAGAAGTAAATAATTTGATACAACTGATTCACCCCCCTCTCAGTTGTCTTGTGCAGTTCAACATCTCTCATTTCTTCTTTCTTGTTAGCATTTATCAATTTCTACTTTAAATTAATTGCTCATAGTATGGTTTCTAGCAATTTCTTTAAAGTGGGGGCATACATTGGCATTATTCTTTTTTATTTTTTTATCTTTTCATGTTCATGGTGTAATCTTTCTACTTCATGTGATGCATATTTCGCTTTGTCGATAACATTGGGTGTGATGTCCTTCAAGAGTGTGATCTCTCTTACCATATTATATTCCTCTTAGTAGCTTGATGCAACACACTGCATCCCCTAAGTTTTGAATCTTTCATCCTTTGATTGGTCCTCTCTTGGAGACATTAGGCACAATGTTCCCTAAGTTAAAAACCTTACATGAACTAAGCAAGACTCCTTTGAACATTCTTCACATGTTGCATTTACAAAATTTTGTTTATATGGCCACCTAGCATATTAGACTTTGTTGGCCTATGGAGCCATCTTGTTTTTTCATGAGTTCCAAGCATATGAAGATTTTCTTTCCTCATGAAGCTGGAAGTTTATTTTTTGCATGGCACCTTATCAAAGTTATAAGAGGTACAACTTTGGCATTGTTTTAACAAGAATCCCAACTGAGGCATGAATTTCCCATAGCCACTCACGAATGTTTGTGAGCGCATATCAGCCATGTGTGTATGCATCTTACCTCTTTCGAATCCTCAACTAGTGGATGACTTGAAGTTTTGTTGCCTCAGAGTGAGCATGCATTTTTGGATAAAATCCCTAGATTTGATCCACATCATGTTGGAAAAATGGTCAAAGCTTGATCCATCCATCCCTTTATTTTTATTTTTTTTTCTCTTTGTATTTGGTAGTGTATGCTTGTTCCTTAATGATTCTCTTTATATCATTTGCATGTGTGTTCTTTCATGCCTATGTTGGTTTTCTATGGGATCTTGATCCTAGGGGCTTGATCAATCCTCTTGATCATTTCCATCCTATCCTACCAAAATTAGTTCACTTGGACCCCTCTTGATGTGCATTTGTCTACTTTAGTGTGAGTTTGAAGCAAGTTCATCCTCTCAATAAAGTGGGGGCTAAGTGTAGTGTCCAAAAATATCGTCAAGTGACATTTTCACACTTTTTTGGGCCCTCCTTATAAAATTGAGCTTAATGATGCCTTTACTTAGTGTTGTAATGTGTTCAACACACTCACATTAGGTCTTCAGCTCTTGTAAACTAGATAAACCTAATCATACCTTATTTAAAGTGTTGTAAAGTGTTGCAACACACTTTCACACTTTTCTAAGGTTGTCATTAATAATTGGGATTCTTTATGCTTTATTTGGCCTTATTTCAAAACCACATGCCTCATTTAATACATCTTTTCAAGGATGATCCTGACATAAACCAACATCCAATCATAATTCAAGTGTTTTTATGTTGTGTGGCCCAAATTTAGTGATCTTGGACTCATACACCACCTTGCGCATATGATTCTTGCCTAGGGTTTTGGGTCCCAATCTAGATTTCACACCTTTCTAAGAATTTTTTAAAATGGTCCCATAATTAATGCCTAATGGGACTCATACACCACCTTGGGTGTATGAGTCCCATGTGGCCCAAAATTAAATTTAATTCAAATCCTTGATAGGATTTTATCCTCCTAGATCTGATGTCAGCTTGTAGTGTTGTAATTTTAGAAAATTAGGCATAATCAAGTATAAATAAATGGTTATTGCACTCATTTTCACCCCAATCATTCAATTATTCATCCTTATAGAAAATTTGAGTTCAAAAGAGCATTCAAGTGTTTACAAGAGTATTCAAGAGAATTGAAGGGTTGATTATCAAGTGTTTTAGAGTATTATTCAAGTATCAAGAATCATGTCAAATTAATCATGCATCATGTTTGTCTTGATCTAACAATTGTGATGTAGGGTTTCATGATTCGAGCTAGAATTCAAGTCAAGATCTATCAAATTCAAGCAAGAGTCAAGATCTACATCCATTGGAGCCACGTCCTACATGTTTGTAGCACCTTATTGATATGGTTTGGTGAGTTGTAACATTGTATGTTGTTCATTCATCATTCTCTTTTCTATTTCATTTCATTACAAGGTTTGATTACAAAAACTTGGTTTGACCAAGGCAAACCCATTTCTACTAACAAAACAACATTTTTCCTTCTCTTTAGTTTGTGATTTGCATATTTAGGTTAAAGATATTGAAGAGAAAGTTTGGAGAAAGTTTTCAAAGTGTTCGAAGCTGTAAAAGTTGTCACCTTACATTTGAGATCATTGGAAGACTTATACAGGTTGCAAATAAGGGTTTCAGATCTAGAAATCAATTGGAAAGGATAGAGAAGACATTGAAGAGAAAATTCAAACCTTGAATTTCTAGAAAACCATAACTAGACTGATATGCCAATTCTAGCGTATGATCCACAATATAGGTCATTTTTTATATTTTTGCATATTCAGAATCTGCAGTGCTAGAAACCCATTCTTATGCAAAAACCCTGATTTGGTACTAAATCACCCAAACTGGCGTATGAGTCCCAGTTAGCATTAAAATTATTTTTTTCATAATTTTATAGCTTCATCCAGTCTTCTTCAGGTTTCTAGGTGCACACTTTTCATCTCTCAACTTTCTATTCTTATTTACATGCTTTTCTAGGTCATTTAGTGAAAAATTGCATTACACTAAGTTTAAGCATTAGATCTTGCATTTCATTTATCTTTCCAAGCCCTAGATTAGTGGTGATCCCCTCTTTAGTTTACAATAAAACCCTAGGATAGCCCTATTGCAATATATATCTCTCTCCTTTGCATACTTTATATTGAGATCTCTAGGTTTTTCCTTGAAAGATAGGGTAAGCAGATTGTTGTTCTATCTCCCAAGTATAGAATTCAAACAAAATTCTTCCTTTCAATCTATAAATGTTTTTAATAGAAACACGTTAATCTATATAAACTCCAATTACAAGCTCCATCAGATGCATTTTATTCTGTATATACTAATGGTAATAATCAAGTATTTCTTAATCTATCATTACGTACTTATCCACATTTTAATGTATTGTACAAGTTTACTATATATATTTTCTCCCATTAATCTATTATTGATGTTGTGAAGTCCATGGTTGTTAATTTCCAGGTGTTAATGGATGCAAGGTTTTAAGATATTTATTCAATGAGAGTGGAAAACATACCTAATGATCTATTGAAGGATTAATAAAAGCACATTTCCTATTTTTTGGTCTTACCTTTAAGTATTTTTCTACTTGTTTCTTGATTTGCATGTCTATTGTGTGATTTTAACTTAAAAATAGGTCACTGTTTAGGCATATGTTCATGTAGAATAAATAGAAAGAGGGATTGTAATCAATAAAGAATGATAAATAGAACAATAGTACTCTCCTCATTTCTCACCTAATGACTTGGAATTGTTGGTATTAGCCAAGATCACTAATAAGATTATGATTTCAACAAGCCTATGAAATTGAGAAACAATGAATAAAATGCAAGATGGAATGAATTGAAGTGTATAAATCCTCAATGCAGATGAAGTGAATATATGAAGATGAGTTTGAGTTACTGTAGGAGTTCTCAACTCAAGGTTGCAATAAAGTTGCAGCAAGTGGCAAATGAGGAATGCCACCCAAGCTTGAGGAGCTCAAATACCTCTTCAAGTGACACATCACCACATAAGGTGGCTTAATACATAAAGAGTAATAAAAAATCAATTAATAATTCTTACTCTAACACCACCTTTAATCTCATATTAGGTGGGTGAAAAAATGGATGTGTCCTAACAATTAGGCTTGATGAGGTACCCATGTATAATAAAACTCTCCCAAAAGTGGAGAAAGGTAAGAAACCCTGTGGGAAAAACTACCCTAAAGAATGGTGATGATAACAAGAAAGAAAGTACAATGATGAGAGACTATGAAGGCTACCAAAAAGATGATGAACTTCTCGTTGTGATCTTCTACTTGAAATAATCTATGGATTCTCTTGATGAAGCGCCTCTAAATTCTGAAGCAACTTAAGAGATAATAGAGGAGATGATTTATCCATACTCGAAATGGAAGAATGAATCGATGAGTATGACTCCAATGGAGAAAAGTGTGAAAATGTATAAACATGAGAGATTCAATCAAGCTTTCCCACTACAAAAATCTATTTTCTCTAGGAATCTTGAATTTTTACTAAAGTTGATGTAAAACCAACTATCTTTCTAGATTTTATAAGTTGATAAATAGAAAGAATATTGCTTTCCAATTCAAGGACAAGAAATATATTAGGAATATTTAGATTAATACCTCAATTATACCTTGACCACAAATACATATGAAAGTGTTATTTTCTACTTTTACTTTGTTTACATCATATGGATAAAGGATACGTACACTTTTGGATAAGGAGACATATGATCATTGATAAAATGTTGATATCAAAATACCTATGAAATCAAGAAACAATGAATAAAATATAAGCCTCAATGAGGGTGAAATACATATATGAATATAAGTTTGAATCACTGTAGGAGTGCTCAACTCAAGGTGGCAACAAGGTTGCACCAAGTGGTGAATGAGGAACGTCACGCAACCTTGAAGAGTTAAACTTCCTCTTTAAGTGAAAGATTTCCAAATAAGGTATATTAATACATAAAGAGTAATAAACAATTAATTAATAATGATTTTACTCTAACATGAAACATCCCCTAAAATAAAAATAAAATTGTTTATTAAACACATGAGCATATCCTCATAGATTCTCAATATATACCTAAGCTTGAATACTTTGAGAAGATATCATAATCATTGATACAAATCTCTATCACCTTAGACTCCAATTTAGCCATTATATTCCACTCATTATCTTATCCTCATATTCAATCCCACCCCAATTTGAACATTTCCTAAATAAGTAGGAGGTACTTTCCACAACATTTTAAATTATTATATTGCTATTAGGATCATAATGTCCTACATATATACCATCATAATTTTTTTAACATATTTATTATTCTCCTCCTAGTCTTTATCTCTACATCATCTTAGTTCTCTTAATATTATTCCAACCTTCACAATAGTTTTCCCCATCAAACTCAATAATTTATTCCATAATTTCCACCATATACATCAACCTCCATTCATCCCTCCCATATTTACAAATATCATTCAATATTTAAAGAGAGCACTTATGGTATTCCATCCTAGCTACCCTCTTGTGGGGGTATCATAATCTCATCATTTGATTAAATCCCCCCCAAAAAATTGACATTTTGAGTCCCAAAGCTATCAAGGAATCAAAGTCTCCTTCAAATCTAATAATCTAATCAACCAATCTCATCAAGCTAATGAATCCAACCAATAAACTCTTAACCTTGAATTCTTGGGTGATCCCACAATGTTGGTTTACAATTTCTAGGAGATTTTGATTTTTTTTGAAATCACATATTTTTAGAAAATATAGTGATTTAACGCTTAAAATTTTCCATTTTAAGGATTCCAATTGAAGAGGATTTTATCAAACCACCTTAGATCAAACCCCCTTGGATAGAACTCCGCTAGTATTAAACCATACCTATAATGAAGTCTCCTTTACATCTATAAAAATGCTGATAAAAAACCACTTTTGACTTACTGTTTGGGGGATCAAATGAATTCATTTAAATTCATTTTTTGTAAGTATGTAATCCTCACTATAAGATTCCCAAAAAGTATAATTTTAAATAAATTTAATTTTATTATTATATTTATTTTTTATTTCTAGTGAATGTAGGTTTTTAACCAAAAATCAAACTCTTTGTTCCGCACATGTAGAAAAATAGAAGATTATCAAAAAAAATTTTAAAAAATATCAGTGCACCAAATATTGAAGTCCTTGATCCAACAAAAATAAATAAAAAAAATCGATACATACAAAAACCTTATGTGTGTTATATAGTCTGCCTATGTCTGAATTGTAATTGGTTTGACTTTGAAACTTGATTAAGGAAAAAAATTAATAAAAAACTAAGAAACCAATTGGAAGCACTAGATATCGTAGTAACAAATCTAAATTCAGAAAAAATTAGAATTTTATCCTTCATGGAAAACAAATTGTGTTATACGGTGGGCGTCACTACTTAAAAATGGTGTTTACTGAAAAAAACTAGTTTTCGAAGGAGATGGAAAAAGAAGTGTAATATGATTCCAAAAATTTTGAAAAATATATATTTAGAATCTAAAGAAAAAATGTCACAAATCACTAGTTTGCATCATCTTCAAATTATTCACGGTTTAGCCACTATAGGTGTCTGAAAGTGAAGATTTAGTTAGAAAAAATCAGTTCAATGTCCAATTTGACCAAAAATAGTAAACTAGTATTGTGGGGTCACCCTCTTGGAGCATTACCTCTCATCAATGTCAACACACCCTATGTCTATATCTATTTTTTATAAAATGACAATGCTTCTTCTAGTTACAATTCCATTCCAAAGAGTGCCAAAATGTACACACTCAAATCACATTAATCCTACTTTATGTAATATCATCTCATGTAAACATTTGATTAACTTACCACTATTAATCAATTAAAATAATTAATATTATCCTATGTTTATTACTTTATCACAATTAAATTCATTGAATAATATTTATTATTTAATCAATTAGATTTAAATTTAAATTTAAATTATTGATAGTGAAATTAATTTAAATCCTAAATTACCAGGGAAAACTTTAGTGGTGAATAATTGAAATCAGGACCTCCAGAAATGGCGAATAGTACAAGCTAAAAACGATACTGAATCGACAAGTTTTTACAAAAAAAAACTTGCGTCTTGATTAATTCGCCTATGTATTATATTTTAAATAATATGTCATTATATATGATTCGCCAGCAATTTATACTATAATCACAAATATTGATTATATTCGCCAATAATATTATATTCCTACCATTAATTTTGGGGAAATATCGCCACATTAATAAATTACCATTTAATTTAAAGGACATTTTAGCTTTGAATAAGGCTTTTATTTATTTCCATCAAATCATCGCTTAGTTTTTAATCGGATGATAGTAGGTTGATTCTATGGCCTAATACGCACATGTCTTTTAAAAGGCTTTTTGAGGCCCGAAATTTGTTTTGGGCCACACGATTAAATCTAATCGTGTGGCCCAAAAAAAATTTCGGGCCTCAACAAGCCTTTTAAAATGCATGTGTGTATTAGGTCGTGGAATCAACCTGCAGTTGTCCAATTAAAAAGCTAAATTGCTAATTGATGGCAACATTTACACTTTTCATTTATTCTTACTTTTAAAGTGAGATTTAAAAAAAAACACTTAATCCGTGTGTTATCCAATGCATTTTTGATAGTGAATTATCCACAAGGGGGCTTTGCCCCCTTGACCCCCACAAGAGGTGTTGCCCCTTGACCCTGTCGGTGGTTGCCGCCCCCAGGCCCCTAATTCAATATTACAAAAAATAAAAAAAAATATGGTGGAATTGCGCCGACCAACTATGCAATTTTTTAAAGGAGAGATTCGCCATGGTCATTACTATTTTTAGTAAATATTCACTAGGATTCACCACTGTGATTATTATTTTTACCAATTATTCATTAAGATTTTCCAAGATTTTACAACCTTTTTTAATAATGTGCATAGATTCGCCAAAAAAATAAAATATGTTTTTCAAATATAAGGAAAGATTCGCCAGGATTTTACACCTTGGCCGAGGGGGATTTCTTAAAGTTATCCCTGCTAAATTACATCTAATGAGTTAATTATCCAACCAAAATACTTATCTAAATAATCAATTTAATTAAATTACTAATAAAATCTATTGACAATTCAATCAATTTGACTAACTCAAGATAACAAATTAATTTCAAAATAAATAGTTATGAAATTTATATATAGTTATTAGTGTTCCTTATGAAATCTTGAAATATTTCAATAAAAAAATTTATTGATATATTGAGAAGGTTCCATGTTGACTTATTATGACCACAAAGTAGTAATATTGAATGATAACAATGGTATTTCTATTAGATATACCATTAGATCCTACATAGAATAATATTATTTTCTTCTATGGATTTAAGTATTAGGAAGGTTCCACTAAACCATCTTTTGGTTTATAGAAGCTAGAAATTACATGTAGATTTTCCTTATAAAGCACCTTGGAATAGCTCACTAAAACATTATAAGAGTGATCCTCAATTAGTGGTTAAGATCATTCCATTTCTAGGTTGATTAAATTAGAAGATATATTGATGAAAAATATATATCATGTCAATTCACTAATCCATATAAATTTATTAGATCATAAAACTAGTAAACTCTCAATACTTATATAGTTTAGATTGATTCTTGATGATCTATACACTAATATATGCAACTAGGAAAATAAATTACTTCAAAATTAAAGAGGGACACTAGAATGGTCCACTAAGCCATCTATAGACATATATATACTACTGATCTCCTATCATGCAACTTTGACTTATATGTCTAATAGGAACCACTGTACCTTGCTACATAAAATCTTCATATGAGTCCATTTCACTATGGTTCAATTAAAATTATATAGTTATAAAATATTAAAAAACTCCATGCTCAATGTATTTATAATCAGGATGTGTATGGATTTTGTAAATTTAAAGATAAATTTTAAATTTCCCAGTCATTCATAAAGTCAAACTTAATTTTTGGTCAACCAAAATAAATGAAATAACGCACTTGAGAAAAGTTCAATCTTATTAGTAGGTTAACCTTAAAGGCCATTAGAAATGCACACCAAATAACTACTAATTTTAGACTTGCATTGGTAGGGTCACCAATAATTTTTAATAATTAATTTAAATAAGGAAACTAAATTATGTAAATAATTCATAGGGAAACACAATCCATATAGAATAGAAATCCTTGTAGGATTAGAAGCAATCAATTTAAAAAATAGAAAAAATAATAATATAAATGTTTTCTTAAGTTAATTTTAAATTTATGCATGTATAACTTCAATGGATTTTTTCTTGTACTGTAGCTTCAATCTAGGAACTTCAAGTTATTTGGATCCTATTAATCTCTAACATTCATACTAGTAGATTTATTATATTCAAACCTCTATAATATATTTAGCATTGTGATGAAGTTCAAACATGAATCAAGTAGCCATGCAAGATGTCTAATTTGATGCTATTTGAAACATAGAAAAATAGGGGCCTCACCAAATTGAGTGAACAAGATGATGAGCCACTAGGTTTTTTTAGGGGATGTTTCAGTCAATTATGAGGGCCAAAATGCATAAATAACAATCATAAATCAATCCTAACTGTTATAAAAACTATGAGGGGAGTTTTTAGAAGCCAGAATAATGTGTACCTTGTTGCAAGAAGGTTGTTTTTAGGTCACAAAGGACTCATTCGCCTTTGGTGGCGAATGGGTCCTAGTTAGGATTTTTGACAACTGAGATTTGGGTTCTATTCTTCAAGATTTGCACTCTCAGCTCCTTGGAGATCAACTCCCAGAAACCGGAAACAAATTTTGTAGCTTTATTTTCATATTCTTGTAATGTGAATGACAATTTTGCAACTTGACAACTTTGACAATTTTACTTCGAACTTGTTCTCCACTTAATTTTCAACCTATAAATCTACAAACACACATTCAAGGGGAGAAAAAATTGTTGATTGTTAGTGAATAGGGGTTTTCCTAAGTCAACTCCCGTTCGGGTAATTAAACCAAATGATGAAATGATGCAATAAGGACATGAAATATGATACTTGAAATGATGATACCTTGGAAGTTGTCTTGGAATGTAAATCTACAAACTAACATGAAGTGGCCATGAAGAATGTAGATCTTGATCTCAAATTAGATGTGAAACAATGCTTGTGAGTAGATCCTTAATGCTACATCAACTATCTTAGCTCAACAACATGCTTGAATACACTATGCCTTCGACATGATGAAATGACCTTGAATCACTGCAATAAAACTTCACTAATCTTCCTTTGAATGTCTTTGAAATTTCTCTTGAAGTAATCTAGAATTCTCTTGTGAAGTATTAGGATGCTCCCTTGAAAATATTAGATGAAACTATGTGAATTAACCCCACATTTATACTAAATCTAGAGATTAACCTCGAAATTCAAATAATTCAAGCCAACATAAGATCAAGGATTACAAATCATTAGAACTCTGCCATAATTAAATTAAAAAAGAGGTGTCCTATGTGAGGAGGACCCATTCACCACTAAAGGTGAATGGTTCCTAGCACAACTTTATAGTACAATGGTTCGGGGGGATGAAATAACATCAAAACCCCATTTCAAAAATGCCAAGAAATGGGTGTCCTATGTGGAGAGGACCCATTCACCAATAAAGGCAAATGGGTCCTAGAACTATTTTCTAAGACCTTAATTTTGCTAAATTAAATGGCATGCAATATCATTATTGGGTGGCGGGATAGATCCTTCAAAAGGTGTAATTAAGAGGGCTTAAATTTGAATTAAAGTGCCAATTAAGCTCTAATTGACCATAATTAATTAGGGAAACCCTAGATAAGTGTGAAAGTATAATACAACACTTTAAAACATCCTAAATAAGGTACAATTTAAGTACATTTTGCTAAATAGGGCCCTAGATTCAATGTGAATGTGTACAACACATTACAACATTGAATCAAGGCATAATTAGGTTAAGTCAATATCACTTATTCCCAAATTAAGTGTGAAAAAGGGTTAATTTTTTCTACACTACACTATTATCAATACTTATATGTTCTAACATATATCATAGTAGAAACAATCTAGTCCCCATGAACACCAATTGCTTTCTCCATCGAAGGCATTGTTTAAATTATTTAATATAATTATCTTTTTATTGTTAATTATTAGTGATATAGTTACTTTTTTTCATATTAAATATTATATCACATTATTTATCAAGTGTTACTCTTGATATAAAAATGTAAGCTACTAAAATATAGAACCAAAATAAGAGACATGGCATACTTTATAATATTAAGTATATGTCATTGTACCAAGAGGATTGTGGAGAGTATCATCCTATCAAATAAACAACAAAGAATTTGAAGTTCAATGTCCATAAGTGTATAGAAAAACTAAAAGGTTTTTTAATTACCCTTTTTGATAAGCATGGACCTCATGTCTGAAGATTGGGTAGTTTCAAGTCAAAAATGACCCAAGTTCTCAATGAAATTATATTTATTATCATTTTATATTTACAAGTGTAGAGGGGGAGATTTGAAACCCTCAAGATGATGAGGTATAAAGGGGAAAATAGTCCTCAACTACCTCAGGGATCAAAGCTTAGGTGATGAGATGAGATAAAGAAGAGGTTCGTTTATGTTTTATGCGAAATAAAAATGTATGAGTTTTAGAAACTGAAAGAGTAGGTTGCAAAGGCCTTTTGGATAGACTAGCAAGCTCTTGGCCAAGGACAATAGCGTGACACGTGGACTTCCCCATGTTGCAATATAGTCTTATACGGATGAAAATTGAGTTTATCAAATAAGATTACTAAGAACCTACTAACCGTTTTGATGATTGAACAGTCAAAAATATGCTAAAGTATCAAAGAGAGATAATAGGGACAAAAATAAACTAAATTAAACAAATGGAAAATGATAAAATGAAAGAGAAGAGAGGAGACACTCACAAGAGGTCCAAGAATGAAGCCTCCAAAAAAGGTATGACTTCAATACCTACACAAATAGAAAAAAGTTAAGTGTCAGGGCTATTTTAGGGGCTTTCCTTAGTCAAACCCTCACGTAGGTGTTCCCACCTCCATAGTCAGCTAGATAGATAGAGATAGAAATAAATTAGACAAGATTAAGAAAATCAATTATAAGTGCTAGAACAATATGCTATTAAAATCAAATGATAATGTAATAAAGAGATTATGATTACCCTCCTTTTACAAATGAGAATGTTGAAAGGAAGATGTTGTGATCTTCAAGCTCGGGAATGATATGCCAATAGTGTCAAATATTTAATGTGGAGATCTAAATTAAAATTAAGGTGGTAGAATATGGTGTAGAAAGTGTACTTGAGAGAGTGAAAAATCTTAAGAAGAGTGAAAGAATGCTAAATATTGAAAGCGAGATGAAGAATAAATGATATAGATTGGATTAATGGAAAAAATGAGAGATTTGAAGAAGGTATAGGCATGCAAAGGGTCATTTCGACACAATTACAAGCTGCAAAGGTGCTACACTACATGGGTAGGTTGGAAGTGTAACATCCAAACTATTACTATAGTTGGGAATATTTTTACGATGTTCACACAACACATAAACGTCTACATGATGTGTGTTCATCGACAACAAAAAAACCTTAATGAAAAAGAATGAATGAGGTAATGATAAAATTAAGGTTGAATAAAAATGGTATTGCATTATCAAAATTTTTTTATCTAAAGGGGAGGTTTATGGAATGTGAGATTGCATAGGATGCAATTTTTTACATTAAATTTTTTCCCAACTTTAGTGAGCATATGTATTCTAGCCAATGTGAGCTAAAGTAGAAAAAGAAAGAGGTTGGAGAGAATATACCCAAGATGAAGAGGATGTAGTCTTTGATCTAGTTATGTGATTGAAAAGGTAATCCAAGACATGAAGAGGACATGGGTCTTCTATCCTATAAAGATTTCTATAAATTCACTACAAATATGTTAGTTTTAGATAAACATGTTAGGCAAAAAATTAAAAAAATAGATATGATAAAATATAGAGATAACGCTAATAAGTATGGATAGAAATATATGTTAGAGACCATATGACAAGTGAATATGCCTATGGCTACAACAAACTATGTTGAAGGATAGTCATAGAAAAGAAAATTCTAGTCAAGTTTCCCACAAACTAGACGATGAGATTATAAGACATCAAGATTTGTAAGACATTATTTAAAAAAATAAAATATAAGAATAATTAGTTATGTTAGCCCCCCTTAGAATGATGTGTTCTACACATAGGAGAATGATTCATTTTAAGGAGAAGAAATATAGAGAGATGTATCCATGGAATGTTATCATGTGAGGGATAACACATAGCATCCACAACATTAAGAAAAAATATTGATAAAGAGATCAAAAGCACAAGGGGATCCAAGTATTCAGGGTCAAAATTGATCATAAATGCATATATATAGTGTAAAATTTATGAACTTTCATCACCCCACAAATAGATTGGAATGAAAAGAAGCGAACATGAAAAAAATAAAGATCCAAGACATCATGGAGGATTCCCCAATGCTTTGAATCATTCTTGATGTGAAATATAAATTTTAGGATAAATAGAAGAATGATGAAACAAATGGAAGAAATTTTATGATAGAATTTATCTCTTGTATCCAAGTACCTGCAAGGGTATCAAGGGTCCTCTAGAAGAGAGAACAAACATAAATAAATAAGCATAGGGGAAGACAATCAAAACACACAAATCTAATCTAAAGATAAGAAGAGGTGTTGCTCTAAACCAACACCTTTAACAAGTTTCCATACTCCCAATCTAGATCATTCTAAGGGGAGGGAGAGAGAGCAATGTTAGGTGACTCGCTTGCAACAAAGGACAAGGAGGAGACTACATCAATGTCCTCATCTATAAGATCCCATAAGGCTAACATCAGCGATTAGGAAAAGATGGCTGACAAAGTTGAGATATCCTCCATTGAGTCAAACATGCACTTCTCTAGGGAGTGCAATGACTGAGCATAAGGAGATAGAGGAGCTGAGGATTCACTACCTGCCTTCATATAATGGAAAATGAAAAACTTCAAAGAAGCAGGAGACTCTTCCACCATTAGAACTATAAAATAGGGTTAAAATCGTAACCAAAGGTAAAGATCCATAGTAGCAACCACAACTACTCAAAATATAAACCAAAATGACCCAAATCCAAACAAGAAAGTACAAAATAAAAAAGGAAATCAACAAGAACAAATCTATACAAAACTTCCCATGCTAACCTTGATTCATCTTCCTTGCACATCTCCTCTATTTTGTTGTGTATGAAAGCTTGCCCTCAGATTTTATTGTATGGAAGTACCTACAAGTGACAATGATGTGATAATGACTAGCAAGAATTTTGGAGATTGTGGTTGTATGTTTGGAATGAGGGATACATCTCTCTTTTATAGAAAATCTATTCAAATAGATGGTCAAGATCGAAAGCCAAAATGATGCTAAGATCAACGGTCAAGGTTGCATGCACCACGAAAAGGTAGGGTTATGGACAACTAAGGATAGATGGTTAAGATTGAAAGAAGACTAAAAACGATCAATGGTGGAGATTCAAAAGAGGAAATGGAGGGAAAGTGGAGAAAAATAAATAATAAGATTATTTAATTTGGGAGAGGATGTGACGAATTAAATAATCAAAATGATTATTTATTTATGGAGGAAGAGGGAAATGGGGGTTTAATTAAAATGATTAATATGCAACCATTTAATTAAAAATGGAGGAAATGGGATAGACATATTAAATAATTAAATTAGATTAATTATTTAATAATGGAGGGAAAAGTGACAAGAGTAGTTAAATAATTAAAATAATTATTTAACTTATAGAAGGAAGAAAAGGTTAATGAGTAGTCAAATACTAAAAATAATTATTTAGCTATAAATGCAAAGTGAAGAGTGAATAATTAAATAAATGATAATTTATTTAATTATAGAAAGAAAGGATATTAGTGATGTAATTAAATATTAATTTATTTAATTAATTGAGGGAAGAATACAAAAAGAAAAGGAAATTAATTAAATAATTAAAATCATTTAATTAATAGAATAATGACTTTTAGAAGATAATCAAATAATTAAAATTATTCAATTATGTGGAGAAGAAGAGAAATTGACAAAAAAAAATGTTGTTCACAAGATGAAGACATTTTTCAGTGTCTACATTTTACCCCTCTTTGACATAATGCAATTTTGAGTGTTGTGTCAAAGAATTTAAACAAGAAAATTTAGTTTGGAATATGCCCCGACGTTGTCTTGGTGAAGATAGAATAGACCTATGCCCCCTCAGAATTTTTTTCAAATTTTCAAAAAAAAATGAGAATTTTTTCCAAAAAGTGATTTTGATAGATTGATCTAGCAAAATATTTAAGTTTATAGACCTTCAGGATGTTCACATTAGGGTTTGGACTCAAAATTTGACATAGCTAGTGAAAAAAGGAGGTAAAAATCCCACCCTCGGGGTATAAATTTATTTTTTGCAAGTAAAAAGGTCATTTATGGATTTTAACCTTGAGTGAATAGTGAGTTTGAGTGAAAACCTGAATTGAAGTTGTTGTCAAAATGTCTCTAGTACCACACATTATGCATCATAGATTTAGAGTAAGGACCTACAAATGGCCAGTGGGCTTAGGGGAGTGATGCAAAACAAAAGAGTTCACAACTGAGATTCTTCAATCTTGAGGCAATTTTCAATCCTTTAACCTTGTGCAACATGGGCTCCCATTCACACAAATGGACTCCAATCTCTATTAGATTTGGTAAATAATTTCAACATCTTTAGATTCATCCTAAAAACTCATTCAACCATCCAAAGATCAGAAAACAATGATTTAAGGCCAACTCACCTATGCTAGCCACTAATCTAGTAGATTTTCCAAAGTAGGACAGCGGTTATAACTTTTGATAAAATACTCATATCAAGACTGTAAAAAATAAATTAAATACCCATTTCCATTTTTTATAACATATCCAAAAATTAGTGTAGGCTTCTTTGGACCGAACCCTTCAAATTCTTGCTTTTACGTTTTGAGAATAGGCTTTTAACAACATAAATTGACTGTAACTTTCTGACCAGACCTCAAATCAACAATATTTGAGTACCCTATTGGAATTTATTAAACATATGTCAAAATAGGCATAGGTTGTTTTGAAACATAAGGCCTTAAAATTGACTATCCCAATTTTGCATCATTCCAAAAACACATTGTAGTAGCCTAGGGCATCATAAAAATGGCCCAAAACCTTATAAAAAACTCCTTCCACTTAGAAAATCTTAAGGAACATAGTAACACAGACCTCCAAACTGAAAATCATGAGTTTTTACCAATTAGAAATGAAGAAATGCATTTTTTAATGCTTGTTGCCCCTGCTAAATCAGAATTCACCTGTTTTCACCAAAATTCCAATAACTTTTGCATATCTTAATGAAATTGAGTCAAATAAATTGGATTGGAAAGTATATTTAAATATATTTCACCTCCAATCAAATTGAAGTGTGTTTATGGGTCGTACATGGCCATACAAAGACCTACAAAAGAGACAATTGCTGGAAAATACACATAAATAATCTCAAATTGTATTCCATTCAACTTCAAATCACC
The DNA here is from genome assembly GCA_007115665.2 of Sequoiadendron giganteum. NCBI lineage: Eukaryota > Viridiplantae > Streptophyta > Pinopsida > Cupressales > Cupressaceae > Sequoiadendron > Sequoiadendron giganteum. The sequence continues at coordinate 180,920,689 of CM021102.1, read as the reverse complement.
ACTTTTGCCTTTACAACGATGTAAATGACCTATTTAAGGTCTTATCAACTTCATATAACTCTAAAAATTCCTCAACTAACTCTTAAATTACTCATGACTCTTCAACTTCTTGGTTTTGTCACTTTTACAACTTTTTTACAATTTGACAATTTTGTCAACTTTTGCAATTTTTGCACTTTTTTCCCAAACTAACCAAAAATGACTCAAAAATATAATCTAAGACCTAAGAAATATTTATTTTGGCCCCCTTGGACCTTACATTTCCTTGAAAACACCTAAATTGAAGAAAAAATGAAAATTTGCCTCATGGAGGCTTAACTTTGTTTGGGTGCTCCTGCACCAGGGAGGCGATACGTACATCTTCCCTTCTTCGTTAATTTTTCAAAATTTTCTAGATTTTAGGGCTCCAAAGCGATAAAATAGATGTGACACAACTGTTATCACATGCATGACAAGTGGGGTGGTTTACTACAATCTCTTGGTGTAATGCAATTTCTAGGTTTAGGGTTGACTCTTGATAGTGTGACACATGTGTTTCATGCGATGCAACTGTGGGGGGAAATGATGCATGTTCCATTATGCAGCACATTTGGCAGATTGTGCATTGTATGTGAATGAGTGTGACACAAATGTTGCTTTGTGAGTTGCAACTAACTGAAAGCCCACATGTGAGAAAGGGTTCGACACATTTGCAAAGTGACCTACATGTGAGGATTTGTGTGACACATTCGCTTGATGAGTCACATAAGTTAAACGGTGCAACACATTTGAATGTTTGAATTTTTTCCCCAATTTCAAATAAATGTTCTCTATGAACAAGGTCAAACAGGGTTGCATGGAATTTTTCAATTGACATAATTTGTTTGCTTGTGATCACAATTAAGATATGACCCCATCTACACCTAGGAGAGTCGGTTGCCTTCCTTTGGTTTTCGTGATCAAATTACCAATGATGAGATGGACTAGTTACATTTTGTTGGTATGTACTACATTACCTTCATGCCCATGATTAGGGTAAATAGGGGATTGTTGAGCGCCTTGGCTAAGAGGTGGCATTCAAACACTAGTTAATTGCACCTTCCTATAGGGGAGGCCATCGTGATGCTTGAGGATGTGTGATAGATTTTGAGGGTGTTTATTTGAGGAGAGTGTGTGTCATGATCTTGAGTATGGGTACAATTCTATTCAGGGTGCTTTTGAGCACGAGGACCCGATAGAGCTCATAATTTCGAGTACAATATCTGAAGGGATGTATTGGCTGATGATATGATCAATTTATTATGGTTCTCTATAGTGTGAATGATGGAGTCATGTGTCCTAATCAGCGAGGGCATGGATTTCTAGTCAGATGGGGGGATATGATGGTTGACATGTTGACTCGAGGAACAATGTATGATTGGGGGTTGTGCATGTTGGCTGATGGCACTCTCAATTTTTGCAAATTTGAGATGCCCATTTCAAATTTTTGCTTCTGCACTTTTAGAAGTGCACCTGAAGACTCTACTTACGTAACCCACTTTGGAGGCTTGTGATTTAAAGCCTGTTGATTGTCGTGCAAAACCCATTTGCAAACATATTCAATTGATATATGAAAACGTGCATGTCATTTTTCAACTTCCCATGATAAGTTTTGATGAGGTTTCAAAAAGTGAAGCTGGAGGGTTTTGACACTGTTGTGCTATTTGCAAATGTTCAGTTCTGGAAAGTTGCATCCTGTTCGAGCTTGCATTTTACAATCGGATGACTGTTAAGTCAGAATGAATGTTATTTTGTATTCTTCATGCCAAGATGAACTAACATGTCAGTTTTCAGAGCCTTATGATCTAATATTCTATTTTTGACAGATCAAAACCGAATGCAGTTTGTTCAGTTTTGCATCTGCATTCCTGACAGCATTTCAGAAAGGTCAACTTCGACCGCCAATATCTTTTGACCGGTGATAATTCAAGAAAATTCCTTTGGCACACATGCTCAAGATACCTAAATGATCTACTGTGTCCAGTGGCAGCTTGCCAAGAGTTGATTTGTTATTTTTTCAAAATAGCAATTGGGTGACTTTTAGTTGATTCTGAATAGGCTGTTGTTTCAGAAAGTGCAAACTGAGCAACTTTGTTGATTAATATATTTCACCTCGTCACTCCTTTTTCCGAGCTGTCTTTTGCACTGTATTATTGGATCAAATGTCTAAATTCTTGCAAGTTTTGATGTCTCCCAGAGGTCATTTGACTAGGTTTCAAAGGCAATTCCAGAGTCAACCGGGCCTGTTTTAACCATTTTCCAAAAGTGTCAGAAAACTAATTTTGTTGAAGACCCAATTCATTTTTTTAACTTCAGAAGCACTCAGAAGTAGCAGTGTTGAGATCGTTTGAGCATAAAATTTGTTTGAAAACAATTTATTTTTTAGTCGGACCCACATGGGGCCCGACATGCTTTGCATAATTGTGAGGTTTGCTTCAAGTAAATGATTGTAAATTCAAGAGCTTCAATGTCATGGAGCACAAATGCATAAGGGGATCAAATGATCATAAATTAATGTTGATATGAGTATATCTATATGACAGTCATCAAGCAATAAGAAATTTGTGTCTAGTGAAACACAATCCACTCTTGAATTGGTGTGTTTCATTCTCCCTCAAAAGGGTTTTCCAATAAGAAATAATTGCTAATGAGAGGGATAGAGGGCTTCAAGAATATCCTTATGACTCAAGTTATAAAGGAGTTAAAACATTCAAAGAAAATATAGGTTTCTTGCATGTTGATGTGGGGATTGCTTTCCTTTCCATATATTTGAAGTGTGGTAATATGGATTCATTGCATACAATCTTTGAAGAAGGTAGAATTAAGGTACAAAAAAATTTGTATACAAGCTAATATTGTTGGGATTTCTCATTATGTGGATGCATATATATGTTGTTGTTATGGCTCAACATGGAATTAAAAATAGAAATCTGATCAAGCTAGCTCCAATGCAGTTGATTAGATATTGTTGCTAAGGTGAAAAGGATTGAATAATAAATGGGAGCAATGGAAGTGTATGGACATAAATCAAAGTACATATGAAATAAAATGGAGGCTCGCACCATACAAAATGGACTGTTGAAAAGGCATTAGAAACTTTCAAGCAAATGTTGTTGGGGGCACCATCAAATCTTGAGAGATGCACATGCATGAGGTTCTCAAAAAATTGCAGATGCAAATGAGGGCACTTGATATGGGTTTCAAGAAAATCCCGGAGCAGAGTCAAGGATATGAATTAGAACACAGAGCGCCAGCATAAAGAATGGGATGCCATATTGAAGCAGAGTATGAACACAAGGTGGTTGTGTTAAAAATGACATTAGAGACTCAAGCAAATGCAAATTGTTTTACTTCCTTTCCATAGATTGATAGAGGCATCTATCATTTGGCTCGAATGAGGGATAAGTGCAAGTAAATGGGCATGGCCAAATATTTCTGTGAGAGGAGGGATCCATAAGTGCAGGTGCACACAAAATGAATTTGTTGCACAGGCTTTAGAAACTTTCCAGAAAATGTTTTTTTAACATAAATATGGTGTGGGATCTGTGGAACGAGGTATGAAGATCCATCAAAACACAAGGGGAACACATTGTAGGGAGGAGGCACAACCTGCAACAAGGTAAAGGGCATCCATCAAATCAGAAGGTAAAAATGACTAAGGGAGCTAGTGTGCACAATGGAGGGTGCCGAGAGGTGAAGGAGGAGACTTGGCCGCCATGGTTAAGAGCGTGAATAGGTGAGATTAGGGAATAGAGCAATCTCAACCCTTGATCGCAAGCCTCGCAGGAGGTATGATGAAATTGGAAGAAGAGGTGCGAGGTTTTGAGGCAAGGGAGGTGGGCCCTAAATATAAATTTTTAAATTTTTCAGATGAAACTTTTATTATTGAAATTTGCAAATAAATGTAAAGGTGCGGGTGAGTAAAAAATTTAAAAGTGGAACAAAATAAAGTGATTCTTAGGGATTTTATTTTCACATAGGTGAAAATGAGTAATGGAGGAGACCAAGTCATAATATTTTCATGGGCACGGGTAAGATATGCATTTTCCAGATAATTTTTAAATGGTTTTCACTTTTGAAAGTGAAATAAAGTATTATGCGAAGATACTTTATTGAAAATATGAGGCCCAGTGAAATTTTAAATTGCCTCCAAATATTGTGGGAAAATTTGACAATTTTTGGTGGGGGTGGGTGAAATATTCTAGTGGCCCGTAGACAGTGGTCTTCACCAAATATTGTATGGGTAAAGTCAAATATCGCCAGCAAATATTTTAAAATGTAAAGTGAGCAACAAGGTAGGAAATATGCCTTGTGCATATTTAAATGTTGTCATTTGAGTGGTAAATGCATGAAGGAGGTGGAGTATTTTATCCACAAGGGTGAAATATTATTAAATGGAGAGTGAATCTACCATTCACTGTGGGTGTTTTATAAAGTGAATTTATTCACTTCATAAACATGTTTAATGTGGCTGTGAATATTTTAATAAGGCATAAGTAAAGTGAATTTTATATTCATTTTATATTTGGGATCATTTTAATGTGGAACATTCTCTTTGTTGGGGAATTGAAATAAATTCAAAAGGGATAAATATTAAAGTTATGAAACTTTAATATTTGGATGAATATAATGTGCTCCAAAATAATAGAGCTAAAACAAAATTTTCACGGGCAAGAGTTTTTTTCAGCAGCTGGGTGAATGATGAAATTCTCCTCATGGGCAGATTTAATGTTTCAAAGTAATGATGAGCGAAGCAAGTTTTGAGGGGTAAAGTTTTTTATAGGGAAGAGAGATGAGATATTCTTTTCAGTTTGATCAACGGGAATGGAGCTTCTAGATGGCATTTCCAGATCAAATTTAGGGTTGCTCCTATTTTCTTCTCTTCTTCTATATCTTCATTTCTTCTCTCATTGTAAACAGTTCTGAGTTTTTGTATTGGGCTGAGTAGATAGAGAATTGTAAATTTTGAGTTATTTCTTGAGTCTATAAGCTGTAATTTTTTGAATTCATGAGTAAATACAGCCAGTTTATGCAAATAAAATCATGAAGGTGTTTGCACATTCATGAATATCTTCAGATTGTCTCCATATTTGTACAAATCTAGTCATATAAACTCAACAATACAAAGTTTCTTTGAGTTTATCATCTCAATTTTCATGAGATTTTTTTGTTTGTTCATTGTTCTGTTTCAAAGAAATGGTTAAAATTCTTTGAGCATGTGATTGTGATTTCAGGTGTGCAGATGGGATTTGATAAGGATAATTTGATTGATAATAAGAGAGGGATTTTTTGGTGCAAGACGCTAACAGTTGATGCAAAGCATTAGCAATTTAAATCCATTGGTTGAAGTCTATTTGTTGGGGAATTCATTTTATGTGTTTGACTTCATGGCCCAGAATCGGCACTGATCTATTTTTTCAATTTTTTGCATCTCAGAAACATTTTATAAATGAAAAATCATTCTTATTCTTATTGTTTGGTTGTTGTATGTCTTGATTTCCAATGGCTAAGAGAGGGTTGAATTACTGAGAATTTAGCCAAGTTTGAAGTTGTCAATGCTTCCCTTAGTGTATTTTCATTGGGAATTATTTGCTTTATAAAGCAATGTCGGTGTATGAGTGAATTAAGTTTTGGGCATTGTATAGGTTTACCCACCTTGGTCCTGTAGAGCCAAAAGTGTAGGAGATGTCAGTCTTTGACTGAATCTTGTCAGTTGGCCACTAGCCTTTGTGGTTCTTTAATATAGAGGTTGGCTACCTCTTAGAGAATTTTAAAGCCTAGCTGGATTGCATTTTAAAACACCAACATTGGCCACATTGTATTTCCAACTTCATGATTTTTCTTATCGAGAGGCACAGTCTATCAGTTGTGATAGTACTCTTTTAATGGTCTGGGCATGGGATCAAATTGTGGCATTCTAACCATCAGTCCAGAGATAGCTTGGGGTAGGGTTACCCTATGTGTACATATATCATGGTTTCGTGACATAGATCAGAGTGGGTGATGTGGGCTACTGGCATCATGCTATTGACCTTCTTGGCGCTTTTGTTTGGAGACCATATAGGGATTGTGCCCCTTGAGCAGATGACATGGAGAACTTTCAATATTGTCACCAAGAATGATATTTGATTGGTCACACAGTTTAGTCACAAAACATCATAAAGCAATATCTACTAGAGCGGGTTTGTTGATATTTCGATGAGCAGTAGGTGTTCTTGTGGGGATTGTAGAGTTTTCTAGGTCCAGTAGGGAGATTCATCCATGGGGTCCTATGATTCATGTTGTCACTACAGAGAAGGATATAGATGGATTACAACCTTTTCAATGGGGGCGGGTGTAGAGGTGGAAAATGCAAGGACCACCATCATGTATGATGCATGGTGGGTCACACATAGACTTGATCTATAGATAGATCTCAATTAGCCCTCGCTAGTGGAGGGATGGGCGAGAGTTCCACGAGGAAAAATCAGAGGTTGAAGATGGGAGCAAGGGGATGATAGAGGCCGAGGAGATGGAGAGGATGATGGTATGGTGGAGGGAGAGGGGACAGAGGAGGGAAGGGTGGTAGAGATAGAGGAGGGATGGGCCAATATAGAGGAGTACATCCACCTCAATCACTAAGGTGAGATAGTAGCAAGTAGGTAGTGGAAGCTCCTCATCAGGAGGAGGGTGAGGTCAGGACATTGGTTGCTATGGTTCCAAGATAGGAAAATGTACCTCCTCATTAAGATGAGAGGTAGGGAGAGGAGTAGCTTGAGGTATACATTAGTATGGATGTCAAGGTTTGAGAGGTTGGGAGGGATGAGGATATGGTGGATAGGGAGGAGGAGCTCAGGGAGATAGTGATTATGGAGGAGGGATTGGAGGAGATACCCATCATCGAAGTGATGGAGGAGGAAGCAGAGGATAGGCCCGTTGATCCATAGACAACACAATTGCATGCTACATAGGAAAAGTTACATTAGCTAAGGGCCGAGAGGGACACAACCATGATTAGAGCACAACGGGCAAAGCAAAGTGCCATAGACTTTATCAGTAGATGCAATGGTTTGATGATAGATTTTTCTCATGAGCTGTGGAGGGTGATCATAGGGGAGAAATATTATAGATATCTGTATGATAGGTTTGTACCTCCCTCACAAAGAGAGCCCAAATTTTCAGAGGTCATGAGCAGATCTCAGAGCAAGACACATTCGAGATAGACTTAGAGCAGCGATCAATTGGGTTTCATGATTGCAATCTGTAGCTGCACTCTCCATTATTGAAGCCAAGTATATTTCCATGACTAAAGGAGCCAAATAAATTATATGGTTGTAGCATTTATTGGGTGATTTGGGTTGCAAACTATATACGCTTAAAATTGGTCTAGAGAGATTAATTAAATACAAGTTATTTAATTAGTAAATCTTTAATTCTTCTACTTATAAATAAATCGACTAATTTATTTATATAGTTCACTTTCTTTAATTCTTCCTATTCTAAATCATTTTCTTCATGTCTTGATTAAATAAACAACTTTAATTAGTTTGTTTTATTTAATTAACTTCTATTTATTAAATTTGAATTCTAAATTTGAATTTAGTCACATTTCTACTAACTTCTTATCTTCCACCTCATCATGCGTCTCATAAAATTAAATATTCTTAATATTTAATTGGCATTTATCCTCAACAAATTATAACCAATTTGGGACACTTGGCTTTCACCTCCATTTGATTCCTCTCCAAACTTGGCAATTTGTTTTTCTAAAGGGAACACACTCCTTGATTCTCTCTAACCTCTTCAACCTCAACCATCCATCTCTCCAGATCGAATCTGGGCCATTGAATCCTGCCACATAAGATTATTCCTTGGAGAAATATATAAATACACCCTCATTTACAACATTTTATATAGAGCATAAGTAATTAAACTCTGCATAATTTTAGAGATAATTGTCATTAGCATTATAGCATTAGCATTCTAGTAAATTGGCATCTTAGCATCATTTAGATTAATCATGGCATTACCATTAGTTGCATCTTAATCATTGTATTTTCATTATATCATTTCATTATCAATATCATAGCAGCATCTTAATCCTTACATAATCATTTACAACATTTTAGAAATCATGTAATGTAGGAAAGGATTTCTTGCATTTCCAACATCTCATTCTTCAGGTTATCATTTGGAAAGTCATGTGCATACACAATTTGAGAGCAAAAATGACTTGAAAAATCCTTTGAGATAGAGAACAATGAGCCATCATTGGAGAATTTGTTTGTTGCAATTCAATTAGATTGTTATTTGAATTATTTAATATAATTTTCCATTGGTGTGTTGTATTACTTGTTTATGTACTCACATTATTCATACACACATAAATTAGCGCCCACTGTGGGGTCTAGCCCTATTTTTAACATTTTATTGCAAGTTTGATTGTGAATTTCAATGTAGCGTACTTGAAGCTTCTTTCAGTGCATCTACCTATTCTTTTGGTGCATTTAGTCTCTATTCTAGTGCATCTACTTTCTCTTTTGGCGCACACAATCCCTATTTTAGTGCATATTCTTGATCTTGTAGCATATATGTCTTCTTTTCCGATGCATTACAGGATTTGGTTTTTCATTTTCTGATTTCCAGAATAGTGCATTTAGGGTGTTTTCTAGCACATATACTGCATTTTGTAGCGCATATGATCTCTCTTTTAGCGCATTTATCTCTATTTGCAGAAACTTAAAATTCTAGAAACTAATTGGTGTCTTTCTATTTTATAGGTGCTTTAAATCTTTTCAAAGACAATTATCTAAGACTACTAATGGTGTTTACAGGGGTTGGAGTTATTTTTGTTTCCTTTGATTAAATTAGGCATCTAGTTTAATTATGAGGTTAATGAACACCATCTATGTTGTGTTTGTAAAGTGACAAGAATATGCTCTCCCATTCATTGGGTGACCAAAATGTTAGACTCACTCTTTCATTTTATTGTAATAGCACCTTTAGAATGCCTGTCGTAGTGGCAAAAATTACTCAACCTACGGGAACGACCTAAGTGGGAATAGCTAAAGCCAAGCATTCCAACCCACTATAATCAAATGTGATTGTGATGAAAGTCACATTCAATGGTAGTGTGCATTGATAACCATTCCCAAAGCCTTTATTCTTGAGGTTGAGAGGTCTTCTGAGGGAGTTTATAATTTTCCGCACTGAACGAAAGCCCTTACTAAAAACTTTAAGTGCAGTATCTAGCCAAATCAGTTCCCAAACATTATAATATTCACAGTGCAAGGGGAGGGAAGAATCTGCCCCCAAGATACTCACCATATAACTACCAGGGATTTTTGGCCAAAAGTGAAGGAATTGACTTTTGGTTAAGACTCGGAAAAGGAAAAAACACGGACGTCCTCTAGGGAGTGACATTGATGTGTGAGCTGACATAGTTCTAAGATGTGGGTTGTGATGTTATTAATGACCCTTCACATTAGAAGAGTGATACATCTAGTTGCTATTGTTTAATACCAATGGAATCAAAGGGATCAGACCAAATCTTTGAACATACACTTAATGTTTAGATCATAGGGTGAAACAATTGTTTTACTACTTGCTACTATGTTTGAAATCATTTTTCAAGAGATCATCCATTGAAAACACTTGATTCACATGATTCAAAAAAAAAACAACAAGACCAGGAAAACTCATTGTTTAGAAGATCATCCATCCAAAAAACACTCAATTCACTAATTCAAAAAATGAGAACCAAACAAACTTTTCAAAATGGTGACCATTTCCAATTTGGCACATCCAAGTCCTATTTTAGAGCCTTTATCCCATCTTCTAGCGCATTTAGTTCATATTATGGTGGATCTGAAACTTGTTTTAGAGAATTCATCACATTTTGCAACACATCTAGGTCATATTTTGGCACATTCATCACATCTTCTAGTGTATTTAGTTCATATTCTGGCGCATCTAAAACCTGCTTTAGTGCATTTAGGTCATGTGTTGGCACATTTGTCCCATCTTCCAACGCATTTGCAAATTTGTTTAGCACATTTACCTGATACTCCAAAAAATAGCTAAGTTGAAAGTCTATTAGATAACTTGAATCATATTTAGGGGTAGTCTAGCGCATCTCTAGCTTGTTTTAGCATAGATAACTCATCTTCCAGCACATCTAGGGTCTTTTCTAGCACATTCATCAGATCTTTTAGCGCATATTATTTCTATTCTGGTGCATCTAGGCTCTGTTTTATCACATTTGTGCCATCTTTTAGTGCATCTATAAATTGTTTTAGTGCATCCATATGATTTTCAAACAAAGAGCTAATTTGACCTTCTTTCTGATAATTAAAACTAAATTTAGGGATCCTTTATAAGTGAAATATCTTTAACTAAAATTGGATCAAATATCTTAAAGTGCCCCATCATCAATCCTATCTTTGTTTGTTAGTTGAGTTTCATCATCAGGATCTATCATCCTTCCTCACGAACCAAACTCTATACAATAAGATTTAACCTTAGTCTCATCAATAGAATCTATCATTCTATTTGACTTAGGTATCTCCTTGGCACTCCTAAACAAAGATCAAAGGAAAGTAAAACTTCAACACTTGTATGCCCATTTTAACAAGAGCCCAAAAAAAAAAAACTCAGAGAACAAGAATAAAAAACCCAAACCATCATGGTAGAAGCAGAATAAAACCCTTTTCACAAATTCCACAAACCTGGCACAGATGAGATAACTGATGAGGACATTCAAAAAGCTCAACAAGACCCTAAATTTCACAAGTTCATGGAGAAAGTTTTGGAAAAAGATGGAGAGAAATAATTTTTGATGTTATCAAATCAAGGTGTGAAACTACCTAATGACTTTGATATAAACCAATTGAAAGGAGCTCCCAAGAACACAGAAGTTGATTCACGAACTACAGATCAAATGAATTATTTAACTCAACAAATGCAAAATATTCAATAGCAAATCCAAGACATGCAAAGAGGAACAACAAAAAGATATAATTTGCAAGACATCTATCTGTATCACTTTGACAGAAGGGTGAATATGATACCTTTTCCACAAAATTGTGAATTTCCAAGATATGACAAATACAATGGAAAAACTGATCCTCAAGATCATGTAAGAGAATTTTGCACCATGAGCTTGGAATTTGCACATGAAGAGACCTATCTAATGAGATTATTTCCATGAAGTTTGGGTGGTCAATGCATGGAATTGTTTTCAAAAATCCCACCAGGTATTAGATCATTTGAAGAGATAGTAAATAAATTTATCACCCAATACTCATACAACATCCAACACAAAATAACCATGAAAGATCTTTGCAACATAAAATAGAAAAATGGTGAATCATTCCTCACATTTTTATAAATATGGAGAAGATTTTTTGCTAGATATGCTCATCCTATACTTGAGAAAGAAAATATGGAAATCTTCATTGACAACCTCAACAGTGAGTTGAGTTATTGAATTCAATTGTAATGTCCACCAAGTTTTGAAAAGATGATTGAAAATGGACTTAAAATTGAGGAAGCCTTGGTTAAAAGAGGAGTATTAAAAATCTATAACAAAGGACCAAACACTGCAAACTCTTCTAATCATCATAATAACAATGAAAAATCTAAATTTTGGACAAGAAATAAAAATGCTGGTAATGATGGTGTGACTGACATGCATAACACAAAACCAATCTTCAATCTATCAGGAACTACACCCAAAAACAATCCAAACAATAATCAAAACAACACTGAATCTAAACCAGCTCCACCACCACATCGAACACCATCAAATCATAGAAAATTCACACCTTTGGGACAATCACTGGAATCAACATTAAAAGAGCTTCTTGACAACAAACTTATAACATTACTAGAGGCATGAGATTGGGAACCAAGAGTCAAACCATCATGGTGGAATGATGCATATTATTATGATTTTCATAGAAATAAGGGTCATAAAAAATAAAATTACATGCAACTAAAACATTTGGTGCAAGAATTGATAGACATATGTGAAATATTGATAGAAGGACCCCAAACAAATGTTGATCATGGAGCATTCAAAGATCCTCTACCCAACTATGAAAAAAGAGAATCATCTTCTATGAACAAAGGGAAGAATGTGAACTATGTTTATGATACCACCATCCATCACATTTCTGCAGTTGATAATCAAATCAATGACATCAAAATCAATGACAAATAAAATATGGTTGCAGCTGATAATCAAATCAATGTCATCAAAATCAATGATAAACAAAACAATCTACCAATCAAAGTGACCATAAGAGAGCAATCCAAGTTTGTATTGAGAGGAGGTACATCTAAAATACCTACTTCCCCTTCAAATCAATAAAATACCATAGACCAATTGCAAAATATCCCAACATAGATATCCATTCTAGAACTTCTTAAAATTTCACCAGCCCCATAAGGATATTTTGGAAAAAGCTTTAGTGGACACCACAATACCAACCAATTTGGAAGTTTGTCAATTCCAAGCCATGGTGGGACATTAAACTGAACCCCATTTTTTATCATTCTCAAAAAATGATGATGTATCCCTCACTCATCCACACAACGTTGCACTCCATATTGAGGTTCTAATCCATAAACATCAATTCAAACGTGTTTTAATAGATGGAGGAGCCGATCTAAATATATGCACTTTAAAGCTTATCCGTGCATTGGGATTTATATAAAATGTCATAGATTCTAGAAGAAAGATCACCATAAAAGCTCATGATGATGAAGAGAGATCCTCTCAAGGACTGATTGTATTGCCAATTCAAGTGGGACCACTTCAAAAAGACATAATCTATCAAGTGTTAGACAAAGATTTGGCATACAACATACTCTTGGGTCAACCTTGGATCCATGAAATGCAAGAAGTGACATCAACATACCATCAATGCTTAAAATTCCCTTACAATGGACAAGAGATCACCATTTCAACTGATTCCAATAATCCTCACTACTACAACACTCTCAAGATGGTCCAAGATATTTTTGTGCCACACAATAGAGAATCTCACACTCCCATTTCCTCAAGCAATGAAATCCAACTAAATTCTTTGTCAAATCAGTCTGAGAAAAACATTTAGTCAAAAGATAAAGGCATTGGTGATCTTGTTTCCTCAAGCAATGAAAGCCAACTCAATTTTCTGTCAAAATAGTTTGAGAAAAAGATACAGTTGAAAGATAAAGGCATGGGTGAATATTATATTGAGTAGTCCTTATGTCTCTCACAACTACTACCTTATCCAAAATCATATGGAAAACCATCAACATCTAAACAAAAATCTTCACAACTCGTCACTTTCTTTTAAGGTAAATTTGTAAAAGCAAGTACCCTAGCTGATGAATCTGAGGATAAAGACATTTTAAATTAGCTTTATAAAGACGAAGAATACCAAGCATCCATTTCCAGTATACAAACAAAGCAATATGGTAAAGGTTCTATTGGTAAATGAAAGGAAGGTATGATGGAACCAATCCAACCTATCACACTCAATGAAAAAGACAAGAAAATATTGGGATACAAAGAAGAGACAAAAGAAGAATCCATTCAGAAGGTTTGTGAAAGAATCCTCTAGCTGCAAGCTAGCTCTGAAAAAAACTCAAATGAATATGAATGGGATTCACTATCTGAAGAATATTTTCAAGACAAGGAAATCGATGTGATAAAGAGGTACACACCCATATGTATGGAGGGACAAATTTTAGGGTCTAGACCATTTGAATTTGGATCACAACATATCAATGGCTCTAGTGAGGATGATCAGACATCGAGTGAGATAGATGATTCAGAGGAGAGTAGCATTATAGACCTTGGCATTACTACTGAACACCTTAATGTTTCCATCCTAACTCTCACCATCCTATATCTTGACCAACCCAATGATCCCTTACCTTTAATACATCCTGAACTCATTGACTAGGAACAAACCAAGCCTCTTGATATCCCTATCTTTTTAGATGATAATGCCATTCTCAATTTACTTTGTGCTGAAAATACAAAAAAAAGTTCCACCAATGAATTTCATAATGAAGCTTCAAACCAGAGGAGTGCCAAATCTCTTAGTTGCAAAATAAAGAATACAAAAAAATGATCTAATGGTGAAAACCATGTAATGGAAGTATTAGATCATGAAAAAATTAAAAAGAAAGGGTGTATCCAACGGTGAAAACCTCTTTGAGGCACTGAAAGATGAGAGATTTGATACTCTTCCTAAGCATTATCAAGAAAGATCTTCATTATTGGTTGAACCTACACAATCCATAAACATCGGTACTATAGAAAAAACAAAGACCATACACCTAGTGACATCAATGATAGAGCAAGAAAAGCCAAACTTCATCAAATTCTTTAAGAAAGACAAATCAATTTTGCTTGGTCTTATGTTGACATGCCAAGGATAGATCTAGATTTAATAATGCATCATTTATCCATAGCACTAGGAGTGAAGTGAGTAAAGCATAAATCGAGAAAAATGCATCCACACATTGCCCTACTAGTGAAAGCAGAATTAAAGAAACTATTAGATGTGGGCTTTATCCAGCCAATCAACTATGGAGAATGGATTTCAAACATTGTACAGTTTCCAAACTAGAAAATAGTATCAAAATATGCATAGATTTTAGAGATCTTAACAAGGCTTGTCCAAAGGATGACTTTACTTTGCCTAACATAGACATCATTATGGATTTAACAGTTGGAAATGCTATGCTATCACTCATGGATGGTTTTTCAGGCTATAATCAAATCAATATTACACCAAAAGATCAAGACAAAATAGCTTTCACTTGCCCATGGGGTACATTTTGTTGGAACATCATGCCTTTTGGATTAAAGAATGTAGGAGCCACTTATCAATGTGCAATGACAACAATATTTCATGAAATGATGCATACATTCATGGAGGACTATGTGGATGACCTATTAGAAAAATCATTCACCAGGGAAGGACATTTGGAAATTTTGGATAAACTCTTTATTCGATTGGAAAAATTCATTCTGTTTAAATCCAAAGAAGTGTTATTTGGAGTAACATCAGCAAAACTCTTAGGATACATAGTCTTAGCTAAAGGCATCGAAGTAGATCTAGAAAAAGTCAAATCCATCATGGAAATGCCACCTCCTAAGAACATTAGCCAACTAAGATCTCTACAAGGAAGATTCCAATCCATTAGAAGGTTCATCATGCAATTGGCGGACAAGTCTCATCCTTTTACTCATGTTTTACACAAGAATTCTTCTTTCAGATGGGATTAAAAATTTGAAGCTACCTTTAATCAATTGAAACAATATCTGATGACTCCACCTATATTGGTACCACCAATAGAGGGAAAACCATTTCTACTCTACATAGAAACTACTAAGGTATCTTTGGGAGCTTTTCTAGCACAAGAAGATCCTACAGGAAAAGAAAAGGCCATCTACTACATCAACAAAACATTGAATAGCTATGAAATTAACTATACATTCATTAAAAAAGCTTGTTTGGAAGTGGTTTTTTCTACTCAATAATTGTGACACTATATTTTAACCTATACCATCAAGCTAATAGCCAAGATAGATCTATTAAAATATCTACTCAGCAAAGCCAATCTAATAGGAAGACTAGAAAAGTGTGTGATGATATTGAGTGAGTTTGACATTCAATGTGTAGATAGAAGAGCAATCAAGGTCCAAGCAATAGTCAATCAGTTAGTTGAAGATCCATTACAAGATGACCATCCTATACACATTGAATTTACAGATGCTGATGTCGTCACAATAACTTCACAACATTGGATATTATACTTTGATGGGTTTTACACTCAACATGGATCTAGTGTTGGAACCCTATTTGTTAATCCTCAAGGACACACTATCCCAAAATATTACAAGCTAATGTTCCCTTGCATGAACAACATGGTGAAATATGAAGAATTAATCATTAGTATCAAGGTAGCAATGGAATGGAAAATCACAGAACTACAAGTTTATAGAGACTCACAATTAGTTATTAATCAGGTTAATGATGACTATCAAACAAAAGACAACAAGATGATGCCATACAAGAGAATGATAGATGACTTCAATAAATACTTTGTTGAGATCAAGTTCGAACAAATTCCAAGAGTGGAAAACAAAGCTACAAATGTCATCGCAACCATTGCTTCTCTTTTACAAATACTGAAAAAGAGAAGTCATTATGAATTCATGGTGGAACAATTGTTGACTCCTACCTATGAAAATCCTGAATCCCAAGTTGTGTAACATCTAGTTGAAGTTGATTCTTCAATCTATGGGACAATTTATACTTATCTGAGAGACAATACCCTTCCACTTGATCTATCTCGAAACCAAAAATGTAACTTTATCTGTCAAGCAACCTAACACACCCTAGTAGCTAATACACTTTGTCGATGAGGTCTCGATGGTACTCTCCTTTGATGTATTGAATGTGAAGAGTCTGAGACAACCTTATGAGAAGTTCATGAAGTTATTTTTGGTACTCATTCTAGTGGTCTTCCTCTAGCTAAGAAACTCCTATGCTTGGGATATTATTGGTCGAACATGGAGAAAGAATCTTTACAATTTTTCAAGAAATGCAAGAAGTTTCAAGTCCATGGAAATCTCATACATGCACTAGCGCAGGAGCTGCAACCATTCACAACAACCTGACCTTTCTATCAATGGGGACTTGATCTTGTGGGTAAGATTCATCCATCTTCCTCTAATGGACACAAATTCATAATCAAAGCCACCGAGTATTTGACAAAGTGGATTGACGTCGTCTCATTAACCACCATCATTGGTAAAAAAATTTCCTCTTTCATCTTGAACTACATTGTCTATCAGTATGACATTCCTAGCTCCATTGTCACTGACAGTGGTAGACCCTTCAAAAATCAGGATGTACAAGAGCTTTGTGAAAAACTCCATATCCAACATCGATTTTCCACACCTTACTACCCTCAAGAGAACAACCAAGCAGAAGCCTCAAATAAGACCATATTGAAAATCTTGAAGAAAATTGTCAACGATGCTGGACATGACTAGAACGTTCAACTAAACCTTGCTTTGTGGGCATATCGTACTAGCATCCACACCCCTACAGGAGCAACAAAATATGATCTTGTATATGGATTAGAATCCATATTACCTATTGAGGGTGAGCTAGCTTCACTGCGGTTATTATTGAAGGGAATCATTTCAGAGGAAGAATATCGAGTATCTAGACTATAGGAGTTGGAATTGATGAACGTTGTCAGCATGTTGCTGATCACCTAAAATCCTACCAAGAAAGAACGTCAAGAAGCTATAATCACAAGGTCAAACCAATAACATTTCAAGTGGGTGACTTGGTCCTAAAAGAGAATCCTTGCAATCAACAGGATGGGGAAAAAAAAGGAAAATTTGAACCAAATTGGCTAGGTCCTTTTGTCATTGTCTTGGTATATGGATTTGGAGCATATCAATTATCTACACCTGAGGGGGTCCTATTTGAAGAACCTATCAACAACCTTCATCTCAAGAAGTTTTACACATAACTCATCCAGTGCACGGTTCAAAAATCAGAAAATACAAAAAAATCAAAAAAGATGAAAAATATTAAAAAATCATAAAATACAAAAAAATAAAAAAATATACAAAAAAAAGAAAAAAGAGAATAGTCAAAAAAATCATAAAAGCAAAAAAAGTGCAATAAAAACAAGTAGTGAAACCTGGGAATAGGCGCTATTTGTGATAGATTAGCTTTTCCATCTATAGGAGCATGTGTAAGACATCTACTTTTTGTCATCACCATGCTTGATCATCATATGAACCTCATGTACATATCCAAGCATCGTGGTCATGTCTCACCTTGGCTTGGCGATCATTGTGCATATTCATAATAAATGGTTGGTTCTTACTAGGGGAAAAAATATTGAACTCACTGGGGGCAACCTACTATGAGCTAAAACCAACATACAAATAACAGTCAGACAACATAACAAAAATAGCAATCATAACAAAACTCAACATTGAGCATTAATCACAATTTTTTAGAAAACAAACCATCTAAATCAACAACAATATTAGTAAAAAAAATCTTAAATCTCAGTGGATGATGTTCTTTTTAAGCATGGTTTAATCACTTTAGCATGAATTTTCAAGTGTTGTATCTTTATTTTTGTTATCATTTCTCTGGAGCAACTCAAGGATGTCATGGACTAGAGGAGCTATGAAGGAGTATGATTTTCTTTGTCTATTGTTTGTGAGTTAATCATTACTACTATGCAAATTTGTCACGAGACATGCTCTACTAAGTATCATTGATGACATTGCGGATTTGCATAGGAAAAGGATTAACTTTTCTTTGTTTTATGCAAGCAATACTCAAATCATCTTGGTTCAATTATGCCTAGATGCTTGTATTACCTTGAAATATAAAAAATCAATGGAAGTTGTACTCAGGTCATCATGGTCTAATTATACAATCGATGTTTGTACTAACTTTCAACATATTAAAAGCTCAATGATGATACCAAGCACAAAAAATTGGCTGACAAGAATGACAAAATTGCATATTTAGATTTGCACAATAAATATAGATTGCATCCATATTAGTTTTGCATCCGCATTTTAGACTTTCCAAGGCTGGAAAATTTCAAAATGATTCTATCTCTCTCATTAAAAGATTGAGTATATTTGACATTAACAAAAACAAGATCATTCACATATAGTTGCATAAGTATTATCATATCATACATACATTAGAAAGCATTATCATATCATATATTCATCCATGCATTAGATCATATATTCGCATTGGAATGATACAAAAAGAAAAGAAAAGTGCATTACATCTCATTTGCATAATCGAATCTATCCCATATAGCATAAAACATCATCCATAAAGCATATAGAATCATCATCCATGCATTTTCATAATCCATATTGCATCCATACACATAACCATGGCATAATCATATAAACATCACATAGCATATAGAATATAAATAAAATGCATTCACCATAAGCATTCATTATAAAAGCATGTAGACAATGCATCAATCAATAATATCCATTGCATCTCATATATAATCTCAAAATAAATGTCAAGTGTACAATGATATCATAAAACATGGAGATGCATCATCAAAATGTGGCAGAATATCACAAAGTCCCCAACTGAACAAGTGAATACATCAAGTCTCATCAAATATATGAACACGAGAGCTATGTGTTGCCCCCCCAGATGAGGTCGGCCTCATTGAACCTCCTGCTGCACCACAAGAGGGACTTGCACCTGGATCTCTGGGAGGTGGCCCAGTCACACCTATGCTCATGGTTTGTGCTTAAATCTGGCTTGATTTGGCACTGATTGAATTTGCATAGCTCGGGGCATGCCCCTAGGGAGGAACTACCTCATAATACTATAGCTTGTAGTACTCCACCTCTTTGGATGAATATTATACCTCTCTAAGCATATCTCTTGTAGTGGTCCCATCAAATATTCTTTGTAATATCTTAGCCAAGGCCTTTTCCTGGTCACATCTCTTCCTCATGCTATCTCTCTCTATTGTTAAAGAGGCAATCTACACCTATGCCTTAGATAACTGTCTTTGTAAGCTCTGCACCTATTCTTGCAAGGCATCTATCTGTGCCTACTACTGACAAGAAGGTACCCGAATCTGAGTTTGTGAGGGTCCTGTCTGTTGATGTCTAGAGGGTACTATAGATCTCCTCCTTTGAGATACTCTGACATCTAGTACCAGCTCACCCCCACCTCCATCTCCCCCATCTCCCCCATCTCCTCCATCTTTGCCATCATCTCCTCCATCTCCCGCATCCCTCCTTTATCTCAGTGCATGTGCTGGTTCTCTCTCATCATCATCCAATGTCATCACTGGCTCATCTAGACAAGATATCCTCGGGAAAGGATGCGTAAAGAAATAATGCACATAATCATCTATCATCAATGCATCTTCAATCTCTAGATAATAATCCCACATATGTGACTGTAACCCAAAGTACTCCTAGCAAGCTACATCATAGGATAATGTGGGTCCCCACTCTGCAATATCCTATCGCCTTCACGCATACAATGCCACTCCCTGAGGTATAACTTGAACTCTGCCATACTAGCAAAGCACTCTCATAACTAGGAATCTCTTGATTATAAACAGTGTCTGACCTATCAAGTACCTCGAAGAGAACACATATGGAATCTCAACGTCATCCTTTGGCCACTTCTCATAATCCAAGTATGGCCACCATGTCACAGTCTCCAAATCGTCGAGAACTTGCTGCCAGTACTACAATTTTCCCAGCTTATGTTGGACAACCAAACCTGTATATCCAAAGACATATGGCCTACCAAATGGATGATTTCTATCTTCCATAGGCTGAGTAACAACTATGTGCTCTCATGCCCAAATTTGTAGTAATGTCACTCCAGTTGATAGACTCGCAGCTCCAAGGTAGACCACCTAATGTAGATCATGATACATGTGTGCTAACATGCAGGAACCCCATGCGTATCTGATCCCCTGTGTAATCATGCTCTCCAATAGTTGGCCCCAACCAACTGAGAGTCCCTTCGACCTACGGTCGGGACATAGGAAACCTCCAATGAAACCAGCTAGAACACAAGGTAATGGCTAATATTAAGAAACCATCTCCTGCCATGGGATATCATACCCACTAATCTCGTCATCATGAAAAATCCTCCTCAGTGCATCAGTCCCTCCCTGATCTATGTGATCGTAAACAACCAACTCACCAACAATGAGAGTTCCCAAGATATGATATACATCCTCTGGTGTAACTATCATCTCAACAGTGGCCAAATGGAATGTGGTGTGGTCACTATGCCACCTCTCAGCTAACATAGTGAAAAGTCCCATGTTGATCCTATACTAGGGCATATCAATCAGAGAAGTCAAACCACGTCGCCCAATCAAATCCAAATTGACCTATACTAGCTGTGAAATCATGTCTCGGGTCTTTGAGAAGCACTCCTGAGACTGAAGAACTCTAAAATTCTCCTATAATCATAGCATATCACAAATTAGCATCTTATCAAGCAACCTATCAATCAATCTAATCACCTCTAATGAGATTTTGATCAAATATCATTGGGTGTCTATCATTGACCCTCACCTATCATGAGGTCAATCATTATCTATCCTATCATTGATTCTCACCTATCATGAGATCAATCATCAAACATCATCCAACATCATCAAACATCATCAAAACATCAGCTGACATGATCATTAAAACATCGAAAACAAGGAAAAAACTCAACAATTCCTCAATTCTAGTGTAAATGCATTAGAATAGTCTTTCTATGCACTAAAACATTAGATGCACCACTAAATTCCATCAATGTGCCACTTTTCAACACAAATGTGCCAAAAGTTTGAATGCGCCATAACAGATACCAAATGCGCCATTTCACAGCATCAATGTACTAAAAGGCCAAATGCACTAAAGTATATCATGGATGCGCTAAAACATTACATAAATATGCTAAATCACTAGTTGCATGAAAATATTCAATAAATGTGCTACTTTGTGTTATCAATGTGCTACAAATCCTAATGCGCTAAATCATTCTATCAATGTGCTAGAAAAATCACTGTATGCCCTACATACAGACCTCTATGTGCTAAAATACTATATGCACTAAAGAAGTAACCCTATGCGCCAAATTGGATACTCAATGCGCTAAAACATGAATAAGAGAATTTAAAACATAAAAAATGCACCAAAAACAAATTCAAAATTCAAAATGAGGTTTTTCGGGGTACATACCAGAAGTCCATATGTGGTTGTGACATTGAACTCGCTTGAATCGGTGAGTTTGGTAGGGGATCACCATTTTTCTCCAATCTCTCAATCAACTCAATGTCCAAATGCAAACGAAATCAAATGAGCTTCTTTTTTATCTTTTTACCTTTTTAAGGGGTAATTAAGTGGGATTGTTTTTATTTTTAAACCGGGCCATCAATTAATCAAATGACAGGATCAGTATTATTTATCGGGAGATAAATCATTTCAACATCATAAAATTTGGAAATCATCAGAAAATCATGAAAATTTCAAAAAATTCAAAAATCCTAAAAACTCAAAAAATATCTCAATTTATCTCCTGAGGGGGCATACTCGAGTTATCACTCGAAAATCAGCATCTGGGGCATATTGAAATTTTTTAACTAGCAGTATAAGAAAAAAAATTCTTTGAAGCAATGTGTTTCAAACACATTAGTTTAAAGTGGGGAAAAATGTATACACTTAAAATTGGTCTGGAGAAATTAATTAAATACAAATGATTTAATTAATAAATCTTTAATTCTTCCTATTTCTAAATCATTTTCTTCATTTCTTGATTAAATAAACAACTTTAATTAGTTTGTTTTATTTAATTAACTCCCTTTTATTAAATTCAAATTATAAATTTGAATTTAGTCACATTTCTACTAACTTCTCATCTTCCACCTCATCATGTGTCTCTTGAAATTAAATATTCTTAATCTTTAATTGGAATTTACCCTCAACAAATTATAACCAATTTGGGACACTTGGCTTTCACCTCCATTTGATTCCTCTCCACACTTGGCAAATTTTTTTTCTAAAGGGAACACACTCCTTGGTTCTCTCTAACCTCTTCATCCTCAACTGTCCATATCTCTAGATCGAATCTGAACCATTGAACCCTGTCACATAATCTTATGCCTTGGAGAAATCTATAAATACACCCTCATTTACAACATTTCATATAGAGCATTAGTTATTAAACTCTGTAGAATTTTAGAGAGCATTGTCATTAACATTATAGCATTAGAATTCTAGTATTGGCATCTTAGCATCATTTAGATTAATCATGGCATTACCATTAGATACACCTTAATCACTGTATTTTCATTATATCATTTCATTATCAATATCATAGTAGCATCTTAATCCTTTCATAATCATCTACAAAATTTTAGCAATCATGTAATGTAGGAAAGGATTTCTTGCATTTCTAGCATCTCATTCTCTAGGTTGTCATTTGGAAAGTCATGTGCATACACAATTTGAGAGCAAAAATGACTTGAAAAGTCCTTGGATATAGAGGACAATGAGACGCCATTGGAGAGTTTGTTTATTTTAATTTGATTGGATTGTTATTTGAATTCTCTAATATAATGTTACATTGGTGTATTGTATTACTTATTTATGTACTCACATTATTCATACACACATAAACAACACGTTTTCACATTTTTTAGTGATAGCAATAGTGATATACAATTGGCGAGAAATCTTGCATTCCATAATCGAACAAAGCACATGGAGCTATGGTATCACTTCAATCAAAAAAAAATTGAAGAAGGAAAGTTGAAATTGGAAAAGATACACACATATGTGAAACTGACAGATGCATTCACCAAAATAATTTCACAAGAGAAGCTAAATTTTTGTAGAGCTTCTCTTGGCCTAAACTAAAGCTGACAATGAATTTGGAAAAGTAAGGGGATATACATGGTGTGACCATGTGTAGCAGAAATGATGGACTTCAAGTGGGAGATTGTTGATGTGTGAAGTCCAATGGTCACATTGACCATGATGCCTCATCTTATGTTGTCTCCTCAATATTTATTTGTGCAAAAAATTAGCATTTTCATTCTCTCATTGTTGGCGATTGATAAGAGTTTATGTATTCAGCTGTTAAAAACAATAAAATAGAGTTTCCCTTACTTTTCTTGTGGATGTATCCATTTATAGTGAATCACGTGAATCTGGTTGTTTTCTATGTTTGCATTCTATTCTTCTTTTAATTTGTTGTTCTGATTATTATTTTTTAAATCTACTCTTTAAATTTCCAACATTATGTGGGTAATGCATATTGTTTCAATCATCTTTGATATTCCACCATTTTACTACAAACCATCCAATGTGTTTATATCAAAGAGAATGTGGTGATGAATAAGTTTAGTTTCTTGGTGTTTTACATTTAGATTCATTCCTAAAGTCAGACCTTGGGGTTTATCATAGTCAAGGAAACTATTGGCTCTAATTTTACCCCTACTTTATTTCCATCTATAATTTGTTAAAGTTGATTTCCACAAAATTATTGAACTTGAACAGTTTGTAGAGTCAAATTCTTCTTGAGCTATCTTATGGACCTATAATTTTTATTTTTATTTGTTAGGCATCATGTTTTGATATCCAAATTTTCCTATATTTTCTATGGACACAAAATATTTCCAAAAATCCACATCCATTAATATACGGAGTCAAGTCCAAAATGATCATACATTTTCATGACTTGAGAGAGTTGATGAACCTTATTCGAACCATAGTTTCACATATCAGGGCATCAGTTAATTTTCATTAATAGACATGTCATGCATCTAAAGATTTGATAGTTTCAAGTATAGACCTAAGTTCAAATGA
Organism: Sequoiadendron giganteum; assembly: GCA_007115665.2. Taxonomy (NCBI): domain Eukaryota; kingdom Viridiplantae; phylum Streptophyta; class Pinopsida; order Cupressales; family Cupressaceae; genus Sequoiadendron; species Sequoiadendron giganteum. The sequence continues at coordinate 180,896,250 of CM021102.1, read as the reverse complement.
ACTTAGAGTAGTCTTCATGCTATATTTAATGTTATTATGTATTCTTAGTTTTTTCTAGGGCCCTAAGGATCATGATTTCATGTTTGATCTATATTTTCTTGCCAATTTAGTTCACCATGTTAGAATTATTGTATAATAAAATAATTGTTGTTCATGAACTATTTTATGTGTTCAACTATGAAACTTTGCTAATATGAAACACAATTCATTCACATAATGAAGTGACCTTTGTAATCTTAATAGACTGTCCCTCATCATTGGATCTTAATTCATTATATAAATGCATTCCTCCCCGGCCTTAAAAATGTATGTCTTGGAAAGACTTGTAATATAAAATATATATAAATCATATCAACTAATTAATTTTTAGTTTAATCACTTGTTATTTACAACTATTATTGCTACTTCTAAGTGTTTTTCTAACCAAGATCATAGTAGAAACAAGATGATTCCTTCAAGATATAATGGAAATCTCTATCAAATGAACTTATATTGTGTATGCATTGATAGAAAAAAATAATACCACTTAATCTACTATTAGAATTACATACATCACCCACTAATAAATATGTATAGAATACAATAATCAATAATTTTTGTTTATACTTTGTAAGAAAAATAAAATACAATGTGCAACAACTCATGTATATCTTATTATTTCAATTCATAGGGTTGAATTTTCTTGGGCATCCAATCCATAGGGTTGGACTTACATGTCAATGCCCATAGACATGTTTTTGGAATTGTTTGAAAAAATAGCATAGTATCAAGCATGCTCTAGATCAGGTTCACATGTGTTTCAATGTCAAGTTAAAAAATAACATAGTAACATTGAGTCCCCTCTTAGTTTTCTAAGCATGTAATTTGTTTATGCTTCAAATATGTGAAGGTTTTGATGTAGTGCCCCTCAGCTTAATTTTGTTTTCGCCAGCTACTTGGATGCATTTGGATATTATGACACAATTTGATGACACTGTTTGATGATATTGTTTCATGATACTTAGATGATTATGACTCTTTGATGCTCTTCTATGCTGACACTGATATATTTGATGTCATGATGATACCATGCTTACTAGATTAGTTTAATTGTTTATATAATTTATCATGGATATGAATGTTATGTGTTCTCTATCATGATTTTATATTGATTATTGTGTTTCAATGTATGGGTGAAGGGGAACATGGTCACATCACTCGCTTGTGAGTTCCCTATAACGGTGCGACTTTCCCTTCATGATGAGATTGGCTATTTTCCCTATGCACATGTTCAACCGTGTGATTTGTTGCAGGCTGTAGGTACCAGGCATCGACTCCACCTAAATTTCCATGATTGAGCATGGCTCATACCCAATGGAGGTTTTTGACCCACATATAGCATTGAGTTCCCCATCATGAGCCATCATCCTTGACGAGGGTGAGTGTTTGTTTGTCGTTCCCTGTTCATGTGGTCTGTTTGAGTTGGTTTGTCGTGTTATCATCGCTTTGTCTTCTGGTTCATTTTGTGGTCTGGTACCTTGGTTAATCAGTTTATTTGAATTAATTTCTTGATTGATGCTTAATGGACTTTATTTTAAATAAATGAGGATTTCAATATAATTTGTGATTTTAATAAGTACTATTCACATTTTTCTTAAATTAAAAACTATAGTTTAATATAGAATTAATTAAATAATATATTAATTGATTAATGATACGATGATTAAAATGAAGGGATTAAATTAATAATTAAATATTTTATGGTGGAATTAATAATGAATGGGAACTTTATGGTAAAATGAAATTATAAAAAAAATAAAAATTAAATGGGAGTTGTGAATAGTGGTGAAATGAAAGAAAAATAAATTAATTATAGAAAGATAGAGGATGCGGTTACAAAAGAAAGGAGAGGTAGTTAATAAATGAGTGGAAGTTAACTAAAAGAGAGGCTTTTGCAGTTTTTTTCGAAAATAAAATCTCATTTTCGGTTTTGTCATGAACAGTTCTTGTTTTTGGAAAATTCTTCATTCTGGATTTGGGGGTTTGAAAATAGATGATTGCAATGAATTGTTGAATCTTGGAAGGAAGCTAAAAATACATCGAGGATTCAGACACGACAACACATTCAACTCAGTGACTCGAAGTAATCTAGGTTCCATACTTTCTCCCAATTATAATGTTGTCCAGAACGAATATTACAAGATTTTTTATAATGTTGTTCAGAATTAATATTGCAAGATTATATTGCTTGAAGTAAAATAATAAATGGTTAATTTACTATAGGTTCCGTCAATAGATACTTTGTATTCTTTCCTCAATTTTGACTATAATTTCTTATTAAGCTTTTTCGCTACAGTAATGTTAAATATCTCTATTTCAATCTGGTGAAAACCTTGGGATTCATTGATTACCTTCGAATCTCATTTTGTATTCTTTTGATGGTCATTTGTTTCTATAATTTCAGGTAAAGTTTGTATTCCTTTTAAATGCTTGTTATTCATAGTGCGTACTATGCAATATCTCTGTAATTTTTCTTCCTCTAAAAGAATCAATTTTGGGAAATCAATGGCTTGTCTGCCCTTGCATAGTGAATGTATTCTATTGGGCTTACCTTAGTCGGCATGCGTTTAGTTGTCCCTCTCTTTTGTCGAATCGAATTTTATTTTGGCCAATCTTTAGTTATTTGTTGGTATGTATTCTTCAATACATAGTAAATATCTGTTTGTGTTGTTAAATTCATATCGAATGCATTGTTATCCTTAAGACTTAGCAAACTATTATATTGGCCATGACTCTTTGGTATCGATATTTCCTTGCATTGAAAGTAATATACTTATCTATATTCGCTATAAGCGATTCTTGCTAGGCATCGAATGATATAGTATTTACTTGTATATCGAATGCCTATTACCTTTAATGTTATTGAATGCATTCCAAATCTTGCATTCTCTTTAAGTGATACCTGATAGGCTTTAAATGATTGTGATTCGAATTAAATTTTATTTTCATGTGTGTGTGTGTGTGTGTGTTTGGAAACCTTGTAGATTCTATATTCCATGTAGCGCTTCAACACACCTTGCACAGTAGTCTTCTGATAAATGTTTATGTATTGAGAATCAATGTTTTCTCTTAAATACACACACACACACATATATATATGTGTGTATATATATACATGTGATTATATAAAGCGATCTCTTGGATGTAAAATTCTTGTAGTTGGGATTTACAATTTGATCTTTAATTGCAAATTTTTGATATGTATATATATATACATATATAAATATATATATACATGTAAATAATGTAATTTTACATGTAGATAAGAAAATGTAATGAAATTTCTATGAAGTAGAATTCTTTTGTTTATCTAATAATCGTGTATATACATATAAATACATATATGGCTTATAATTGGTATAAAATTCATAGTTGTAGCGATTTATGATTCTAATGATGTGGAGTTGATGTGAAGTTATGTCTTATTGGGTATAGAACTTGTATTATAATGATGTTGAGTGTGAATGTCCTTTATGGGAGTCCTTTATGTGTGGTATACTTCCAGAGGCTAGGAATTGTCTTATTAATGGGATTCTTGATAATCTTGTGAGACATATATTTTGTATTAAATGAGCAATTGATGATTTTTAGTCTTGCACTGTATGTTCGCCTATATGGTTGGAACTTCTTAGTAAGAAGGTTTATGCCTCATCTTGTTAATTTTTTGAGTCATGTTATTGTGCAAGTGGATCTCTCTTGATTTATTTACAAATTCCTTGTTATCAGTAGGGGAGTGGCTCTCAATGGAGGCCAATGCATAAAGTGGCACCTAGGTAACTTATGTGGGAGTTTTGGTAATTAAGTGAAAACCTAAAATGAACTAGGGGTTGGATAGTAATTCACTCAAAAAAAGATAAGTTAATGCCTCACTCATGACCCATGCGCTCGTTTAGGCTTGGGATGAGTCGAGAAGGCCTAGAATGGTAAAATCAACTACCTTGTCCTAATGAGGGGTATGCTGATTTTGCATAGAATTGTGTGAGGGGCCGAAGATCAGTAGAGACTGCCAAGATAACCCAAGATGGAAGTCGGGGCCTAGGAATATCTTCTTGGGTAACCCATGTAAACTATGTGATGAAACTCCTACGACAAGCTTATGTTCCTTTGACTATTGATTCCCTTGATGTTGTGTACCTCTTGAAGTAATGTCATCGTTGTTTAATGTTGATCTCTACTTATCCATTGATGTCTTTTCAACCTTGGATTATCTTTTGTCTTTACCTGATTTTATGGTGGGACCCTTTGCTATCTCCTAGCACGGGGGGTGGACCTTTGGGTTCCACATGGTTGGGTGGAAAGTGCATTGTTCTCCATTGGGTTCCCTCTTCTTGTTCGAGATTGTGATAACTTCTCCTAGATTGAAGACCTTTGTATTGTACCAGCTCATGTGGATGATTACTCTTTTACTCATATTATATTATAATTTGATGTACTCTCCCCTTGGCGTTCAAGGAGAAACTACTATTCTTGATGTAATTATGCCACATTATAATTCATTGTACAACTTTCTATTGTATCTGATCAAGTAAATAATATTGAATGGAATGGTTTCTATAGAGGATTTATTATGATCAATGATGTTACTTTGATATTAGGAAGATGAGATATATATAGTTAATTCAAATGAGTAGTTTGGCTAGTGTACCTTGAGGGCATCTTGGATAGCGAGAAGTACTCAAGATTTGATATTGACTATTGCCTAAGATAACTAAATTGATGGTCTATTATTCATTATTATTGTTAGGATATGGATAATTCATAATGCTCGTTGGATTGATTTTAAGTTATAAATCATAACTCTTGTTAATCTAGTTTATGGATCTTAGTAGCATAGTCACATATGTTAGAGGACTTAGATTTGAGCGGTGTTAAGTGTTCATTTTTGTAATAGTGTTTGTAATGCACTTCAAAAAAAATTGTACTATTTTTATGTGTAGTTGTGTGTTGTCCTTTAGGGTCCTATGGCAGGGCGTTACACATGGTATCAAAGCCAAAGTTCAAATATTGGGTGCTCTGGGTATATACAAGAGCTCATTAAGTTCTATTAGAGGTATAGATTTTGAAGTTTACGTATCCCTTTTTGACCTCGTCTAATACCCTAAACTTGTCTTTGGTGGTGTTTGTGTAGGATTATGCCTATAGGTAGGGGTCGAGGTCAAGGATGTGGTAGATGTCATGGTGGTGGTCGTGGGGCTAATCGCCAGGACTCTCCCCCTCCAAGTTCCCACGAGTCTAACCGTGAGGAACAACAAAGTTCCGAGAGTAATCAAGGAGGTGGAGATTAGAACTCAGAAGAGTCAAGATTTGATGGCACATAGATGTGACACTTACTTGAGGAAATTCTTGGTTGTATTGGTCTAAGACCATAGGGAGAGCAGTTGATAGTTAGGGAGAGGGAGAGGTCTCCTAGGAGAAAGGAGGTTATTTTAGAGAAAGAGGTAGTTTTAGTTGGGCATATGAGAGATCTGTTGAGAGATCTTCCTCTTGTATTTAACAGGACTGGTAGTGGTTTGGAGGCTGAGACATGGTTAATTGATCTGAACAGGTATTTTTCTATGCACCCATATGGTAGCAATACCAAGGCTAGGTGCACTATCATGCATCTTTGAGTTTTTGCTTCCACGTGGTGGTGTTTGGAGGAGCATAAGCTCCATTTGGTTATAAATTCACTCTCATGGGAGATGTTCTTAGAGAGATTTAGAGCTCGATTCTTGTCCAATCATTGGTGGCAATGTCATGTATATGATTTCTATGAGCTAAGGAAAATGGCGATGTCAGTTGAGCAGTACGATCAGATATTTTATGAGCTCAAGTAGTATGCAGGCATAGGTGATGACGAGGGCATGTTAGTACAGTCTACCATTAACAGGGGTAGTGTTCAATATTCTAGTGCTCCCCCAATTGGTAGAGATTTTAGTAGAGGTACATGGTGCTTCTCATGTGGTTAGCAGAGTCACATTGCTCAATAGTATCCTCAAAAGGGTACATCAAGATTTAGTCAGAGACTGACGGCTTTAGAGCCAATAGTAGGGGATGCAAGAAAATCACACAATTTTTTTGCTATGGTTGATAATTTCCAAGCTGAGCATCAGGGTACAATGGTTAAGAATTCATGTGATTTATAAGGTATTACAATCTCTGTTCTCTTTGATTCAGGTGCTTCAGATTCCTTTATTTCTAGATCCGTAGTAGCACGATGTGGACTAGTGGCAGTGAAGTAGGATCATAGGTGGTAGGTTGAGTTGATCTCTAGTGCTAAGGTCATTGTTAAGTCTCTTGTTTGTGGTTGTAGTTTGAGGATTGGATCTCTTTGCACCATAGTAGACCTTCGTGTTATACCCCTTGGGTCTTACAATATTGTATTGGGCATGGATTGGTTAGAGGCTCACAGAGCAGTCATAGATTGTCATCATAAGTTTGTACAGTGTGTCGATGACTCTAGTAGTGAGGTTGAGGTAGTTGGGGTTCAAAGACCTATTTATTTGAGGATGATCTTAGCTATGCAGTTGAGGAGGTGTATGCGGCAGGGTTGTCAATTGTTTGCAGTGACAGTTAATGATTTGGAGCTGGGAGAGATTCAAGAGGAGGAATCTCTTGATAGTAATCCTTTCCTTAGACAGCATGTTGATGTTTTTCCTAGCGAGATTCCAAGGATGCCACCTAAGCATGACATCGACTTTAAGATAGATCTTGTACCTAGTGTTAAGCCCATCTCACAAGCTCCATACTGAATGATCACTCAGGAACTTAAGGAGGTCTGGTTATGGCTTGAGGAGTTGTTGGCGAAGGTATTTATTTGTCCTAGTGTCTCTCCTTGGGGAGCACCAGTGATTTTTGCGAAGAATAAGGATGGATCCCTTTGATTTTGTATTGATTACCGATAATTAAACAAGGTGATAGTGAGAAACAGGTATCCATTGCCAAGGATCAATGATCTATTTGATCAGATCAAGGGAGCTAGGGTATTTTCAAAGATTGACCTTAAGTCAGGATATCATTAGTTGTGCATCTTTGAGGTAGATATCCATAAGACTGAATTTTGTACTCTCTACAAACATTATGAGTTCACAGTTGTTCCATTTGAGTTAACAAATGTTCCATCAATATTCAAGAGTTTGATGAATGGTGTATTTCATACTTACATTGATAGATTCATTCTGGTGTTTCTAGATGATATTTTGATCTATTCAAGGATTGTAGAGGAGCATGAAGAGCATCTGAGGTAGGTGTTATAGTGTTTGAGGGAGAACCAATTATATGCAAATTTTTAAAAATGTGAGTTCTTTTAGATGAAAGTGAGATATCTAAGCCATGTTATCTCAGGTGAGGGAAATATCGTGGATCCTTAAAAAATCCAAGCTATCATGGATTGGCATGCACCCATGAATGTGGCAAAGGTTTGTAGTTTCATGGGTTTGGCAGGTTACTACTATTATTTTGTATAGGGTTTGTCGAAGATAGACCACCTAATTACTTCTCTTCAGAGGAAAGGGAATAAATTTATTTGGTCAAAGTAGTGCTAGGCAACTTTCTAGACTCTTAAGGAGAGATTGACCAGTGCACCTATATTGGTTGTTCTTGATCCTACTGGGGATTTTATGGTTTGTGCAAATGCTTCCTTAGAGGTTTTAGGAGTGGTTCTTATGCAGGATGGCCATGTGGTTTCCTATGAGTCTCGCAAACTCAAGGATCACAAAATAAACTATCCTACTCATGATCTAGACTTAGCCGTTGTGGCACATGCTTTGACGAGATGGAGGAACTTTCTTTTGTGGCATCAGTTTGAGCTGTACAGTGATCATCGTAGTTTGTAGTATATTTTTACATAGCCTAATTTGAATGCCAGGAAGGGACGATGGATGGAATTCCTATGTGAGTATGACTTTGAAGTGAAATTTATTCAAGGAAAGGAGAATGTGGCTACAGATGCACTTAATAGATGAAGACATGAGCTATCGGCAATAACTCTTGGTGTGGACTTGAGGAGCTAGATTCTTTCTGCACTTCCTTTAGATAGCTGGTATTAGGAGGTGAGGACTGAGGTGGAGTCGAGAAGAGCTTTAGAGGGTAGGTTTGTAGGATATTCCCTTGAGTCAAATGGTTTGTTATGGCATTTGGGTCATATTTATGTTCCTTAGGTGATCTTTGTACTTTGATCATGTATGAGGTACATCGAGCACCTTATTCAGCTCACCCAGGTGTCAAAAAGATGCACACTGACCTTCCACAACTATACTTTTGGGTTGGAATGAAGAGGGATATCGCTGATTTTGTGTCTAGGTGTCTAGAGTGTCAGAGAGTGAAGGCATAACACCAGCATCCTATAGGTCTTTTGTAGTCTCATTTGGTTCCATAGTGGAAACGGTGCATTATCTCATTGGATTTTATTGTTGGTTTTCCCATTTCTTCCTATCGGCATGATGCCATTATGGTCACTATGGGCAGGTTCATGAAGGTGGCTCACTTCTCTTCTATTCGATCCTCATACAATGCTTCATCGGTGGCTATATTTTTCATGGAGGATATTGTCAAGCTTCATGGTATTCTTAGTCGGATTATATCAGATAGAGATCCAGTATTTACTTCAGCTCTTTGGACATCCCTGCAACATGCATTGGGGACTCAATTGAAATTTAGATCACCTTATCATCTAGAGACTAATGGGTAGACTGAGAGGGTAAATCAGGTTCTTGAGGATATGCTTCAAATGTATGTCATGGATCCGAAGTCTCGATGGGAGGATTATCTTTATTTGGTGTCAATTTTTTCTTACAATAATAATTATCACAGTTCCATTGCCATGCCTCCCTTCTAGGCATTGTATGTTTGTCCTTGTTGGAACCTGATGGGTTGGGATCATTTGGAGGACAAAGTTATTCTTGGTCCATAGATGCTTTAGGAGATGGAGCAGTAGGTGTTTCGTATTTGAGAGTATTTGGTGGCAACCCAGGACAAACAGAAGAAATATGTAGATGCCCATAGGGTTGACTGTCAGTTCTCAGTTGGTGACCGAGTGTTCTTGCGGGTGTGTTCGTGAAAGAGTCTGATCCGATATGGAAAAGGCTCTAAGCTCGCATTGTGCTTTGTTGGGCCTTTTGAGGTGTTGGAGAAGATTGTTCTAGTAGCTTACTGTCTTTCTTTGTTTCCCAGTCTCTCGCACATTCATAATGTGTTCCATGTTTCAGTTCTTAGACCCTATTATATCGATATATCTCATGTCTTTGACTAGAATTCATTATAGGTAGAGGACGTGCAGCTGGCTTTGGATCCCATGGGCATCATTCAGCATAGATGATGCACTCTCAGGGGACAAGACATTGAGTAGGTTAGGGTCCAGTTGGATCCAAATGATGAGACTTCTGCTACATGGGAGGATGATTCCAAGATGAGAGAGTTATATCTATATCTATTTGTAGGCTTCCAGGAGTAAGCCTGGTCCTAGGGGGAGGACGTAGTGCCCCTCAGTTTAATTTTGTTTTGGACAACTACTTGGATGCATTTGGACATTATGACACTATTTCATGAGACTGATTGATGATATTGTTTGATGATACTTTGATGATTATGACTCTTTGATTCTCTGCTATGGTGACACTGTTATATTTGATTTCATGATGATACCATGCTTACTAGATTAGTTTAATTATTTATATGAGTTATCGTGGATATGAATGTTATGTGTTTTCTATCATGATTTGATATTGGTTATTGTGTGTTCATCTATGGGTGAAGGGGAATAGGGTCGCATCACTCACTTGTGAGTGGCCTGTGATGTTGTGACTTTCCCTTCATGGTGTGATTGACTGTTTTCCCTATGCACATGTTTGACGGTGTGATTTGTTGCAGGATACAGGTACCAGGCATCAACTCCACCTGAATTTCCAGGTTTGAGTGTGCCTCATACCCAATGGAGGTTTTTGACCCAGAGATAGCATCGAGTTCCCCATGATGAGCCATCATCCTTGACGAGGGTGAGTATCCATTTTTCGTTTCCTGGTCATGTGGTCTCTCTGAGTTGGTTTGTCATGTTATCATTGCTTTGTCTTTTGGTTTGTTTTGTGGTCTAGTACCTTGGGTATTCGGTTTATTTGAGTTATTTCTTGATTGATGCTTAATGAACTTTATTTTAAATAAATGAGTATTTCAATATAATTTGTGATTTTAATAAATACTATTAATGTTTTGCTTAAATTAAATAAATTAAAACCTATAGTTTAATATAGAAATAATTAAATAATATATTAATTAGTTAATGATACGATGATTAGAATGAAGGGATTAAATTAATAATTAAATATTTTATTGTGGAATTAATAATGGATGGGAACTTTATGGTAAAATGAAATTATAAAAAAAAAAAATTAAATAGGAGTTGTGAATAGTGGTGAAATGAAAGAAAAATAAATTAATTATAGAAAGATAGAGGATGTAGTTATGAAAGGAAGGAGAGGTAATTAATAAATGAGTGGAAGTTAACTAAAAGAGGGGCTCTTGCACTTTTTTTTTTGAAAAGAAAATCTTATTTTCTGTTTTGTCGTGAACGGTTCTTGTTTTTGGAAAAATCTTCATTCTAGATTTGGGGATTTGAAAATAGAGGATTGTAATGAATTGTTGAATCTTGGAAGGAAGCTGAAACTGCATCAAAGATTCAAACCCAACAACACATTCAGCTCAGTGACTCGAAGTAATCCAAGTTCCATACTTTCTCCCAATTATAATGTTGTTCAGAACGAATATTACAAGATTTTTATAATGTTGTTTAGAACGAATATTGCATTGAGATTATATTTCTTGGAGTAAAATAATAAATGGTTAATTTACTGTAGGTTTCATCAATAGATGCTCTGTATTCTTTCCTCGATTTCAACTATAATTCCTTCTTAAGCTTTTTAGCTGCAATAATGTTAAATATCTCTATTTCAATTTGGTGAAAACCTTGGGCTTCATTGATTACCTTCGAGTCTCATTTTTTATTCTTTTGGTGGCCATTTGGTTCTATAATTTCAGGCAGATCTTGTATTTATATTAAATGCTTGTTATTCATAGTGCATACTATGCAATATCTCTATAATGTTTCTTCCTCTAAAAGAATCGATTTTGGGAAATCGATGGCTTGTCTACCCTTGCATAATGAATGTATTATGTTGGGCTTACCTTAGTTGGCATGCATTTAGCCATCCCTCTCTTTTGTCAAATCGAATTTTGTTTCAGCCAATCTTTAGTTATCTGTTTGTATGTATTCTTCAATACATAGTAAATATTTCCTTGCATCAAAAGTAATATACTTATATGTATTTTCTATAAGCGATTCTTTCTAGGCTTTGAATGATAGTATTTACTTGTATATTGAATGCCTATTACCTTTAATGTTATCGAATGTATGACATATCTTACGTTCACTTTAAGCAATACCTGATAGGCTTTAAACGATTGTGATTCGAATTAAATTTTATTCTCATATATATATAAATGTTTACATATGTGTGTGTGTTTGGAAACCTTGTAAATTTTGTATCATGTGTAGCACTTCAACACGCCTTGCACAACAATCTTCTAATAGACGTATATGTATTGAGAATCGATGATTTCTCTTAATTACATACATATATATATATGTGTGTGTGTGTGTGTGTGTGTGTGTGTGTGTGTGTGTGTGATTATACAAAGCAATCTCTTTGATGTAAAATTCATGTAGCTGGCATTTACAATCTGATCTTTAATTGCAAATTTGTGATATGTATATATATATATACATATATAAATATATATACATGTAAATAATGTTATTTTACATGTAGATAAGAAAATGCAATGAAATTTTTGTGAAGTAGAATTTTGTACTTGTATTTTAATTAGATTTTGTTTATCTAATAATCATGTATATACATATAAATACATATATGACTTATAATTGGTATGAAATTTGTAGTTGTAGTGATTTATTGATTGTGATGATGTAGAGTTGATGTGAGGTTATGTCTTATTGGGTATAAAACTTGTATTATAATGATGTTGAGTGTGAATGTCTTTTATAGGAGTCCCTTATGTGTGGTATAGAAGTGGAGTCTTCCAGAGGCTAGGAATTGTCTTATTAATGGGATTCTTGATAATCTTGTGAGACAAAACTTTTGTATTAAATGAGCAATTGATGATTTTTAGTCTTGCACTGTATGTTCGCCTATGTGGTTGGAACTTGTGAGTAACAAGGGTTATTCCCCATCTTGTTAATTTGTTTGAGTCATGTTATTATGCAAGTGGCTTTGCTCTCTTGATTTATTTCCAGTTTCCTTGTTGTCAGTAGGGGAGTGGATCTCAATGGGGGTCGACGCACAAAGTGGCGATTGGGTAACCTATGTGGGAGTTTTGGAAATTAAGTGAAAACCTAAAATAAACTAGGGGTTGGGTAGTAATTCACTTTAAACAAGATAAGTTAATACCTCACTCATGACCCATGCACTCGTTTAGACATGGGATGAGTCAAGAAGACTTGGAATGGAAAAATCAACTACCTTGTCTTGATGAGGTGTATGTTGATTCCGCATAGGGTTGCATGAGGGGTCGAAGATCGGTAGAGGTTGCCAAGGTAACCTAGGATGGTGGTCAAGACATAGGAAGATCTTCCTGCGTAACCCATGTAAACTATGTGATGGCATTCCTCCTACGACAAGCTTGTGTTCCTTTGACTATTTATTCCCTTGATGTTGTGTACTTCTTGAAGTAATGTCATTATTGTTTAATGTTGTTCTCTACTTATCCACTATCGCCTTGTCAACCTTGGATTGTATTTTGTCTTTACCTAATTTTTATGGCGGGACCCTTTGCTATCTCCTAGCATAGGGGGTGGACCTTTGGGTTCCACATGGTTGGGTGGAAAGTGCATTTTTCTCCATTGGGTTCCCTCTTCTTGTTCGAGATTGTGATGAATTCTCTTGGATTGAAGACCTTTTCATTGTGCTAGCTCATGTGGATGATTACTCTTGTACTCATATTATATTATAATTTGATGTATCATGTATCATACATTTGATGTACTCTCCCCTTGGTGTTTAAGGAGAAACTACCATTCTTGATGTAATTATGTCACATTGTAATTCATTGTACAACTTTCTATTGTATTTGATCAAGTTAATAATATTGAATGGAATGGTTTCTATAGAGGATTCATTATGATCAATGATGTTACTTTGATATTAGCAAAATGAGATATATATATTTAGTTAATTCAAATGAGTACTTTGGCCAGTGTACCTTGAGGGAATCTTGGATAGCAAGAAGTACTCAAGATTTTATATTGAATATTGCCTAAGATAACTAAATTGATGGTCTATTATTCATTATTATTGTTAGGATATATGGATAATTCATAAATCTCATTGGATTGATTTTAAGTTATAAATCTTAACTCTTGTTAATCTAGTTTGTGGATCTTAGTAGCGTAGTCATGGACCTTAGAGGACTTAGATTTGATCAATGTTAAGTGTTCATTTTTGCAATAGTATGTTTAACGCACTTCAAAACAAAATTATACTATTTTTATGTGTAGTTGTGTGTTGTCCTCTAGGGTCATGTGGTGGGGCATTACATTTGATCTATTATTTATTTTGCTAGTGTCTCCATTTTTACCCAAAAACCTATGTATGGCTTTCTTGGTTTCATTTATTCCCATTCATTGAAATTTTTTATAAAAACCTTTTTTAAAGACTAGACTATATTCTTTTCACATTAAAAAAAATAGAGGGCACACACATTTTTTATTTTTCAGGATGTCTCCACTTGAAAAATTAGTAAAAAATCAAATATTCATTAAAAAATTAGGAAAAAAATTAGGCATAAACTACATGGTATTAGCTAATTTTTCACCAAAGAGATTTTTAAAATACTAAATAAAAGTTACATTTTATTGGCAATACACTAGATGTTATGTTATGTTATGTTTTCTTGATGAAAACATGAGCACTTTATGTTATGCCCCTATTTGAACCCCTTAATCTCCACCATATTTTTTTTAAGCAATGGTTTAGAAATTAGCTTAAGAGTAGTACGACTCTTTTTCTTGTTGCATCTTCAAATTTTGAGCATAAATATCTTTAATTTCTCATCCAAGATCAATATTTCCTTATTACAAAAAATAAGTGGCCACTTAATATGCCCTTTTGATCCCCCAAATTTCTACACTTACCCAATAATCATGCATATCCACCTCCATCATCCTAATCTCCAATTCAGCTATCATATGCCACTCATTATCTTATCCTCATATTTCATTCCACCACATTATTAAGATGTCCTACATATCTACCATCCTAATTTCTTTTCATTATCCTTACTATTCTACTATTCTTTGTCTATACATCATCCTACTTCTCTTGATATTAGTCCATCGTTCATAATATCTTTCCCTATCATGCTCAATTATTTATTTTGGATCATTCCTATCATATTCATTAACCTCCATTTATCCCTCCTATCTTTACAAATAAATTATTTAATCTATTTCAAGAGCACACCCATGTTTTTTCAACTTTAACATCCTCTCAAGGGTGCATTGTCATCTCATAATATGATTCAATCCCAAAAATTAAATTAAATTTTTTAATCCAAATATATCCAAGTATCAAATCATTCTTTGTATCTAATCATCTAATCAATCAATAAATCTACTCAATTGGATCTTGATCCAAACAATCAACCCTTGACCTTTGATGCTTTTGGCATTATTTCTCATCAATGTCAACACACCGTGTGTTCATATCCACTTTCTTTGAAATGCCATTTTTTCTTCTAATCACAAATACATTTCAAAGATGATAAAAAATACAAACACTAAAATCATGTATACCCTAATTTTATAATATCATATTATATGAACACTTAACAAGCTCCCCACTCTTAATCCATTAAAATAATTATATTTTAATATTATTCTAAGTATATTAATTTATCATAATTTAGGTCATTAAATAATATTTTAAATTAATTTAAGTTGAATTCAATAAATTACCCATAATTAAATTAACTTAAAATTTTAATTACGCCTCATGCTTGTTAACTATGGAGTAAAAAATAGCTAACTATTTATAATTAATTTACTTAAACCATTAATCAAATTTATTAACAAGACAAACAATTTGGCTAACTCAAGATCACAACTTAATTATAAAATGAATTAATTATTAATTCACCAATCAAATGATTTTCTATATATTCATGTCCACCCATTTTGCAACTTGATTGACACCTCTCCCCATTGCATCCACCAATTGTGGATCAAACTAATGATACAAGATTAAAACTCCACCATTTGATTTTATTTGAAAATATATAAAAAGGAGATTAATGTTGTATTTTCACCATTTTGAATTGAGCAAGTAGATATTGTAGCATTGAGAAACAAATATCACTAATTATTCAAGCATATCCAATCCATTAACAATTATAATTTGTACAATTTTTACATTTGTAATTTTTTTGTTTGATGATTTTTTTATTAATTCTCAATCAGAAGGTGGGAAATTTTATTTAATTTTGAGTGTGATACATGTTTTATTTTCCTTTTTATTCTATTTTATTTCACCTCTCAAACCTATTAATTTCATCTAGCATCAAGCTATGAAATTACATTTCCATTAAAATATGAACAAATATCATGTCAAAATTACTAAGGTTTAACTTTGATCGTGATCAATGGTTTAGAGTCACCACTCTTCAAAGCTAATAGTTTTTTTATCTTGTTAGTAAACAAGGTGAAACTACTATAGTAAAATGTCTTACAAGTTTATGCAATTCTAAATTCTATTTTTTAGCCAAGGAATACCATATGATGACTATTTAATTGCATAAAGTTGGCAATAAGTATAAAATCAACAAACCATATGAAAATAAGATTTATGTAGACAAACCCTTGGAGGAAAAAATATATGTGGGAAAAATGAAAAATATGTATTTATATTCAAGAAATAGATAAAATAACACACTCACACTCTCTTCACTCTAGCAATATTCTAGTAACACTTGTATACCTATAAAATAAAATTTAAAAAATACTATCTCATACCCTTAATATATGTAGGCAAGGAGAAAGGGAAAAATATAAATTATTTACCAAAACAATGGTATGATGTAAAATTACCATGCCCAACTTGGAGAACATATTTAGAGAATAATAGAAAGCTACATTTTTTCATGCAAACATTACATGAGTGCAATCAATAAGAATCCTAAATAGTTAATATAACTACACTGGCATCTTTGATTACATTACTTTTGACAACTCACATTCTCATCTTTAGTGCTCAATTTTGGAGTGGCCTACTCAAGTGAATCACATATAATATGCAAAGATCCTCCAATTCTCAATCCTAGCACCAAGAATTAGAAAAGTGAATTTAGTGATTCCTAATCCAATAGTAATTTCCACCATTGTGCTCCATTTCCTTCATGGATATATATCATAAGTAATACCAAGATTCCTAGGGAATTTTAATAAATTATTTTTCAATTACACCGTAGTTTTCCAAGGACACATTCTGAAAGTGTTAGAGGTACATAAAATATATATATGGTTACAAGGTAAATATCACCATAATCCTAAATATATATAATTTTTTGAATGGTTACATATGATTCAATCTACTACTTCCTATTAAAAGATGTATGGATTTAACTTTTTAAGGATTTAATTTGGAATCAAACCAACCATATATAGATCTAATAAATTCACCAAATTGAGACATGCATCACATCATTTACAAAAAACAAATAGCCTATATTTATTAAAAAAAATTGACATAATGATAAGAGGCAATGTAGACTTATTATTACCACAACATAGTATTATTGTATAATCATAATGGTATTGTTATTAAATCTATCATTGGATCCAAAATAGATCATTTTATTTGCTTCTATGGATTTAAACTGTTGGAAGGTTCCACACAACCATCCTTTAATCTATAGAAGCTAGCCATTACATGTATAATTTCCTCTTAAGAATCCTTTGATCAACTCACCTGAAAATTATAAAATTGATCCTCAATTCATGGTTAAGATCATTCACTTTTTATATTGATGAATTTATAAGATGTATGGATGCAAAGTACCTAGGTCATGTTGATTCACTAATCCAGATAAATTAATTGGATCATAAAGCTAGCAAACTCTCAAAATTTATATGGTTTAGATTGATTTTTGAGCATCTATATACAAATAGGTGCAACTAGAAAGATCAATTACTTTACAATATTAGAAGACCACTAGAAGTTTCAATTTAGCAACCTATAGACATATGGATACTAATGATATGTTGTCATGCTACTCTAAGTTATGTGTCTACTAGGAACAACTTTACCTTGCTAAATATAAATATTCACGTGAATCCACTTCCACTATGATTAAGTAAAAATATACATATTATCATGAAATATCTAAGAAATTCCTTTCCCAATTAATTCACAAGCATGATGTGTATCATTTTGGCAGATCAAAAGATAGATATTAACTTCCCTAGACATTCAATAAATTATAGAACTCAATTTTTGGTCAACCAAAACAAATAAAACAACCCAATTAAGCAAATTGAAACCTTCTAGTAGGTAATCCCTTAATGGTATTATAAATTCAACGCAAGTAACCATTGTTGACCTCAATTTTATACTTTCATTGGTATGGTCACCTAGGATTTTAAATAATAAATTTCAATAAGGAAATAAAATTATGTAGAGAATTTGTAGGGCAATATGGTCCACATAGGATGTAAAACCTTGTAGGCTCAATCAACAAAAATAGAAAACATAATGAATATAAAAGTCATCTTAAATTAGTGATCACACTATGCAAGTGAAACTTCAATCCTAAATATGTGCATTCTTATTTTATTGTAGCTTCGATATAGGCACCCCAACTCATTATAAACCTTTTAATCTCTAGCATCTAACTTGGTGGTTCTTAAAATATCATTGATTTTTTTTTTCTAGGAATTCCATTATAGTCAAGCCTTTAGTCCATTTAGCAATTTGAACAAGTTCAAATATGAATCAAGTAACCATGCAAGATGTCTAATATATCCTCATCAATATATATATTAATGCTAGTTGACATTTGAATGTCTTAGTGATGCTTTAATTAGATAATTGATGTTTCAATGGATGGATTGGATTAAATGTGTAAAATGAATAAGAGCTTTTCCTCTTATACAATACCATCTCATGCAATTAAAAAATCTTGCACTCGAGTTAGCCAACGATGAATAGTTCAAAGCAAGTTAATTGGGAGTTGTGATTAAATTTGAAATTTGAAAATCTAAGAGCCAAAATTGTGAATTGTAGTTATGAACTATTTTTGTGAATTATAATTATGGACATGCATTGTTTCAGTCGGCTCCGCTATTCCACAGCAGCTCTGAAACTCGTCCTATGTGTTTATATAAAAAGAGAATAAGTCAGGTTTACATTAAAACTCGTCCTATGTGTTTACATTTGGATTCATTCCTAAATTCGGACCTTGGGATTTATCATAGCCAAGGCAACTATTGGCTCTAATTTAACCCCATTTTTATTTACATCTATAATTTGTTAAGGTTGATGTCCACAAAATTAATGAACTTGAAAAGTTTGTAGAGTTTTGTTTGTTCACTGTCTAATGACAATTGTTGACCCAGACTGCTTTATTTTTTAATTTACTTATAGAATCACATTCAGGGGTTGAAAGTTTTAAGTCAGTTCTTCTTGAGCTGTCATTGGAACCTATGATTTTTATTTGTATTTGTTAGGCATCATGTTTTGAAAGCCAAATTTCCCTATATTTTCTCTGGACACAAAATGTTTTCATAACTTGATTTTATGACAATCTATAGTCAAGTCCAAAATGATCATACATTTACAGGATTTGAGAGAGGTGATAAACCTTATTCTATCTATAGTTTCACATATTAGGGCATTTGAAGTTTTCTCATATCCGTAAAATTATAAGTATCTCAAATTGAGTTAATCAAACAAAATATTGAAATCTAAAGACTTGAGTGGATTCAAAATGATCTTAAGTTAGTTCTGGTTTCATATTTTATTGTTAAAAATTTTTAAGCTTAGATTGATTAGTGGACCCAAGTTTTGATTTAGATAAAATTTCTAGTGGATCCAAACTAATCATAAATTTTGGTTATGAAAAACTCACACACAACAAAAACAAAGAATTTGAAGTTCAAAATTCTTAAGTCTCTATAAAACTAATCCAAATTAATCATAAATTTTGGTTATGAAAAACTCACACACAAAAAAAACAAAGAATTTGAAGTTCAAAATTCTTAAGTCTCTATAAAACTAGAAAATTTGTTAATTTTCATTAATAGACATGTTATGCATCTAAAGATTCAATAGTCTCAAGTCTAGACCTAAGTTCAAATGAACTTGGACTAATCTTCATGCTAGATTTAATATCATTATGTATTCTTACTTGATTCTACGACCCTAAGGATCATGATTGCATGTTTAATCTATATTTGCTTGTCAATTTAGCTCACCATGTTAGAATTATTGTATAATAAAATAATTGCTCAAACTATTTTATGTGTTCAACTATGAACCTTTGCTGATATGAAACACAAGTCATTCATAGATTGAAGTGAACTTCGAAATCTTAATAGATTGTCCCTCATCCTTGGATCTTAATTCATTATATAAATGCACTTCTCCTGAACACTAAAAATGTATGTCCTAAAAAGACTTGTTACAATAAAAAAAACATATAAACATATCATTTAATTATTTGTTAGTTTAATCAGGTTATTTACTACCATTATTGCTACTTCTAAGTCTTGCTCTAATAAAGATCATAGTAGAAACAAGATGATTCCTTCTGATGAAGGGTACTCCCCTTACATACACGATCTCACAACCACAACACATAACAACACAACAAAAATACAAGAAGAAAATGAGCTATTTTATTATCTCTAGAATGAAATAGAAATTACAACATTCAACCTTATTATTTGGGCTATCTTATTACAGTCATCTGCCAAAATTGCAGATCACAGCATTCACTCTCGGCTCTACCTTCAGCAACAACTAATCGACATTCCTTCTCAGCCTTGTTTCCCTTTCTCGCTAGCTTTTCTCTCTTTTCTCATTGCAATACTTCCCCTCTCGGATCTAATTATATCTTCATCACTCTTCCCTTGTGTTGCCTTAGTATCACCATTGTTGTCCAATAAACAACGAGATCCCATAGGCAACTACCTAGTTATAAATGACTTCAATTCTATTCGTTCGGTCTAGGAAATCATCTTCCAACCATAGACTTCATGTTTGAAATCATTTGGCCAATGATCGCATTGATTCACAACAACGATGTGCAATCAACAAATAACATTGTGCCATGTGTCACCACCTTACTCATTCGTCTATCACCATCAATCTACTCATGTTTTCGTCCACCTTCCCACCATCATAGTGTCATGGGGACTTCAAATCATCTCACCCTAATATGGAAATGTCTCATCAATGAAGCTCCAATCGGGATGTCGAACAAACTCCTCATGACCTCCCATCAAAGTATGTTTTTCTTCATGATATCAGAATATCAAAGGGACTTGCAATCTTGTCATTTGGAAATCTCGTCGTCACCTAGATGTGGCTTCATCACTTCATCAAATGGACTCCCAAATGACTCCTTTCAATAACCCAGAGTCTCCTTGATGCAACTTTTTAGAATTCTACAATTCATCAAAATTTCAAAGGGAATTCAAATGTCATCCTACCAATATACGAACCTCTCTCTGATGTGAATTCTTCACGATCATTTACTGCTATTGCTCTTTCCATCAGTATGTCGGAGATACATGAAGTAAGGTATGTTTGAGATCTCAGGTCACATCGATAAGCCAATTTACTGAACATAAAATGTCAGATGAAGTCAAGGTGTAAACCTTAACACTATAGCTCAATGCCCAATTGTTCATACTTGGAAAACTTAAGCTGATAAGCCCTTCTTGAAAGAAAACAACACAGATTGATGCAAGATTGCTCGTATGCCCTAGATGCTCTTGCATCAGACACCCGGGGTATTTGAAATTTTTCATGAGTTGAACTCATAAACATTTGTAGATCCTAATCTTATCCTAGATCCATCTATTTACCTTATCATTTTTAACATCTTTTTGAACCTACCTCTGCAATTTAAAATTCCCCTCTTCCTTCCTCTTTTCACAAATTCCAATTCCCACTAATTTGCACTATGAAATGCTAGAAAATCATAATCATCAATTTTATCTTCTTCAGTAAAATAAGGAAACTCATGCATTACCTTTTCCCCTATTACTACTACAACAATCATTTCATTTTCAATCTACATTTGTTCCATGTGTTCCTCATTTCCTATATCTCCTGAAAATTAATTCTCAACTGCAAATTCTATGTTAGTATCACAATCACAATATTCTTCCTTTTCATCCTATAGTAAAATTTTATCCATAAAAATCTCTTTATCATATGAGAAATCATCAATCGATGCAAATAGAAGCTCACCAAACAAATCAACATGTGCTTTCTCACCTTCTTCCTTAATTACAACTATAACTATACCTTCATTTACCAATGTACTCATTGTTGAAATACCTTCATCTACACTAATCTCATCATGCTCGCATAGATTGACAACAAAATTTTCACAAAACTTATATTTTACCTCTTCTTTCTCCATTGAAACTTTCACTCTATCCCTTTTGAACACAATCAACACTGCTGCAACTTGCATTAAAAAATCATGATTTTCATCCTCATCCTCTTTAACTAAATGTCTAACTCCATTACCTAAGCATTTTCTAGTGTCGTTACATACATTTCCTTCTTCTTTATTCAAAGGTTTCAATTTGTTCTTGACTCCATCCTTTATCAAGGAGTAGGTATTGGCATACCCATCATGCACTACTCACCTATAAAACTGCCAAGGTCTTCCCAATAACAAGTGACAAACATCCATAGGCATAACATCACATAAAACTTCATCATGATAATCACATATCTTAAATCTTACCAAGCATTGCTCATTCACCAAAACCTTATGGTCATCCTAGAACCAAGCAATTATGTATGGATGTGGGTGCCTTCTCCATTGTAACTATAATTTGTTCACCATTTCTTCAGAAACAATATTGTCAATACTACCACCATCAATAATCACATTACAAACTTTACCTTCACACTTACATTGAGTGTGAAATAGGCTCTTTCTTTGGTCTGGTTCCTTCTCCTCATTTAGCAAGGCTCTTCTGACAACAAGGGACTCACCCCTTTCAACATCTTTAGAATGTGAAGACTGAGCTTCTTCATCTACATGGGCAACTCAAGCATTACCTTTTGATATTTTGTTCATCCTTCCTTGATGTTGAGGACACTCAAAGACTTTATGTCCTTCTCCACATTGAAAACAGGTTCCGTGGAAGCCTCCTGTTCCCGGTCCTCTACTTGATCTTCCTCTTCCTCTAAAATTTTTCTCACAAAACTTATTTGAGCTTTCACCTCTTTCATCCTTGTTATCCTTAGTGTCTTCAATTTATTGCTCATCCTCCTTTTTCTACACATAATCTCTACCCTTCCCTTTTTTCTTATTCTCAATTTTTTAATCTTTCTTTTGTACCTTCAATGTAAACTAATATGCATCCTTAATAGTGAATATTCTCACTAATGCAAACTCTTGTTGTATGCTAGGTTTTAGCCCATTATTATAACAAACTACTTTTTCCTTATTTTCTTCAGAATGTCATGTCTGAATCAGGACCTTGTGAAATTATTATGTGTATTCTTTCACTGCTCTCATTCCTTGTCTCAAGTTCTACATCTTTTTGAGTAGCTCCAACTCATAATCTAGAGGAATAAATTGCTTCTTCATTTTTGCCACCATTCTGCCCCATTTAGAAATTTTATCCTTACCTTGTCTTCCTCTTTCAAGCTGGATGTCTTTCCACCATATGCTTGCATGACCTTTTAAATTTTTTTTTGCAAACCTCACTTAGTGAGGATCTTCAATCTCCTCGAATTCAAAAAATTCCTCCATATCGTTGACTAATTGATCAACTCTTCAAGATTTAGACTTCCACTAAAAGTTGAAACCTCCATTTTGGGTCTCTTCCCAATGTTTGATATCGCTCTTAGAAATCTAATTTCTCCAAGATCCATTTGATCTTGTCCTTCCTATTCTACTTTCTCTTCAGTTTCATCTTCATTGTCATCTCTTTCTCGGTGCACTTCTCTCCTACGAACCTCTTCCTACAAGGTTTCCAACTTCCTTCTGAGGGCTCTAATCTCATCCCTAGAAGGATCTCTTCCTCCAGTGCCCCTACCTCTACCTCTATCACACTGGGCAAGTTTAGGATGCATTTTTGATCTCAACCTACACTCACAGGTCCTGCTACAAATTGCCTCCCTTTAGTGCTCTGTTTACAGACCTAGGACAACTTGCTCTGATACCACTTGATGAAGGGTACTCCCCTGATAGACATGATCTCACAACCACAACACAATAAAAATGCAAGAAGAAAATGATCTATTTTATTATCTCTGGAATGGAACATAAATTACAACATTCAACCTTATTATTTGGGCTATCTTATTATTGTCATCTACCAAAATTATAGATCAGAGCATTCACTCTTGGCTCTACCTTCACCAGCAAGTAATCGGCATTCCTTCTCATCCTTTCTTCCCTTTCTCACTAGCTTCTAGCTCTCTTCTCGTTGCCCTACTTCCCCTCTCAGATCAAATTATATCTTCATCACTCTTCCCGTGTGTTGCTTTAGTGCCACCATTGTTGTCCAATAAATAATGAGATCCCGTAGGCAATTACCTAGTTATCAGTGACTTCAATTCTATTCAATCACACCAAGAAATCATCTTCCAACCATCAGATTCATACTTGAAACCATTTGGCCAATGATCACGTTGATTCACAACAATGGTGTACAATCAACAAATAACATCATGCCATGTGTCGCCACCTTACTTGTTTGTTTATCACCATTGATCTACTCACATTTCTATCCACCTTCCCGCCATCGTAGTGTTGTGGGGACTTGAATTCCTCTCACCCTAATATGGCAAGGTCTCGTCGATGAAGCTCCTATCAAGATGTCAAACTAAATCCTCATGACCTCCCACCAAAACATGTTTGTCTCCACAATATTGAAATATTGAATGGACTTGCAATCTTTTCATCCCAAAATTTCGTCGTCAACTTGATGCAGTTTCATCACTCCATCGGAGGGACTCCCAAATGACTCCTTTTGATAACCCAAAGTCTCCCAAATGCATTGATAGCAACAATCAAGTACCACTTAATCTACCATTACAATTACCTACTTCACCCACTAATAAATATATATAAAATACAATAATTAATAATTATTTTTTATGTTTTCTAAGACAAATAAATAGATTTCTAGTTTATCTAGTAAACACTATGCATTTAGCTTTTAAATTAATAACAATTAAAGAAAAAAGAATCAATACTAATCTACAAAATATTTTTTTAATTTTGAAGTTAAAATGTTTTAAAACTATTTAAAGAGAAAATAAATCCCTCTTGAAACATTTTTTTAGCCTTTTGTTTCAAATTTCAAATCTTGATTGTCAATAATTTTTTAATAGATGTTTGAATTTTCTATTTGTTTTAATTAAAAATGTAGCTTCAATCATAATTATGCATTATCTACAAATACAAGAGATTTATAATGTTTCTAATTAGTTAAAAATCTACCTCCAATCATAATCATGAATAAGATAAAATTTGAAACAATTTTTAATGTTTTGATATTACACAAAATTAAACTATTTAAAATTAGATTTAAAATATGTTTAAAACACATACACATCTTACATAATCATGTGTTTGTGGGATAAGAGAAATAGACAAATGGTGATATGAAAAACACAAGAATTAGCACAATAGTTCACTCTTGGAATGATTCCTCATTACTATGTATTCACCTATTAATGATTTTGTAAATTTATTGCATTTGTTGTTGTTTTGTCTCACCTATTTTTTAACTCAACCGACCTTTTCTTATATGTGAGCTAAATACTAACAACTAAAAGTCACCCTTAGTCTATTATGTTTGATCAAATTTGTAATTTTGTTTTGTGTAATTACATAGCATTTGAAATCGAAGCATATGTTTTTTCAGCGCATTGAAGCAAAGCTATTCTCATACTTTTGTTACTATAGTTAACTTTTATTTAAATTTAAATTTTTTATTTAAATTAGTGGAACTTATAGGGTACAAAGGAATATATGTGAATATGAGACTATCTATTCATTTGGTTTAATTAGAATTTTGTATGGGAAAATTAAGTTCATAATATATATACATTTTATATATACATTTTAAAATATATTGAATTCATGAGATTTTTAGAATAAATAACTTGAACCATTGAAGGTGACAATAATGTTTATGCTTTTTTATATGTATTTGAATTTACGATAATATAAATTATATTATTTTTATGAATTGTTACTATTTAATCAATGTGAAAAGAAATGTAAATATTTTTAGAAATAATTATAACTATTATGAAAAAGGAAGATTTTTTTTCCTTTCTAGGAGGATTATAGTTACTTCACATGTTATATACTTATTTAATTTAATATAATGCTATGGAATCCATCTAACTTCTAATAAGTGACACTAACTATAGTGCTATGAGTCTCTATGTTTTGTTCTATCTTGAATGATTTTTTAGACATAAACGAACTATCAAGTCAATTAAATATAAAAAAATCTCAATTTTATGATTGTATAAATCATTATAGAAAATATAATTTTTAGTTGTAAATCCAAGTTCACAATATTTAATACCATAGGTCAATCCAACCTTAGGCTTAGTTCAACGTAGTTATAGTCCACCCAATCCATATTCAACCAAGTCTTGGTTTACTCCACCTTGCTTTGTTTAATTCAAGTCAACTTAAACCATAGCTCAGTCTAATCTTAGTTCACTATAATCATAGACCATTCAACCCATAGTTAGCCAACTTGAGTTTAAGTCAACCATAAGTTAGCTCAACCCTAGGATCATTAAAGTGAACTTTAATTAAATCTTAGTTTAACTCATCCAAACTTTAACTCAACCTTTTTTTAAACTATATTCCATTTAACTCATCAAAAAAACTATATTCCTTTCAACTCATATTCAACCAACCTAAATTTATCTCACCACATGTTTAATTCAATCATTGGTTAACTCAACACTAGATTCACTCAACCTTAGTATAAACCATAGTTCACTTAATCAAAGATTAACTCAACCTTAGGTTACGTTAACCCTAGTTACACTTATCCTAAGTCTAGCTTTATCATAGTCCAAAATATCATCTAAATTCCATACTCATACCAAATTCATATTACATCTAGCTAACATCCAACCTTATCCATAGCACCATCTCACACTCATGAAATAGTCAACCCATATCCAAGTCATAAGTCTAACCCTTAAACATAACAATCCATCCCAATACATTTAAATCCATAAAAAACTCATAGCTCATCTATAGTCACAACACACACATTTTTCACCAAGTTTTATGTCCAACTTTATCTAAGTACATCTTGGCATGTCTAAGAAACTATTAATACACATAAACAAGAGTTCCAATTTTCATATCGTAATTGTTACATGTAACCAAGAAAATTTCCATAAAATGAATACACATGATCAGTCTTGTGTACAACCTCGAGACCATGATGATAATGATAGTTTCCACAACCATAGAGAATATGGAGATGATGAAGACAAAAATTAAAAAAACATGAGTTTGAACCTAAAATGAAACACATAAATTTCAAATAATTCAAGAACTAATAGAATCAATAGCTTGAATGCCAAGAGATTTAAATCTAAACAACTAATAGAACAAGTAATCCCTCCTACAAATAATGATGAATGAAATAAAGAACATGAAAAGTAACATTAGGGTGATCCCACAATAGTGGTTTACAATTTTTGGCCAAACTGGACATTGAAATTATTATTTTTAACTAAATCTTCACATTTGGGCACCTATAGCGGAAAAACCGTGAGGAATTTGAAGATGATGCAAACTAGAGTCTCATAAAATTTTTGGAATCATATTGCACTTCTTTTTCCATTTCCCACGAAAATTGATTTTTTTTAGAAAACAACATTTTTTAAAAGTGACGTACACCATATAACGCATAACTTTTTTTCAATGAAGGATAAAATTCTATTTCTTTCAAATTTAGATTTGTAACTCTGATATCTAGTGCTTCCACTTGGTTAGATAGTTTTTTATTGAATATTTTTTCTTTAATCAAGTTTCGAAGTCGAACCAATTACAATTCAAACATAGCGCAACCGTATAATACATAAATTTTTTTGTATTTATCAAAATTAATTTATTTTTTTGTTGGATCAAGGACTTCAATATTTGGTGCACTCATATTTTTCAAAAAAAAAATTATAGTCTGCTATTTTTCCACATGTGCAGAATAGAAACCTTCATTTTCGATGAAAAACCTATGTTTAATAAAACTTAAAAAAAAATACATAATAAACCAAAACATATTAAAATTATATTTATTGGATAGCTTGTTCTGAGGAATACCATAATCATTTGAAATAAATTTTAAATGAATTTATTTGATTCCCCAAAAGGAAAATCAAAAGTGTTTTTTTATCAACATTTTGATAGGTGTAAAGGAGACTCATTTATAGGTATGGTTTAAAACTAGCGAGGTTCTATCCAAGGGGGTTTGATCTAAGGTGGTTTGATCAAACCCTCTTCAATTGGAATCCTTAAAATGGAACATTTTAAGGCTTAAATCATTATATTTTCTAAAAATATGTGATTTCAGTAAAAATTAGAATCTCTCAGAAATTATAAACCACTATTGTGGCAGCACCCATTACTCAAGTGCTAATGTTAGAACAAAAGAATAGAAGAAAGGCATAGACTTTGGTAAAAAATTACTATCATAATTCTCATGTAAGGTCTTCTAAATATACCTTGACCATATCTCGCATGGCCTCGTCTCATCTAAGCCTTTGGTTGATTATAAAAGGAAGGATATATAAATGATACCCTTAAAATTATTCAATTGGGTTCACCTTCCACTAAAGTATATATAAATTTAAGAAAATATGTCCTTATCCTTTTGAATGTTCAATTATTCAAAAACTTTTACCTCTACACTTTGAAGTACGCAAATTTTAAATACAAAGAAAAAGGTGGTTCAAAGGGTCATATCTTTTAAATTTGAATTTATTTCCATGAGGTGTCCTATAATGATTCTTATCTGTGTCACCTATTACCTCATAGACTAAGTGGATAAGCTTTGAATTAGTTTACTCATCTGCTGAACAAAGGATAGGAAACAATTTTTTTAAACATTTTTCACACAATGTCAAACATGCATTTTAATGCTTTATATTTGTAATACAAAATAAAAAATTGATGAGACATTTTTTTCTTTCCTTCAAAAATTATGACTCCTATATATAAGGTTTTCATGGCTTATACCTAAGAAACATATTCCATATATTGTTGTTATAAATATTAATGATAAACTTTCCTTCCACTTGAAAGTAAATTGTGTATCCACATTTGGTGAGATCCTTGATAAAGGTATTCAAATCAAGAATGAAGTAATTTATAAAGTTTTTTTATTCATTTTACCAAGAATCATAGTAAAAATGATAACAAAAATGAGAAGCCAAATTCTTTATAAGAATTAAAAACATATTCAATGATGACATCAATGATATGAAACTTTTACAAATAATTTAGAACATAAATAAACTTGTATTGCCTATGGGACCACCACGAAATAAGGTCAAGAAATATTGTTACATAAGCTTGTATTAACCCTTGGAGAATGTATTCAAGAAACTTTTACAAGAAAACATTACCAACTTCTCACTTCCTAATTTTTATGAATTTTAAAAACGAAAAATAACATGGTATAAATGCCACAAATAAATTATGTTTACCACTAATTAAAAGGCCATACAACCAATAACCATGAAATCTAAATATTAAATCAAATATTTGATAGACTAAGGAGAAATTTAAGTTGAAGATTCATCATCAAATTTTTCCAATACAAACCTTATCATCTGCTAGAAACCCTTTTTGAAGCATAATCTAGTTCAAGCCTCTACCAAATAAATATAGGATAGGATAACCACAAATATAATATCTACTCCCACAAATCTTATAGTGACTATGATTCTATTGTAGGATAATTTAAGAAATCTAGAAACACATAAAAAATCATAAGAAAAAAACCCTACTATGTCTTGACAACATGGTTAGAAATGATCACCATCTCAAGAGCTCCTCCACCTACTCTCATAGATAGATATGATCTTCTCAAACAACTTGATAATACTCTATAATGTATTTACATATTAGATCTTCACAAATATTCATGCATTCATCAAGACATATTGGATAAATTCTTGAAAGAGTCGAGGATTTTGAATAATATTGACCCTTCTTATTTATTGGCACTCCTCACAAACCTTACTTTTGATTATTGTATTATTAGGCATGTGCACAAAGATGAGGGAGATAAAAGTTACCACAACCACATTTTAGTCCATACAAGACATAACACTAGTGCCTTATAATATTCTCATGTTATCGATCAATAGTGACTGAGCCTAGGTTGGTTACCATTAAAACATAACATGCTTACATTTTTCCTATCATAAAAAAAGTATCAGAGGTCAATCTCATTTGAGCCCAAACCCCTTTCTCTCCAAAAACCAAACATGAGAAAGAAATAATGTGAGCACATTTTTTATCCAACACAATGCCACCATGAAATCCATAAGGTTGAGAAAGTAATATTTTTTGGATTTATCTATTTAAATTAAAATGGAAATAAAATTTGCAATTATTTTGATTCAAGATTTTGTAACTTTCAAGAATTGAAAATCCATGAACTTGTTCAAACCCTAATTCAAAAAATAAATCATAGTGAAGAGTAGGAATATCCAAAAACTCAATAAAATTCTCCACATATTCCTTATCATCCACCTAAAACATGAGAAAAATTATTAGGTAAAATTAAAAACCCAAAAAGAGGGTATGTGCAGGATCATCATGGAAAAAATAGGCCCTTAAGTGGCGATCAAAATTCAGAAAATCAGAGTTAGGCAACTTGACATAAAAAATTGAATAAGTTATCTACATTATTTCAAAAATATGTAAGAATAGAATCTATAGAAAATTGAATGTAGTTACGAAACTACTAGGTTTTTTTTTTTTAAATCTATTTGGTGAAAATTTGAAATTTCAATGTAATAGTACTTAAATTTCAAGGAAAAAATAAGAAGTAGGTGTCTGTCTAACCACCCTAACCACAATAAAATGATAATTTCCTTTTATAATATTTTAGATATAAGTAGAGGACTCATGTCCCGATGTGATGCATATTTTTTTATAATTTTTTTCCATGTAGATAATTAATTATGAATTTTTTATTACAAATTTTTAAAAATATAAAAAACTCGTATGCCTGACCACCTTAACTTGGTAAAAACTTCATGAAATTCAATTTTTTTTTAATCCTATAGTATGTGAAGCATAGAATGTGACACATGTTTCGGAATTAAAAAATGTGATACCATTTGAAAGTTATAGATGTTTTTCAATCAACCTATCAATTAGGACTTTAGTCGTAATTGAAATAGAAAATGAATAATAATTATTTAGTAAATTTAAAGTAAAGCATAATTTATATTGGTGGAAAGCTAAGAATATCCTTTAAAAACTCTTTTTGTTTCATTAGTTTTGGGTAAAAAAAAATTATCAGCCACACGGGCCATCATATCACCTACAGATCGTCACTTTTTGGCCCATCATGATCCTGCACATACCCAAGAGAACTCCAAGAATTGGTTTATAGATTGAAAAATCTGAAAGAAAATAGTTTACATCAAATAACCCTTTCCACCTCATTAGAATATATTATTCCTCATCTAGATTCCATGAGGGTTCAAATAAACACATGGTTCAATAAAATGGAGGATGCATGGAAATTTTATTTCATAAAATTATCATACAAATAAGTGACAGAAAAGTAAATACATATGGGAAGCGGGAGAGGGGTTTTAAATTTGTAGGGTTAAAGAGATTTATTTTAGTGGATGATGATGATGATGACAATGGAGCTTATGCTCCCATCAAATGGCTCACTCACTATGAGGATCCCGATGACTTTCTCATTGTATCACTTCTTGTTCTATGTGGTGGGTGCACTAGGGTTTTGTTTGGAGTTTGAGGTGTTGTTGAAGATGAGGTAAATGTTGTGGCTAGGGAAGATGTGACTGGGGGAGGTATTTTTTTTTCTAGGTTGGTTTCAAGCTTTCTTATTCTTCTGTTTTCCCTATGCACGAGAAATTTAATTCTAGGCCTGACTATTTTGGATGGTGGATGGGCTCCTCTATTCTTGGATCAACAATAGTAGTTGGTGTTGTTTTTAGTGGGTCTTCTACTCAAGTTTAATGGAAGCTTATTGTGGTGCATGTGGCTCCAACTAGGTTTTTTGTCCTCCTGTTTCTCCCATTGTTTGTGGCTAATGGGTGTACTGGAGTTTTCTTTTTAGGTGAGATATGTGTGGTATCCCTTTTAGATTTAGGTTGGGTGTTTTGTCCTATGTGGGGGCTCTTATGGGATAGGAATTTTGATACCCAGTCTTGGAGGCTTTATTTTTTGCTAGTTTATAGGGATGCTTTAGTAGGCTTACCCTTGATGAAGGGTCCTCTCTCCCAAGCCTCTATTGTTGAGGCATGTCTTGGGTTTTTATTTGGAAGTGAGATTGGAGTAGTTAGTCTACTTTCTATGGATCTAAATCATGGAGGTTGTTGTTTTTCTACATGATTGGTTTTTGGTGGGCTTCTCTATGACAATGTTGTCTTTCCTAGACACTTTTGGTCCAGGTTCCCTTAAGGGAGACTTTTTTTCCCTTTCACCTAGTATTTTATTGTTGGGTTGGTTTTTGGCGGGTTTCCCAAAGTCTATGTTGGCTAACACAGAGGCTTTTGGTTTTGAGAATAATACTATTCAAGTGGGTGATGATGAGGTTTTGTCTACCCAAGTTATTAGTTACCATAAGAGGGCTTTTGCTACTCTTACCCTGGCTTATTTTCCTTCTTCTATTGAGGTGGAGACTGTTCTTGCGGGAGAGGTTGGTATTTTGTATCTTCTTCAAAAGGCTTCTTCTCTTTCTTCTCCTATTGATGTGGATACTTCTCCTATTGAGGTGGAGAATATTTTTGTAGGAGAGGTTGGGAGCTGCTACAAGGGGGCTTTGTTTCCCTTATATTATATTTTATTCCCTTTTCTCCTATCGAGGTAGAGATTAAGGATGGTGATGGGATCTTGTATCTACATCAAAAGATACTGATTAAAAAGTTTTTGTTTTGTGAAGGCTCTTGGTTGTAGTTTTTATTGGCTCGAGATTTCTATTTTTTAGAGCAAGTTTTCTTTGTGGTTAGGGCCTTAGTATTTTAGCAGTTGGTTTTCATTTTTCTAGCTTCTTTTAGACTTTTGTCATTTGGTTGCTAGTTGAATATGTGCTCTCTCTAGGAAACATTCTATTTTAGGGGTTTGGGTCCCTTAGAAACCTATTGGTTTGGACCCATTGTGGTCTTTTGTATAAGTTTTTGAGGCCCCTTCAAAACTTATTTTTTCCCTAATAAAAAATAAGTGAAAGAGAAGAATTTAAAAAAAAAAAATTATGTGCATTATTCATTGATCCATGAACTAATGCACCCATACCCACAAGTTACAAAAGGATCCCTATTCATTCATTCTAGAACTAAGGAATAACCTAGATAATTTTGGGGGAAGGTGATGAACACTTTTTTACCATCCCATATGGAATAATAATAAGGTCCCGGAATGTTTTTTGAGAAAAATCTATTATGATTTTTTTCTTAGTGAGATTATGAATTATTTTGATATGTGTGGCTTCTAGGGTAGAGTAAAATTCTCTACATAGGATAGAGTGGGGGAATATTGTTCCCAATGACATCAACAAAGACCCCTAGGCTAAACATTGAGCATGCCACAATCCCTTCTAATGTGAAGGAGAGTGTTGAGGTCGAGTCGTTACAATCCATCAACTCTCTCATATAAACCTTGGTACAACATAGTAGGCCTTTTATAAAGGGTGATTCAAGGGTGATGTTGCAATGGATTTTCCATTGTGCCAAAATATTAACCTGTTAACGCTCGATACAAATGAAAATTTTATACAAGCTCCACAAGAGGCGATTAAGCCATGTCATGAATCTAGAGGACAATGTTGAAAAAAAAAGGGGGTGAAGGCACCAACATTCAAACATGTGAGGCTCCTAGGTCTTAATAATAGTCTTAATTTTATTACAATTATGGATCTATCTATGATTATGGGTCAAAGGATGATCAAGATGTATAGAGCTAGGATCAAGACACATCCATATTAGAGCATATGGTTTTCATTAATGAGTTGCTAGATAGAATATTTGGTAGTGATTGATAGTTACTTTTTAGAAAGATTATGTAATTTATAATATTTCCTTTTAAAATATAAGATTAACTATATTTATTTGTTATGAATAAAAATTAATGTAAATAATTATTTTTAATTAGATTTTAAGGTTAAACTATTCATCCCACATTCATTGACCCTTCAACTCTTTACTATATGGTCGTGGTAAGTCCACATGTATGTAATTTGTAAATAAATATTTAATATATTACATATATTTTATTCCTTATATGAATGGTACTATTAAAATTCACATTTGATGATGAATAGGTGGACATTGGACCTTCAACATCAAGACACACTGGCGTTAGTGTGAATACAACAAGTTTTACTAAAGTTTGACTAATTTTAATAATTATGTTTAGAAATAATATTAGATAGATTTTGGTAAAATAATATTTTTCTATTTTTAGTTGATGATATTACTTAAAATTCTCTTGATATTCATGGCACAATGGAGGTGTAAATAATAGTTTTAGTTTTTCTTCAATGCCTTTGAGCTCAATTTAGGAACCAAATTAGTAAATTTTAGTTTCTATTTTGTGTTTTATCTGTATATTAGTGCAAGTTTAAATGAGATTCATCTTTAGCTTAATTTTTTCTTGATTCTCATCATAGGGGGTCATAACTATAGTTTATGAAACTATTGTTCTTAGATAGAAAAAGAGAAGCAACAAATTATTAAGGCATATTATCAAGTTGTGGTAGGTGACTATTCACTTATATGTTATTATATATTTCATATTTTCTATATTATATTGTGTATTTTTTAGTTTTAATATTAGATGAACATCCAAAAAAAGTAAGAGGAGGTCAAGTCAATGGGTTCAAAATCAATAGACATCACTCATCTCTCTATATTATCAATAGAAAAAGATTCATGGACTCTTCCATCTCAATCTATAGGAATGAATACATTGACATTTTTGTATTAAAATATATATTTCATGTACATATATTTTTATTTTATTAAAATATATAACATTTTTGTATGCCTATAAACACATATGTTAGCACTATCATATTTTTAAAATAACACTGAGCATGAAAAACCCTGGTCAACGAGCAATGGGAAAATCCTGGTCGGCAGGGTGGTATTTATTTGGATGGCGTGCAATGCCTCTGCTTAGTGAGTGAGACTCTGAATGATGGTCTTCGGGATGATGTGGTGGATGAGGGCCCTAACACTCTTGGCTTCCATCAATGGGGATGTTTGAATTATGGTGATGTGTGGGATCCTTCTGCAATGTCGCCTTTTATGGTGCTAGGCAGGATCCTTCCACGTAGTGTGCTTCAGGCTCATGAGGTTGTTGTTGAGTGGGTTCATTCGGGTGGGGTCCCTTTTTCTAGTGTTTCTACTCCTATTGCTTCTGTTTGCCATCATAAATCCTTTTCTAATGCTTTAAATGTTGCTTTTGACTGCAAACAAAAATATTTTTCTAATGTTGCTCGTGCCCAAATTCCTCCTACTCATGCTAGGGTTTGGCCTTTGCCTTACGCCCATGCCTCCCCTATTGTGGTTTGTGGGCTAAAGGTTGCTGAGAATGAGGATTTCTATGTGCGTCAGGGTGTGGTTTGCAGGTTTAATGACTTGTGGCCCTTCCTTCCTAAGCTCCATGAGTGGGTTTCTATTTTTTCTAGGTAGATTGACCTCTATCCTAGTGCTAGAGGTTTTTTCTTTGAAACCTTTACTTCCTCTAAGGATCATGACCAAGGGTTGGATAGGGTGTGGATGTGGGGTGTTCATTCACTATTCATTCGACCTTGGCCTCACTCATTCAATAATCTTAGGGATCCTCTGAATATCATACCAGTTTGGGTCCGACTGTCGAATCTCCCTCTCCCATTTTGGGAGGATTCTTGTGTTTGAAGCTTTTGGAAATGCCATTGGTAAAATTTCGAAGGTGGATTCTAGCTTTTGGCAATTCCGTTGGTAAAATTTTGAAGGTGGATTCTATGTCTCAAGATGTTGGGCATACTATGGTGGCTCATATTTTAATTGATATGGAAATCTCCAAACCTCTCCATGGTGATGTGGTCTTGATGGTGGATAGACCTTAGAAGTGGATTTTGGACTATGAGGGGCTCCCTTGTTGGTGCATGAGATGTTTCTCTACTAGTCATCTAGTTGACCTCTTGCTCACCACAAAATCACTGATACCTAGTGGAAGGATTCTCTCTCAAACCATCTCACGATGGGCTCTCCCTCTTCAGTTGATCCCTCTATGGAGGACTCTTCCTTGGTGGTTGTTCCTCCCCAGGATCCTCCTTTGACTATCCCTTATGTGGAACCTTTTCCCTGATCTGTTGTCATTGTGCCAACTGAGTCTACTCGTCCCTCGATGAACACTTTTGTTGATCCTTTGATTGCTCGTGACTCTTCTTCTATTTTGTTGGCTTCATTGCGTGGAGGTTCTTTGTTTGTGGTGGTTTCTGATGAACCACTCATCTCACCTCACTCGATTGAATTTGGTTATGATCCTTCCTAGTCTATTATACAAAACAAAAAATAAGGGACTCCCCAGATTGTGGCCTTAGGTTTTGAGAGTCAGATCTATCCCCTCAGATTTTGGGGTTGTCTAGTCCTAGTACTTTTTTTGATATGTCTTTCAGATGTTCATGTTCTAGTACTTTTGTTTGTAAGGGATTGCTTCCCTCTTGTTTGCTTCTCTTTCTAGTTCATGTTTTGTTTTGAACTAGCTCTTTTTTCCCCCTAAGGGCTCTATGTGTAAAGGGTACAACACCTTGTAAATGTTGCTTACTTTATCAAAAACATTATATGCCTATATGTCTTTTTTTGGATGTTGTGGTTGTCATCGATGTCAACACTATTAGAATTGGTTTCTTCAAGGTTGTATATGTCAAGGATATTGAAAAAATTATAATAAATATGTTGAAGGTTGTTTATGAAGCTATGAAGTTCAATGTGGTGTAAAATTCAGTATGTTGGTATTCAAAAGTTGCACTTTAAAGGGTTTGGTTTTGAGCCTATCTAGTTTATACTCCAGAATTTTTAGAGGTGCGCATCAAGATTTTGTGCAAGTTGTGAGTTTCTATGTTCTTGCAGTTATTATGTTATTGTAGCTAATGTTTCTGGAAGAAGAGAATGTAATTTTGGTAACTTTAGTTGTTGCATATGCTCCTGCGATGTTTTTTGATGTTTCTAGATCATGATCTATCCTTGTTGCGCGTCCACATTGATTGGTGTGATCATGATCAAATATTTTTCCTTTGTGTGTTCGGGTTTTCATATTCTTGGCCGACATGATGGTTTAGCGTGTTGTGAATCCTCGTGGATCAATTTTTGAATGCTTGGCCCATTCGAGGATGTTGATTTAGGTCTTCATTATGTTGTGACTGACTTTGGTTGGTGCGCATTGAGATTTGTTCATGAATTGGGCCGACAGTTTGTAATTCATTTATTCTTTTATTTTTGGCCGACAAAGTTGTTGATGTAATTCCATGAAGCAGATATATAAGAGCGATTGTTTCTTCATTTTGAAGTGTGCTTGATGTATATGTGAGAAGTATGTATGTTAAATGTGTGAATAGAGATTAGATCATTCGATTGTAGAGTAGAGTGTGAACAAGTTTGAGCGAAGTGTGAAGAAGTGTTTATGTGCCTAACTAGAACTATCATGAGGCTTTTGAAGAAGCTAATGTTTTAGTTCAACCTCTTCAGATGGATTTAATCTCAAATTTTTATGTAAAATAGTGTTTCTTCTTTGAGCAATGAGCTCTAGGCAATGTGCCTAAATGCATGTGCATTCCTTATTCATTTTACTTATACTTTTAATAGGGTATAACTTGTGGATTAACCTCCACCGTGGTTTTTCCCCTAACAGGGTTTCCACGCAAAAATATTGGTGTTATGTGTGTTTATGATGTGTTGTTGATTCATGCTTTCACTATTCTTTATTAGATCTGAGATTAAAGGTTAATAAGGTTAATGAAGTGTTAAATTTTGTGACAACTAATTCACCCCCCCTCTCAGTTGTCTATCATTGTTTTGCTAACAATTGGTATCAAAGCAGGTTCCTTTGAAGAAGTTTAATAGCTTGAGGTGATCCGAGATGGCATCATACAAGAAGGATAGTCCTAGATTTGATGGAACAAACTACTCTTTGTGGAAGACTAGAATGAAGTGTCATTTGAAGTGCATTGGTGATCCTTTCTGGAAGATTACAAAGAACAAATATGTTATTCCTCAGAATGGTCTCTCTACTCCTAATGAGATCAAAGAAGTTGAAATAAATATCAGGGCTATAGAAGCATTATTCAGTGCTTTGACTGATTCAGAGATGACAAATGTAATGGGTCTGAAAATAACATATGAGATCTAGAAGATGCTTTAAACATTGTATGAAGGAGATGCACAAGTGAAGGTTGCTAAGCTACAAAGTCTGAAAGGCAAGTGGGAAAACTTGAAAATGAATGAAGATGA
The DNA here is from genome assembly GCA_007115665.2 of Sequoiadendron giganteum. Taxonomy (NCBI): domain Eukaryota; kingdom Viridiplantae; phylum Streptophyta; class Pinopsida; order Cupressales; family Cupressaceae; genus Sequoiadendron; species Sequoiadendron giganteum. The sequence continues at coordinate 180,858,217 of CM021102.1, read as the reverse complement.
AAATATTATTTCTTTCATGCAAAAAGTAAATGAACTAGTGATGGGTATTAGATGTGTCGGTGGAATATTGGATGAAGAAGAGATTGTGGCTAAAGTGCTCAGATCATTGCCTACTTCTTACAAAATGAAAGCTCATTCTATTGAAGAACTTAGGATAGTAACAAATGTGACAAGAGATATGTTGATTGGTAAGCTTGTTGCCTTTGAATTAAGTGAATTTGGTGATTCTACTCCTAAGATAGAATATGCATTTAAAGCTACTGTTTTCAGAAGAAACCAACAAAGATATGATCCTAGAGAAAGTTCTAGAAATACGTTCAAGTATGAAGATGAAGAAAGAGAGTTAGAAGAGCTAGAAGCATTGATTGTGAAAAGAGAAGCCAGAGGACAAGGTAAGTATAAAGGAAAGTTGCCTATTAAATGTTTCTCTTGTAATAAGATAGGTCAGTTTGCATCAAGATGTCCTTAAAGAATTCCTAAGTTCAAACCTGATAAGCCTAGATTTCAAAGAAATTTTATTATGTTGAATAAGGTGTTACTGATGATGAATTTGATAAAGAAAATGGAAATGAAGATGGATGGGTATTCATTGCTATCAAGGAAAATGGTCAGGTGTCCACTGAATCTGCTAGTGATAAGAATATTAAGAAATCTCTTGCAGCCAAAATTGAAGAAAAGGATGAATGGGTGATTGACAGCGGATGCTCACATCATATGACTAGTGACAAAATCAAGTTTACAAACTTGGAGAAATATGACGGTGGTGTTGTAAGATTTGGAGATAACAATGCTGGTGTGATTTGTGGCAAAGGCACTATTTCTCTTGCTGGTAAAGATAATACTGATGATGTCCTTTATGTTGAAGGATTGAAGAATAACCTGTTGAGTGTTGGATAGATGGTTGACAAGGGATACAATCTTCAATTCAAAGATGGAAAATGCAGGATACTGGGAAGTTTTGGAAATGTAATTGCTTCAGGTACAAAGACAAGACGTAATATTTTTCACCTAAGTGGTGCTAGTGAAAGTTTTTTAATTGCTCAAGTTGATGTAAGCTAGTTATGGTATAGGAGGTTGTGTCATGTGAATTTTGATAACATTATCAAAGTAAGCTCCACTCAAGCAGTTAGATATCTCCCTAAGCTAGTGAATCCTACTAACACCATATGCGAGGAATGTCGGATGGGAAAGAAGACTAGAATTTATTTTTGGAGAAAACAACATCATTCGAATAGAGCACTAGAGTTGGTGCATACTGATCTATGTGGTCCCTCCAGAATCAGAAGTCTACAAGGAGAAAGGTACTTTATGTTGCTTATTGATGATTACTCTAGGATGATATGGGTTTCTTTCTTGAGAGAAAAGCATGAAGCATTAGAAAAGTTCAAAAGTTTCAAAGCTATGGCCGAGAATGAGACAAGCTTGAAGATTAAATGCTTAAGGTCAGACAGAGGTGGTGAATTGACTTCCCGAGAGTTAAATTCTTTCTGTGAAGAGCATGGAATAAAAAAAAAGTTATCTGCTCCCCGGTCCCCTCAACAGAATGGATTTGTTGAGAGAAAGAATAGAACAATTATAGATGCTGCTAGAACTATGATGTTGGAAGGTAATGTTCCTCATATCTATTGGAGAGAAGTTGTAAGCACTGCTATATATATTATCAACTAGGTAAATGTCAATGGTAATTCTCGTAAGACTCCTTTTGAGTTGTGGTTTGGTTATAGGCCTACTATTAAATATTTCAAAATCTTTGGAAGTAGATGTATATCAAGAGAGATGAAGATATAGGCAAGTTTGATGCTAGAAGTGATGAAGGAATCTTTCTGGGTTACTCTACTAAGAGTGGGGCCTACGAGTGCTATAATAGAAGATTAAGGAAAATGGTTGAAAGTGAAAATGTCAGAGTTGATGAGGACACTACTAGATCATCCAAATACTATGGATATGATTTATATGACCAACATGATAGTATTGATAATGGAAAGAATGCTTAAACACAAAATCAGGTTCAAATTGTTTTGGTGATTCAAGAGAATCAAGAATGAGAAGCTAGTGGAAGTGTAGAAGAAAGAACAAAAGAACCAGAAGTTCAAGAGAACCCCAAAGTTTCAAGGTATGTAAAGCTAAATCATTCTGAAGATTAGATCATAGGAGATAAGAACAAAGGTGTGCAAACTAGAAGAAGAATTGCAGAAGAGTATTGTCTGATTTCCAAGACTAAGCCCAATAATGTCATGAAGCATGTAAAGATGAATATTGGATGGAAGCAATGAAGGAAGAACTATTGTAGATAGAGAAAAATGATACATGGATTCTTGTTGCTAGACCTCAAGATAAAAATGTGATTGGAACCAAATGGGTCTTTCGAAATAAGCTGAATGAACAAGGTGAAGTGGTCAGAAATAAAGCAAGACTAGTATGTAAAGGGTACTCATAGATGGAAGGTATTGATTTTGAAGAAACCTTCACCCCTATTGCTGGAATTGAAGCTATAAGATTGTTTTCTGCTTATTTTGCTTTTAAGAACTACAAAGTCTATCAATTGGATGTAAAGTCATCATCTCTAAATGGTGAGCTAGAAGAAGAAGTATATGTTGAGAAATCAGATGGATTTCAACTGACTAACAAAGGAGATATGGTTTTCTGATTGAAGAAAGTACTGTATGGACTCAAACAAGCCCCTAGAGCCTAGTATGCTAGACTGGATAAATACGTGTTGAAGTTTGGATTCAATAAAGGTACTACTGACAATAATCTGTATTTTAAGATGGATCGGGATAAAGAGTTAATTATTGAAGTCTTTGTTGATGACATCTTTTTTGAAGGTGATGATGACTTATGTATGAAGTTTGTTGATGAAATGAAAAGTGAGTTTGAGATGTCAATGATTGGAGAGCTGAAATTCTTTTTAGGATTGCAAATTATTCAGTTAGATAATGGAATCTTTATATCTCAATCCAAATATGTAAGAGATTTATTTAATTTTTTTGGCATGGAGGACTCAAATCCAGTTGGTACACCCATGGTAACTAGATGCAAGTTATCACAAAATGATGATTCACCTAAAGAAAATCAAACAAGATACAGGTCAATGATCGGTGGATTACTTTATTTGACTTAGACTTGACCATACATCATGAATGTTGTATGTATGGTTGCTAGATATCAAGATAATCTGAAGGAATCTCATGTGACTATTGTAAAGAGAAATTTTAGATGCTTGAAAGGGATAGTTGACTTTGGTCTTTGGTATCCTAAAGATGATGATCTTACCTTGAGCGCCTTTACTGATGCATATTGGGAAGGAGATGTGGATGAAAAAAAAAGTACTAGTGGTGGTGCCTTCTTCTTGGGGAAGAAGTTGGTCTCTTGGTTAAGTAAGAAGCATAATTCCATTTCCTTATCTACTACTGAGGCAGAATATATTGATGCTACAAAAAATTGTACTCAAGTAATATGGATGAAGCAGATGCTGAGAGATATCAGAATTGAGTATGATGATCTTATTGCCATATTTTGTGATAATTCAAGTGCAATAAACATTTCTAAGAATCTGATGTTGCATTCAAAGACAAAACATATATCTATCGAATATCACTTCTTGAGAGACAAAGTGAGTGATAAAGAAGTCAGACTAGAGTATGTGCCCACTAAGGAACAGATTGCAGACATCTTTACTAATCCATTGCCCAAGGATAATTTTGAGTATCTCAGAGGGAAGTTATAGGTGATTTCCCCTCCTAATTAGAACTAAGATGCAAGTCTTTGCATTAGTCTGTGCATCCATAGTCATATCTTGATCCAGATTGATGTTGTAGTGGTTTCCACTTAGGGGGAGTAGTCAGATGATTCAGATATGTGGTTCAGAGCTTGTGTACCTTTTCCATTGATGTCAAATGGGGAGAAGAACAATGTGAAAAGTACAAAAAGGGAAGAAGAGTAATGTAAGGGGGAGAAGAATAGTATGAGAAGAGTAATGTGTAAAGGGAAGATTTTTGAAAGAAGAGTTAGTTGTGTTGATGGTATTTTTCATAGCATGTGTTTCCATCAATGCCAAAGGGGGAGATTTTTGGATTTTGTGGTTGTGTTGAGCTGATATGTGGTTGTCATTGATGTCAATACTATTAGCATTGGTGTCTTGAAGGTTGTATATGTCGAGGATATTGAGAAAACTATAATAAATATGTTGAAGGTTGTCTGTGAAGTTGTAAAGTTCAGTGTGGTGGAAGATTCAGTATGTTGGTATTCAAAAGTTACGCTTTAAAGGGTTTGTTGTTGAGCATATCTAGTTTATACTCCAAAAGTTTCAGAGGTGCACATCAAGATTTGTGCAAGTTGTGAGTTTTTGTGTTCCTGCAGTTATTTTGTTACTATAGCTGATGTTTCTGGAAGAAGAGAATGCAATTATGGTAAGTTTGGTTGTTGTGTATGCTCCTACGATGTTCATTGATGTTTCCAGATTGTGCTCTATACTTGTTTCATGTTTGCGTTGATCGGTGTGATCATGATCGGATATTTTTCCTTTATGTGTTCGGGTTTTCATATTCTTGGCCGACATGATGGTTATAGCATGTTGCAAATCCTTGTGGATTAGTTTTTGAATGCTTGGCACATTCAAGGATGTTGATTTAGGTCTTCATTATGTTGTGATTGACTTCGATTGGTGCATATTGAGATTTGTTCATGAATTGGACCGATAATTTATAATTCATTTATTCTTTTATTTTTGGCCGACAAATTTGTTGATGTAATTCCATGAAGCAAGTATATAAGAGCAATTGTTTCTTCATTTTGAAGTGTTCTTGATGTATATGTGAGAAGTGTGTATGTGAAATGTGTGAATAGAGATCAGATCATTCAATTATAGAGAAGAGTGTGGAGAAGATTGAGTGAAGTGTGAATAAGTGTTTTTGTGCCTAATCGTAACTATCATCAAGCTTTTGAAGAAGCTAATTTATTAGGTCAACCTCTTCAAATGGATTTAATCTGAAAGTTTTATGTAAGACATTGTGTCTTCTTTGAGCAGTGAGCTCTAGGCAGTGTGCTTGAATGCATTTTCATTCCTTATTCATTTTACTTATACTTTTAACAGGGTATAACTTGTGGATTAACCTCCACCGTGGTTTTTCCCCTAATAGGATTTCTACGCAAAAATATTGGTGTTATGTGTTTTTTTGGTGTGTTGTTGATTCATGCTTTCACTATTATTTATCAGATCTGAGATTAAAGGTTAATAAGGTTAATTAAGTGTTAAATTATGTGACAACTGATTCACCCCCCCTCTCAATTGTCTATCCTTGTTTTTCCAGCAACTTTCTTGTATGCCTATGGATTTTATATACATATATATATTTTTTACCAGCATATAACATTGTATGACTATATGGATTCATCTACTCATCAAGTATTTGTAAATTTATGCATACACTATATGCATATATGACAAGTTAAGAAAAAAGAATGGGTAAGACAATAAGTGCCTAATATTTCACCTATTGACTATTATTTTATGCTTCGTACAAAGATCTAGCAAGAATAAACATAAGTAATTAAAAGGAAATAAATTAAGAGAAAAAAAGATAATTATATGAAGAGAAATGTTATAACCTTTTTTGCAATGATGATGACCTACTTGATGAAGATAATAATTGTGGTCATGTTGATGTCAAGGTCAAATATCTCAAGTTCATGCAATGATATGTGAGCACCAATATAATATATACACTTGGATACGTTTATATTAATGATATTATGCCTTCCCCTTCTTAACACTTCATAATTGCATCACTCTTAGTGCCACATTATCATTAGGGGTATCATTTCTTCCACATATTAAATTATTTCTACCCATACTCATGATTTTCACTATTTGTATTGTGTCCTCTTTCACATTGTGTGCTTATCCTACCACCTTTGGGGCATGGGTACTATTCTCTATATGTTGACATTTATTTCCAACCCACATACAACTCGTATACATTATCATGATATACTTGCTTACTAGATAATATATTTATAAAATTATTATTCTAATCACATACATACTTATAGTTTACGTTTAGATTTCATGTAGTATTTTTAATTCTCTTAGAATTCATTGCATCTATAGATACAACCAATTGTAGGGGCATATAATTAAACTAACATTCCTATTTTAATATTTTGGGTAGTGTCAAGTGATATGTGAGATTCACCACCATGACCACATGGATCATAATCCCATGAAAACTTACCACCTCATGCACCTTTTTATCTCATGGCCACCAATAATGATGGAAATTTTACAATATTCTCATGTCATTTCCTATTTGCATACTCATGCCATTTTATTTTTATTCCCATTTGGGAGGATGTCTAAGAATGCATGTGCATATCGATAAATGACACAATTTGTGTGAATTTGGGCTCATTCCCCATGCATGTAGTGACACCTTATCCAATTATGCACATATTTTGATGTATTCACCTAGACCATACATTATTAATGTCTATTCATACATGTATCTCAATATATCCATTACCCATCCTAATTTTATTATTCCCATGTAGTAGTTCATTTTTATAGAGACATGTTCAACCTCATTCTCATAGAACTAACAACTTAAATTTTAAAATTCGATTGATATTTAAATTTAGCTAACTCTTTTTCATTCTACTAGTCATTATGAGTTGAGTAGAAATATTTTTTTATGATTTGATGTTCTTGTAACTAATTAAATTAATTTTAATCTAATTTATATTTTGGAATGTTTAATTATCCTAACTCAATAAAAGTATGATATTGCTATCAGGATTCAACTGTGTAGTTTTTGAGTCAAACTCATTGATCCATGATTCATGAGTAGTGGTTCACAAGAACCCATCTCTCATGATAATGAATGGTCCACTTAGCACTCATTGCATCTAGGTGATGCTCACAGAGGTGAAGCATTGGTCTGTCCCGAGAGGTCACCCATCCCAGTATTGCTCCAGCTCAAGCGCGCTTAACCATAGAGTTTCCCCCAAGGTTAAGCCCACTTAGCTTGCTACCCCATTTGGAAAACCTTCAACAAGTGTTATGCCTTATGAACCATTCATTATAGAGCCCCTTTAGCTCATCAATTGATAAGTAGGAGGTTTCTTCCACAACATGTCAAATTATGATATTTCTATCAGGATTCAACCGTGTAATTTTTGAGTCAAACTCATTAACCCATGATTCATGAGTAGTGGTTCACAAGAACCCATCTCTCATGATAATGAATGGTCCAATTAGCACTCATTGCATCTAGGTGATGCTCACAAAGGTGAAGCATTGGTCCGTCCCGGGAGGTCACCTATCCTAGTACTGCTCCAGCTCAAGCATGCTTAACCACGAAGTTTCCCCCAAGGTTAAGCCAACTTAGCTTGCTACCCCATTTGAAAAACCTTCAGGAAGTGTTATTCCTTATGAACCATTCATTATAGAGCCCCTTTATCTCATCAATTAATAAGTAGGAGGTTTCTTCCACAGCGTGTCAAATTATGATATTGCTATCAAGATTCAACCGTGTAGTTTCTAAGTCAAACTCATTAACCCGTGATTCATGAGTAGTGGTTCACAAGAACCCATCTCTCATGATAATGAATGGTCCACTTAGCACTCATTGCATCTAGGTGATTCTCACATAGGTGAAGCATTGCTCTGTCCCGGTAGGTCACCCTGAGTGCTAAGTGGACCATTCATTATCATGAGAGATGGGTTCTTGTGAACCACTACTCATGAATCATGGTTCAATGAGTTTGACTCGAAAACTACATGGTTGAATCCTGATAGCAATATCATAATTTGACACGCTGTGGAAGAAACCTCCTACTTATCAATAAAAGTAGAAAAGCATTTGATATTGGTATAGTAAATGAGAATCTATATCTATATATTCATCCTAGGAGCATTCACATTGCTAAAACTTGTCTTTAATTATTTTCCTAATCTTTCTAGTGGCTGACCTTGGAGAAAATGTCCTTATTGATTATCTTATTATAATATAGCCTAGAAGGGTCGAGACATTTGGGGAAAAATTGAGGCCTTTAGTAGAATTAACCTACTCACCTTGATGCCCTAATATAGTCAGTTCCATCCCATGAGGTGTGAAAGAAAAATACTCTTATTAATTATTTTCCTAATCTTTCCAGTGGCTGACCTTGGATAAAATGTCCTTATTGATTATCTTATTATAATATAGCCTAGAAGGGTCAAGACATTTGGGGAAAAATTGAGGCCTTTAGTAGAATTAACCTACTCACCTTGATGCCCTAATATAGTCAGTTCCATCCCATGAGGTGTGAAAGAAAAATACTCTTATTGGAACCTTTACATCACTCTCAAATGATACATTTTACAAGAATGGATTAGTTGTTAGAAAGTTCAAATAGTTTATATTTGATCAAAACTAAGATATGGTACTATATAGGTACTTTATTTTCACATGTAGGTACAAACAATACATTCCTAGGTTCCAAGATTGAGAGAACACGTAGGTAAATTTTTTGGCAATTATTTACTCTTTGACCTCTTAAGAGACCATGGTAGTGCAATATAGTCAAGAAGGATTGGGATACTTGAGGAATAAAATAAGGCCTATAATAGCATTAACCCACCAAATCTGATGTTCTAGCATAGTTGATTTCACCTCACAAGTTGTGGAAGAAAAAGGTATGCTTATTGGCACTTTGATATTGCTCTCAAATGATGAACTTCACAAGAATTAACTTATTATTATGATGGTAAAATGGTTTGGATTTGACCAAAAATATGATAGGGTACCATAGAGGAATCCAATTTTCACGTGTAGGTGCAAAATAGACATTCCTAAGTACCACAAATTGATAGAACATGTAGGTAAAAGTTTGGAAACCTTTTTCTCTTTGGTCTCTTAAGAGATTCCCTCAATACAATGTAACCTAGAAGGATCAACAAAAAATAGTTAATGAGCTATGAACTTGAGTAGCATTCACCCATCCTTGAAAATATATCATAGTAAATTTGGTGCCATGAGGTGTGGAATAAAAATATGCCTATTGGTACCTTTACATTTCTCTTAAATGATGTATTTTGTAAGAATGAATTTAATATTAGTAGACTAAATGGTCTAGAATTTTAAAAAATAAGATAGGTTACTATAGAGGGACCTAAAATACACCTATAGATGAAAATTATACATTCATAGATTCCATGGATTAAGAGAACAAGTAGGAAAAAAATGGCAATTGTTTTTTCTTTAGGCTCTTAAGAGACTACCTGGATGCAATGTAGTCTAGAAGGATCTATAGACTTGGGGAATGTACTGAGTCCTCCAATGGAATTAAATAATCTACCTTGACATTTTAGCATATTTATTTTGGTCCCATAAGGTATGGAAGAAAAATTATGCTTATTGTGTCCTTTACACTGCTCTCAAATGATGTATTTTATAATAATGCATTCATCGTTGGTATGGTCTAATGGCCTAGAATTTAACAAATGTAAGCTAATATAATATAAAGGGAATTGACATCCACTTGTAGGTGAAAAAATGATATTCCTATATGTCATGGATTGAGAGAATATATAAGAAAAATTTCAACAACTTTTTTTATCTTTAGTCTCTTAAGCGACTATCTTGGTGCAATATATCTTGTAAGGATTAATAAATCTGAGAAATGAATCAATAAATATTGTAGCATTCACTTACCCACCTAGATATTTTGACATAGTCAAGTCATCCCCACAATGAACAGAAGAAAAATAATCCTATTAACTCCTTAACAGTGCTCCTAAATGATGCATTTTAAAAGAATGCATTCATTTTATCACAATCAAATAATTTTGAGTTGATGAAAACTAAGAGATTATTATAGAGGGAACCCACATCCACCTATAGGTCTAAAAAAATTCATAGGCACCATGAACTTACAGAACTAATCCATCATAGAATGATAATTTTTTCTCTCAAGGCACTTAAGAGATTACCTTGGGGCATTGATCGGCCAAAATCCCACCTTGCATTGGAATCGGGATGAAGGACGCCTCTTATAATGTAGCCTAAAAGGATAGGGAGCCTATAGGAACAAACAAGCATCTCCTCTATAATTCAACTACCTACTCAATATGTGTTCACATATTCAATTTGGACCCATGATGCATGAAACACAAAATATATCTATTGAAATCTTTATACTACTCTTAAATGATGTATTTTACAAGAATGCATTCATTCTTAACATATAAAGTAATGTCGACTTGATAAAAATTGAGAGAAATTATTATGGATAGAACCCACATCCACCTATAGGACTATATAGAACACTCATAGCCACCATGAACTCTAAGAACTACATTGTCATAGATTGGTAGTTTTTTTGTCTCAAAGCTCTTAAGAGATTGCCTCAATATAATGTAGCCTAGAAGGATCATGAGACTAGTAGGACAAAAAAATGCCTCCATTATCATTCATCTAACCACCCAAACATTTTGGTGTAGTCATTTTAGCCCCATGACACATGAAACATAATATATTCCTATTGGTACCTTTACACTAGTCTCAAATGATGCATTTTACAAGAATGCATTATTTATTGAAACAATCAAATTATTTTGAGCTGAAAAAACTTGAGAGGTGTTATTTTGGATAGACCCAAATCCACCTATAGGTTTATATAGAAAAAAATATAATGTCATGAATTCAAAGAACTACTCCATCATAGAGTTGAATTTTTGTCTCTTAGGCTCTTAAAGACTACCTTAGTATAATGTATATGGAAGGAATGCGATACCAAAGGAAAAATAGGTGCCTCCATTAGCATTCACTCACCCAACTTGATGTGTTGTAGTCAGTTTGGTCCCATGATGCTCAAAACACAAAATATGCCTATTAGCACCTATTTTAAGTATGGAAGATCTTGGTTTACACTGTTATGTTTCAATAATGAAGTTTCAGGCTATTTTTGACTATTCATCCTATGTTGAACATTATGAATATAGACAAAATGTATACCAATATAGTGGAATTGGAATTGGTTTTTTCTTTGAATTATAGAATAGCCATAATTTTTAGTTCCAATAATACAGGGTGATTGTGTAAGAAACATTATGTAGTTTTTTCCTAAGAGTAGATAATTCATCTCCAATTCAAGAAGGTGTAGTTCCTTATAATTAATGGTGGTTTTTGATAGAATAAAAATATGTTGATCACTTTTTGTATGGCCTTGAACCATAGGTTTTCTATGTAGGGCTCGAACTATAGTAACTCTAAGGCCACTTGTGGCTATACAATTAATATCAACCATCCATTGATGCATTGATGTCATCAATTTGAAAGGAAATTAATATAAACCACTAATCAAATGTGAAAATAAAATTATTTATGTAATGCCCCACCTTGTAACCCTAGAGGAAGTTGCAACAACTACGAAAGCGTACAATTTAATTTTTTTAAAGTGCAATATCTACATGAAAGATGCACTACACTATCAAAACATCCTCTAAGGCACGTGACTAAGGTTACATATGAATCCCATAACATATACATTACTCACATATAGCATTTAATTAATTACAAAACATGAATTAAAGTACATACATTTAAAGCATTAAAAATTACATCACATAGAATAGAAATACATCAAGATCCATAGATTACATTAATTTACAAATAAGGTTTACAATACTCATTCCTAGAATGAGGAATATCATACAAAGTGTTACAAATTACACGAGTCCTCATGGAATATAATTGAGGAGTAATTTAAATACAAATGTCAATTGAAATAATACATCAAAGAAAGGAATGTATTCACTGGTACCACCACGAGCTCTCCAACCGAAAGATCTCGCCATCATGAATAGAAGCAAGGGGACCCAACAAAGTAGGGTTAACGTTCCTCCCAACCAAGTGGTACCCGAAGGCCCACCCCCCATGCTAGGAGATAGTAACAAGGATCCTAGACAATACCTACTACCTCTAGACACAAGCTAACACATACTAAACTTAACCAAATAATAGAACCACATTAACTCATAGGGTATAATGCTTCCAGAGTTAAAAAATTAGATACATCAGTGAACCAAACTTACTACCGACATAGGAGAAGTGTCACCACAAAGATGCATAGGTTACCCTGACAGATCTTCCTAGACCTCGGCCCCCATCGAGATTCACTCTCCTACTATCAACACGTGGAACAAATCCATAACCAAAGATAACTAGAGCACACTATGGATATTCAATCCCCAACCAAAGACATAAAGGTATCACATCCCCATTCGTGGAAACCGAACGATTTACTAATAATGACAAACGCACTAACCAAGGGTAACAAAATGGGTTGACATTAAAATAATTCACAACCCCCAAATCTATAACACAACTAGAAAACTTATAACACATCTAATCCAATTCCCCAAAAAGTGAACAGAGGAAATTACACGCAAAGGAAATAATATAGGAAATAGACTACTTTTCAGATATATTAAATCCAATTTCCCCCCCTTCAGTAATTTTAAGTAAAGAAATTTCCCAAGTAATTAAATAAAATAAAATTAAAATTAAAGCCCTTAACAACTAGAGAAGGGAAATTCTAACTTATCAGTAATTTCAATTTCCTCAATTACTTTTATTAGAATAATAATTTCCCTACTCAACTCTATCACTTGTAAAATCATCTACACATTTATTTAACGTAAATATATATATATATATATATATATATTTATGAATTACTTAATTAATTAAAACCAATAATATTAGAAATTAAAATTTATATATACTTATATTTCTAAAATACATATTCAAACTATATATTTTAAATATATGCATATATACATAGATTTATTCTTTATAACAAATTATAAAATATATATTTAAATATAAATATATATATTCATAAATATATATACACCTATATATATCTCTACAATTAAGCCTATATATAAATACATATACTTACTTATACATTTATATCATATATGTATTATATTAATCATTCATAAAATACAAATATACCCAAACAAAGTTGATGGTTTTAATTTCCCTGGGTGGACGAGTTTAAAATCACACGGCGCAACATTAAGCATATGGGGAGGGAATGGTTGCACTTGCACAGTCGTACCCCATCTCCCATGGTACAGTTGGTAAGGAGTGTGGGGAGGGACTGTGGAGGCTCTGCCTCCACAACGTCATCCCCTTATGGGGGCGACGGTGGGGCCATCACCTCCCAAACCCCTGCCCTGCCCTGCCCCCTCCCCCCCCTAAATACCAATATAAACACAGATACAACCTTGCTGAATATTTTAATAAAATAAGACGAGCTTTCCATATGGAAATTCTTACGGCATTTTCATAGTATCAATTCAAGATTTATCAATATTCAAATATATATATATATATAGTATATATATATAGTATATATATATAGTATATATATGTGGGTATGTATATATCCAAAAAGGCCATCTACAGGAAAAATATCCAATTTTTTACAAAGAAGAAATTTTACATAGAGATCTTTTCCAATTTTTCTTCAGAAAAATAATTTCATCCGAATATTTTCCTATAAGAAACAAATTCAATAATGAATTGAAGTAAAATTTCTCTACAAAAACTTCTACCCATATCTTCCCGAGAAGATAATTTCTACTGAAGAATTTCTTCCTGGATGAGAATTTCCCAGATCTCTAAATGTATTCTTTTGGGGTCTCCTATGTTTACAATAATCCCAACTTAAGATTTGAAAAAGTTTCCACAAAAAATTTCATTCCAACAGAGGATTCCCTTTTCACAGAGAATTTCACACACAACACTTACAATTTTTAAACAAAACTCAAAGCTTTAAAACTTGCACAAACAATCTTTTCTAGAGAGAAATCTAAACTAAGAAGCTTTTCCAATATAAAACTAACTAGAATTAAAAGAGGAACCTGAAATTCAATGCTTGTGAAGATGTGAAATAACGTAGGACCTCTTCCATAGATCCAATCTTTTTCCTAGATCAATGAGAGCTTCGTCCAAAACAATAAAATTTCTAGAACACAAAAACTTTCTCGAGAGTATTTTTTTTTTCTGAAAATTCCAACAACATGCAATCACAAAAACTTTCTCAAATATTTTTCCCCAACACCAAATATCCTCTCTCCATCTCTCGTGAAGAAGCTTCTCCCTTCTTCCCGTTACAACCATTAATTTCTTCCCGTGAATAAATTTTCCCAACAAACCTCATAAATATTTTTCAACACATGTTGAAAACCAAAATATCTTTTGAAACCAAATTGTACAAAATCTCGAGATATTTTAAAAATTAAAACATTTAATAATTTCTAAAAATATTTAACATTTCTAATTTAAATTAATTCAACTAATTTAATTAATTAATAAATAAATATAATCCTTAGATTATATTATTTTACTAATTAAATTAAATTAATTAATTACCATCTTCTAACATTAAAACCAGATTAATTTAATAATCATCTTAAATAATTAAATCCATTAAATTACCTTTTACAAACTTTGCAACATAATAATTTCAAAGCAAAATTAAACAACATTTAACAAACAAAACCAACTAGACTCGATGACACACTATGACTAGGGTAATGGCTTGACACAAGAATCCTAGCTACTATCTCCCAATCAACATTACCGTTGGGAAATGGACACGCTCAAACCTATGAAACCAAGTGGAGTCAATGTCCTATACCTACAAACGTGTAAACAAGGCACATATTGAACATGCATATATACATAATAATAGAATACACTGTGAAGAGAGAATCGCATAATCTAGGGCGCTCGCAAGGGAGTGGTGCAATTATGTCCCCTTCACCAATACAATATCACAAAACTGAAAATTCAACATCAATAATCTAATCATGTGCATATAGCAATATTATTTCAAATAACCATTATGCTAATCAAAATCACGTCATATTGATAACATCAAAATAAGGTTCCATCACATCATATCATAAAATCCACATCGCCCTAAAGTTAGCGATCAAAAATAGCAAAGCATCATAGTCTAAACGTAAGAGAAAAATAGAGGGGTGTTACAATTTAGGTGGTAATGCACAACTCCAAATTCTAAATGAAAATCCACAATAAGTTCTCTTGGAAGATATTTTCATCTATGGACTTGACTCAAAGAATATGATGAGAGGGATACATGTGAATTGAAGTGTAGAATTATAGTGTGATTCAACTAGAGCATCAATTTACCATATAGTGAGAAGATGTGTATCTACAAAGATAAATTCAATTTAAAGGACATGTTGCTATTTATGAAGAAGGTAGTAAAAATAATTGATTAAAAAATGGAAAAACCCATACAAATTGTAGAACTTAATATGGAAATTGAATAATTGAATTATATGTTTATGAAATTTCTATCAAGCATTATACTAATTTCTAAATTTCTTTAGCTATTTTTGTTTGATGTTTAAAGTGGTGCATGAATTAAATGTGGATTGTTATAGTTTCTTTGTTTTCTCAAATTTTCTTTATTTCTATAATTTATGAGTCTTAATAATGTCCTTAGTATGCTTATATCTAATAGATTTTCTATCCAAAAGGATTCAACAAAGATCTCACTTTCAACTAGAGTAGTCTTTTCCTCATGCTCAACAAAGGAATCAAGTATTATATTCTCTCATTCCTTCAAATCTACCTCATTAATAGATAAGAATAATAGAAAACTTATCTAGGATAACATCTAAGGTATAATATAAGATAATATAATGGGATGAGTATACTTTTCATCTAGATTCCATGTAGCAGGTTGAGCACCTTTTCCACCTACCCAATCCATACAAGTAGTCTTATGGATTTTTTTCTCATTATAAATTTGGATGAATTCATTAAACTTAAAAAACTTTACATATATGATACCTGGTATTATTTCCATTCTAAGCTAGCAATTATAACCTCCCTTTCAATAGAATTGAACATGTTGTATATGGATACCAGTTGCAACCATGTACCTACCATAAGGATGATACTTGATTTCATTGTTATAAAATTGACGTCAACATTTTATTTATCTTTGATGTTGATTTCTCATCAAGGAAGATGACTAGTTTAATGCTTGAAATTTCACAATATAGTCACATGTCTGGTGATCCAAATATTTATCCTTGGAATTGCAATTATTTAGTTTAGTATCCTTATATTCTTGACAAGTATAAATGTTCTTCTAAATATAGTTAATATAATTATTTTGCATGTAAATGATATCTCAATAATGTTCTTCTAATGAAAGACAAATACATATACTAATCACATGCATTATAATCAAGGAAAATAACATTAATAGAAAAAATAGGCATCTAATTTTAAAGTAAATGATCTAATGAGGAGGACATGGATAATTAGAGGCATACATATAATAGATTTATACAAGCATAGGTATTTGTAGTAACACTTATTATAATAATTTGTTAAATGTCTTAAGGTGGCAACACATCAAACCATATTTCATATGGATCTTCTTCCAAATATTATGTCATTATCAATTATTATGCTATAAATATCTAATTAGTGATTTTTTGTCTATTAAAAGAATAACATACATTTAAATTTATAATCATTGTAGGCATCAACCTCAAGCTTGTAGTGATGCATCTAACATTATTTTCACAATAATATATCTCCATAATAGACAAAGGTATTATGGTGATGCAAATCTTATTGTTGAAATACATGTATTTGTTCTAAACACAGTCTTGAGTATGACCACATGTCATATTGACTTGTAAATAATTGTTTTGAATATATAATTGAATTTCATCTATACAAGGAAATATACAAGGTATAATATAAGAAAAATTGGGATGATATAATGATTGAATATGGGTCAAATAAAAATTAAAATTGTCCATTATGGCATTACGAAGATATAATGGTTTTTTTTTAGACTGCAGGAATTACTTGGATACGTGTGATGATATAATATTTTGATTAAGGGTAAAAGACGAGTTTTGAAGGGACCTGAAACCCTTTACAAAAGAGAGCAGTTGAAAAGAAAAGATAACAACAACAAACATCAATCAACCCACCGAAAGTGAACCATCATCCAAAAGGAAGCCAACCAAACACACTACATATTCTTCAGGGTCTCAACAACTTTCATGTCAGTATCAACCAACTTTTGCACCTCATGCACATTATCAGCCACCTCCATTCTAGAGGCCCCAACCTGAGTTTTCATTCTATTTCTGGTCCTAACCCCTAACCCACTAGCTTTTACCTCATCAATCAAAACCTTAGCTTTAGCAGTTCCTTCTCACCAGCACCGCCCACAACCAACACTTTACCCCCAACAACAAAAGCATCAGCAGACCCAAACTCTTTTCTTTTTTTAACAATAATCAAAGGAGAAATAGTCATGGCAAAAACTGAAGTGCCCACAAGATTGGGCACCTCACCACTCTTCAGAACCACTTTCCTCTTAGCAACATCCGGAGTATACACAAGCTTAGAAGCCTCACCACTCTTCATCAACATTTTCCCAATTTTACCCTCAAGGGATAAAATTCTACCTTCCAGATTTTGCTTCAAATTAATGGACTCCTCATCCATAGTATTAGCCACAATGTTTAGGGATTCCATTAAATTGTCAATTTGGCTTTGAACTGTAGAATCCTCAGTCTTACTAGCCAGAACCCTAATCCTAACACTAATCTTATTAATTTAATGAAAAAACCATTTAAACAGTTTAGACTGTAGATTAGCACTCTTGTAGGTCGATCCCAAAACATCAGCTAAAACTTCCCTATCATAATTTTCAACCCCGTCCTCCACAACATCATCCTCATCAACAGAACTAACCTAAACTTTATCATCCACAATATCCTTACCTTTATCAGTAGGGGTAGGAGACATCAGCTTGTGAATGGAGCAGGCGACATCCTCCACAATATTCTTCCTTTTCATCTCTTGAACCACCTCCACTTTGTTAGAACCCCAATCGAGACCACCAACCACAACACCATCCTTCCCCTACATAAGCCTAGTGTCAATTTCAAGAGAGGCCTCACCAAAAACTCCACCAACAAGAGAAAGAGGGAAACCCTTCTCCAAGATTTGACTGGCAGACTTTGGCTCCCTACTCTTATGGCTCCCCATCTTCATATCCTTAGCAAATTTGAGTTTAGGGGGGGGAGAGGAAGCTTCTCCATACAAATCAGTCTTGTCCTTGGCAGTATTAGGGAGAACCATCATGACCACATCATCGCTACACATAGTGTAGTCCTTATTGTCAACCGACTTTCTATTCCCAGTTTTACCAGGAACAAGGGACAAAGAACCCTCCTCAAATGAGGCATAGGAGTCTGGGACGTAGTCCTCATCACCATCTTTTTTAGACTTTGACTCTTTATTCAGAACAAGCCTCCTCCTCTTGGGTATTTTTCTAGCCCTTTCTTCACCCGACTCAGTATCATAGCCCTCTCGGGATTTACCAACATTCTCCTTTGGGGAAAGAAAAAAAAAGAAATGTGCACCTCATGCGCTTTCACATGCTCATACATCAAAAGAATTAACCCAACGTGCAAAAATAGATTATTGGGGTTTTCAGGTGATCCTTGATCCCCGAATCCAACGACATCAATAGATAATAGGGAAATGAAACCCATTTCTTATGCCTAAAGTGATTAAGCAAAGGAAAATGGTAGTTGTTGACGACTGTGTACCTACCCTCCAGGGTAACATACCTCATGACTTCGTCAGCCAAGTCACACTAGAGCTCTTTCAAAGAACTCCTATACCAACCACCACTTTTAACCTTCCTGAGATCAGTCGCCTCGTTACCTTTGAAGATGATCTACATAGCATCCTGCAAGTCTTTCTTGTCCCTAAAAACCTTCATTCCTTGTATGGCCAAACTGGAGATAAGAGCAATAAATTCTTCATCCACCATGACATCTCTACCACCCAAATTAAGGTTTCTATCATTCCAACCTTTAACAACCATCTAAGTAACCTGCTCATTGAAACCATGCAATTTTTCCATATACACAGTGAGACCACCCTTCTCGAGGATCTCCTAGACCTTCGTCTTTTGCTTAATAGTGTCACAAGACTTAGGTTCAACACGATTCATGTCCCTCCACCCATCTCAAAATTCAACACCACACACAGCCAGAACCACCTGAAAATGATACTTACACCACCCAAGCCGAAAATACAAAAAAGAAACCTCTAGAAGCTTTGGCTAAAGGCACCCAGAATCCGTGCGAGGCCCACTGTAGGACAGAAGGGCAATAATGAGATGTAGCTCCGAACCAAGTGCAAACCGTCCTTCAAAATCAAAACTTTAACACCCTCAATCAAATTTTTCTTCCACGTGACATAGGACATATATCCCACCACGTCAACGAGGATCCACCAGATATCAGCTCTCATTTATAATAATTGCCATCACTTCAAAAGGAATGGAATCATTAAAATTCCATACCTTTTGTTCCTTAACCCCAAAGTTAGTGAAAAAAACAACTAACTTATTACCCTCCCTCAAAATATGGGAGATATAGACATTATCAAAACAATTTATGATTTCAATAGAATCTTTAATCAAGGCTTCAATAGTCCACAACGGGGGGGAAACCAATTTCAAATTGTTAATAATGTTCAGTGAATCACCCTCCACCCAAACTTTCTTATATCCTTGACGTTGAGCCAATTTGAGACCATGGTAGATAGTGTGTGATGATATAATGTTGATCCAACACTATAAATAATATTTGGTGATAGTTCCTTTCAATGTAACTTTTAGATGAGTGCTAATGACCTATGAATATCCTTAAATATATTGCTAAGTTATTTTGTGCTCCATGGTGGAAGTATGGTGAAAAAATAGAGCATAAAAGTGACAATAACATGGCATGAAGAATGATGTGTTTTTGGCCATCAAAATATGTTTATGTCCAACATACAAGTTTGAAAACATATGATCTTCATTATACTTTTCAATGGATTGGAATACAAATTGGATTCAATTTTATTTCAAAATTGGAATTGACATCAAAATAGCTTGATTACTATTTGATTCCATTACTGCTGATTATAAGTGTTGTTCTAACAGAAATCGTAGCAGAAACAAGCCAATCCCCGAGAGCTCGGATGGCAATGCCCATCATATAAATCTTCATCGTATACACACGCATGCTGACAATCATAATCACTCAGGCATGGCCCGTGAAAAGAACCGCTGAATCTTCCATTACACTCATCCGCATCGCCCACTTGTAATCCTTTACAATAATACACCAACCTGTTCAGATTATCTGAGATAAATAACTCTATTTCTAATCTTATTGTGTAATTCAGAAAGAAGAATGAATAGTACCAGAAAGGAAGATGACCAGCAGCAGTAGAAGCACATTTATTGCCTTCCCCATCGTCTCTGCAACTCCAAATCTCCAGATGTAATGTGTTCTGTGGATGGAAAAAGATTTAGTCCATAGAGAGTATATATACAAGTGGAAGTTACATAAAGATCAATGTAATCTCCTCGTGGGTAACGCGCATTGTTTCAGTCGGCTTCGATATTCCACCAGTAGCACTAAAAACCGTCCTATGTGTTTATATAAAAAGAGAATATGGTGATGAATAAGTCAGGATTCTTGGTGTTTTACATTTGGATTCATTCCTAAATTGGGACCTTGGGATTTATCATAGCCAAGACAACTATTGGCTCAAATTTAACCCAATTTTTATTTACATCTGTAATTTGTTAAGGTTGATGTCCACAAAATTGATGAACTTGAAAAGTTTGTAGAGTCTTGTTTGTTCACTGTCTCATGTCTAAAACTTAAATCATTCAAATCTAGTGTCTAATGACTTTGTTGTTGACCCAGACTGCTTTATATTTAAATTGACTTATAGAATCGCATTCAGGGATGGAGAGTTTTAAGTCAAATTCTTCTTGAGCTATCTTATGGACCTATAATTTTTATTTGTATGTGTTAGGCATCATGTTTGGATATCCAAATTTTCCTATGCTTTCTATGGACACAAAATGTTTTCATAACTTAATTTTATGACAATCTACGTCCATTAATATACTGAGTCAAGTCTAAAATGATCATACGTTTTCAGGACTCAAAGAGAGTTGGTAAACCTTATTTTATCCATAGTTTCATATATCAGAGCATTTGAAATTTTCTCATATCCATGAAATTAGAAGTATCTCAAATTGAGTTAATCAAGTAAAACATTGAAATCCAAAGATCTAAGTGCATTCAAATAGATCTTATAATTTAAGATAGTTTTGGTTTCATGTTTTAATGTGTAAAAGTTTTAAGCTTAGATTGACTGGACCTAAGTTTTGATTAAGATAAATTTATAATGGACCCAAATTAGTCATAAATTTTGGTTATGGAAAACTCACACATAGAAAGAACAAAGAACTTGAAGTTCAATATTCTTAAGTCTCTATAAAACTGGAAGATTTGTTAATTTTCATTAATAGACATGTCATTCATCTAAAAATTCCATAGTTTCAAGTCTAGAGCTAAGTTCAAATGAACTTAGACTAATCTTCATACTAGATTTAATATTATTATGTATTCTTAGTTGATTCTAGGTCCTTAAGGATCATGATTGCATGTTCGACCTATATTTTCTTGCCAATTTAGTTCATCGTGTTAAAATTATTGTATAATAAAATAATTGCTCAAACTATTTTACATGTTCAACTATGAACCTGTGTTTTTATAAAACATAAGTCATTCACACACTGAAGTGACCTCTATAATCTTAATAAATTGTCCCTCATCATTGGTTCTTAATTCATTATATAAATGCATTTCTCTATAACATTAAAAATATATGTCTTGGAAAGACAAGTGTAATATAAAAATTACATAAACCATATAATTTAATTATTTGTTAGTTTAATTAGGTTATTTGCTACCATTATTCCTACTTCTAAGTGTTGTCTTAACAAAGATCATAGTAGAGACAAGACAATTTCTTCAAACTCCAATGGAAAGCTCTATCAAATGAACTTATATTGTGTATGCATTGATAGCAACAATCAAGAATCGCTTAATCTACCATTACAATTAACACTAATAAATATGTATACAATACAATAATCAATAATTTATGTTTAG
The DNA here is from genome assembly GCA_007115665.2 of Sequoiadendron giganteum. Lineage (NCBI taxonomy): Eukaryota > Viridiplantae > Streptophyta > Pinopsida > Cupressales > Cupressaceae > Sequoiadendron > Sequoiadendron giganteum. Next base: position 180,836,109 of record CM021102.1, on the reverse strand, counting down.
ATTTTCTAAGACAAATAAATAGATTTCTAGCTTATCTACTAATCACTATGTATTTAGTTTTTAAATTAATAATAATTAAAGAAAAAAGAATCAATACTAATTTAGAAAATAATTTTCTTGTTTTGAAGTTAAGATGTTTTAAAATTATGTTAAGGGAAAATAAATCCTTTTTCAAACTATTTTTTTAGCTTTTTTTTTTAATTTCAAAATAGTGTTGATTATCAATATTTTTTAGTAGAATTCTGAAATTTTTATTTGTTTTAATTAAAAAAATGTACCTCCAATCATAATTATGCATGATCTATGATTACAAGTGATTTATACTATTTCTAGCTAATTAAAAATCTACCTCCAATCATAATCATGGATAAGATAAAATTTGAAATAATTTCTAATGTTTTAATATTACACAAAATTAAGCTATTTAAAATTCTAGGTTTAAAATATGTTTAAAACATGTATACACATCTTTCATGCATACTATTTTCAAAAAATATCCATTTAAATGACCTACCACTATCACATTTCAATGTAGTTCAAAATTTTACTTTAGATATTTTTCTCCCATAACTCTATTATTGTTGTTAGGAGGCTCATTGTTGTTAGTTTTGGGTATAAATTTTTAGAATAAATAACTTGAATCATTTAGTGTACTTTTAATAAAAATTTGCGTATAATTTTTTAGAATAATTATCTTGATTCATTGAACCTGTGAATATAATGTTTATGATTTTTACACATATATTTGAGTTTATGATAATATAAATTATACTATTTTTTATTAGATAAGTAGAGAACGGCCCTGATCCCATATAAAGCTAACAATAGAGAAAAAAACAACCCAATAGAATAGACTAGTAAAAGAGCATCCAGCTAGAAACAACAAAGGACTAAACTAGAGTTAGCATACCAAAAAGACCATCAAGTATACGCATGTAGTCCAGCATCAAGATTATCATCATGGCATGCAAGCTACTTATCATAAACAAAAACAATATCAACAACAAAACTAGCAAGAGGCCACAATCCATTAAGTGTAATCTAGATAGTCATTAAAACATACTGAAAAATTCATACTAAAACCATTATAAGAATATAAACTGAACTAATCTAAGCCTAAAACAACAAAGCTAAAGTCATACTTAATAAGGCACTTAGGTCAGAGAGTTTGAGATAAAACTGAAACATGGAGAAAAGAAAAAATATTAAGATTCCTTAACAAGACTCCAATTTCCCTAAAGCTCAGTCGTATCATCCAACCAAATCTCATTATCACCCTGTTCTTAGTCTTTGCCACTTTAGTCTTTCTAAGAGACATCCCTTTTTTATTATGTTGCTTCCTAATTTTTCCCTTCCCAAACACCATACCCATCACAATTTTTTTCATAATGCCATCAACAAAAACATTGATATTTTTTATAACATCTTCTATTTCCTCAAACTTTTTGGAGTTGGTAACATCACCAAGTTCTATTTCCACTTGGGTAATATGAGCATTGAGGACTTCAATCTTAGAACCAAGGATATTAAAATCCCTATCATCAACATTATCCTACACAAAGGCGAGTTTTGCATAATAGTATCATCTTCATTAATCATAGGGTTCACATTTTTTACCTTAACCACCTCATCCTCCTCGGAATATTTCTCCTCTCTATCCCCATTACTACCATGTCTATCAAGATTATAGTCCTCATCCTGAAAATCCTCCTCTTCTACTTCTGGGTCGCTAACCTCCTCATCCTCTAACTCTTCGATCTCACCTAAATTGTCAGAAATAAATTCTTCCTAAGAGGTTTCAATATCCTCCTCCTCAACCACCTTTTTCCTTTTTTGTCTATTTCCTTATCCTTAGAGGAATCCTTGGCAAGTCTAATAGACCTTCAGCCTCCAAAAATAATATTACCACTAGACAAGTTTTCACTTTCTAGGCTAGCATCCTAATCATCAAAAATTGTGATTGTGAGGCCTTTCTTTTTGGCCTCCTTTCAGTCCACCTTTCTTTGTTTAGACGAACCAAGGGTAAGGGGGGAGGTCTTACATTTTTCCAGGGTAATTTTGAGAAGATCATTAGTGAAAGGGTCGAGGGTGGTAGAGGGATATTTTATTTTTTGTAGCAACCTCGATGTTCTACTTAGAAAAATTTTAATGTTTCAACCTCAAGTGAATAAACCATGATGTCATAACATAGCAATAAAAAAAATTATTTCCATAATGTAAATTACATGCATATTTGAAATGAACACTATTTAAAACTTCCATTACATTCCATTATAATTTTACAAATATTTCCACAAAATAGATTTCACATTGAATAAACTCAAGTTTATCATTCATGATTACATCCTTCCATATTTAAGTGGGTACATGATACATACATAGCTCTTTTGAGCTTCATCTGGCAATAGATATACAAATTGGTCATGATGTCGCTGCATTGGCACATACATTTTGAATGTCCTCACTTGCAAGTGCAAACACTCTAGTTGTCCCCAATACTAGTGCAAACATCTACAAACCTCAGCCATGAACTAATGATGAGAAGCATCACTCAAGTGATTTTTCACCAAACACATACTAAAATTTGGTCCTCTACACTTCTATCACATATGACAAGATGGACCTACCCTTCGATGAAGAGATTGGTTGGTCAACCTGAAAAAAATAGCCTATCCAAGCTTAGTGTTGTGTCCAACAATCTAGAACCTAACTATACAGTCATACTTCCCTACGAGTATGAAAATCTGGAATTAGAATGCATAAAAGGAACATAGTGAACTGGCAGTGTAAATAGTGGCAACTTACACTACTTTGGGCAAAGTATTCTCACCCAGTAATTCAAGTGACAACCATCCTATTCACATACACTTCTATAGCTCAGTTTGGATTATGACCATTCATATACTAGGCTTAGGTAATTCCCTTCCATAGGTAATCTTTAACCTCAGAAATAACCTATTCCCCCTTTTCCAAAACACAATGGTATATCTACCAATAAATCCTAAGCACAAGTTACCCCTTCAATGGATATTCCTATCCTAGGTATAACATATGAGCTTCTCTTTCAATAAAAAATATAGTCCCATGTATAGCTTCATAATATAAAATTTAATAGCTTTATAAGTTTTATCTAGTCATAGATTAAATACTCATAAATAACTGGCTTCATTCAGCAATACTTCATGTTATTATGTGATTCTTATCAAGAGAGTAGCCTCTTCCGTGAATGACCTCAATTGAAGAATAATCATATCAATAGATGATTCTATTCGAGAGTGAAATCTCCTTACTAAAAAGGACCATTCAAGAGTAGAATCTTGTCAACAATATGACTTCATCTCAAGAGTGTAGAGAAACTGAAAAAGTAGCAACTTTAACTCAATAGGTAATCCCACCTATGACTCCATACACATAGTATCTCATAAACTCAAGTGATTTACTTATTCACAAAGGTGAGTTTTAACTTTCATATATCCTAATCCTAGGATAAATTCATCAACCTATGACTAGTCTGATTATATAGGTTAATCTAACCCTATATGTTTCAGTCGAGACTAAATGACCAGCCCACTTAGGTAAATCTTAACCTAAGGCTTCATTCTTTATTCGAATAAGTTTCTTGACTTAAATAGATTATTCTAAACCTAGGGTTTCATTCGAGAGCAACGTATGATCCGGTGATCATTCAAGTAAAGATAATTGATGTGGTTTTCATAACATCACATCATATCTTTCATACCATCATTATGGCTAGATAGCTAAACCTTATCATTCCAAAGGTTTTTCAGCATAATTAGATAACAGTGCCAATTCACTTCATGACATTGACATATTCCATATTATACACATAGTCTAAACTATCTATGTATAGATCATCAATATCTACTTCCCGTATAGGGTAAATAGGAGTAATAAGACATTTCCTTTAAGCTAATCCTATTTCATCATTCCTGGCATTTAATACAAATGATAAAAAACACTCTTATTATAGAGTAAGTACAAAAACTTTCATAGAAAAGCATTAAACAACTTATTTTTCCTTTCCAAAGAAAATTCTATGACTTCCTCATGAAAGTATTCTCAAGAATTACCAAAAAAAGCATTCAAATATCATTCTTTCGTAAATAAATAAAAATAAGAGAAGACTAGATACACATGCCTATAATATGCTTGACCCAATTGACTGACTTAACACACAACCTTCTAGTCATAGCTTCCTAGCTCAATTTACCAACTCATAGCAGTTCTTCACTATAGCCTCTTAGTCAAGATAACACTATCCTCTAAAAAAATAATACTATAATCTCACAAAATAACTCTAGCTCTTACAACTTTCATCTCTCAGATTATTTGTAGCAAAATAAGTTTATAGAAATGTGTGTACCAAATGAGAGAAATAGTCTATGTATTTATATAGAAAATGGAGACTTTGAAACCTACATAAAAGGCATGTTAATTGATAGATTTCTCCATGTAGGTCGACTCATAACACATAGCTAAAAGGTGGCACCAAATAAAGTGTAATCTTAGCATAAAATTCTACATATCAACTCTTCTATTTGACAATAGAAAAAGACTAATTCAAATGTGCACATGCTCAAATGATGACAATCGAATTGCAACCAAGATAGAATTTTACATATTTAAGAGCTCCTATATGTTGGCACCAAGTATTCTCCATGTTTCCTATATTTAAGTTTGTTGTTTACTTAGAGAAATCAGTCAAATATCTCTTGGTTGTGTATTATACAATCAACTTGGTCAAAGTCGTATGAATTGACACCTCATTATTGAGTTAACTCCTCCCATTATGGAATGGTTTTCATTTGAAATTTTTAACTTCTAATTCTTATGTGTTGTAAGCATTGTTCAATAGTGTGGCCTAAATACTTAGCATTGCTATTTTAAGCTCAACAAAGTTTAGAATGTAATGTGGCTTTCACATTACATAGTTGGCATATATGGATGTCTATTTCATGTGCTATATTACCATTTATCGACCAATGCACATACCTATGTGAATAAACTTCTATACATTGCATAATATATGCAATAGTCAGCCTCAATATCTTGCATAATACAAATATAAATCGCCTTCATCAAATAGTCAATAAACTGACCAAGGTGTATTTATATGGCTTCAAGCCATACGCTGCATATTACTTTTGTATATATTATGTTTTCAAATATACAACAATCATTATATAAATATATATTTATAATGCATATATTACTAATATATATACATATTATATATATATTCATATTATATATATGCACACACCTCTATGTAAGAATTAATGCTTACGCGTGTGTATATATATCCACTCTCGAATATATGTATTCTATAGAAATATGATCTAATCAAATAATCCATTCAATTACTCAAAAGATTATGACCATATTAGTATGTCCTCATATAACATCATATTAATGTCTATATGAATATATCCAAAACACTCATTCAACCATACAATCAAGTACATACACAATTACTATCTTATTGATAGGTAACATACGTGAAATGTATATATATGTATACACATACATGTCATTCTATTCGTTTGATAGCAACATACTCATAAGAAACCCATTCATAATCGTGCATAGGTACATCTACCTATGTACTCTCATGTACATGCTCCTCCATGTGTATGGTTTATTGTTGACATGCATATGTACATATATATAAATAGCTTCAAAGTGTGCTCACTACATCAATAAAGCATAGTAACACAAGGAAGAACTCATAAGTTCCAAACACATAAACATTATCCAAGAATTCCCTCAATAGTAACCAAGATCCTTACTAATGCAAACACATCATACTAAAGGATGACTTACTAATTCCCAATACTATGACTTAACTCAACAATTCTATTGTGAGTGTGTGTGTGAGATCAGATAGGTATCATTAAGGGTTATCCAATAAATAAATTCTCCTAAGTGATACTTCCCCTCCACCTAGAGTATTGAACCTGTCCGTACAACCAACTCAATACATTTGCAATGGTAGTTAGACGTTCATAATAAATCCATATGCATCATAAAATTTAGCATATTCATATAGCAATCAATGTAAACATATTTACTCTTTCAAAGCCATATTAAGCATTAATCGACACTTTCACATACTACCTATTTGAGTATTCCATTCTTATATCAAAATCATGATTGCATTTACCATCCTATTTACCTGTGAAGGTAAAAGTAAATCAACAACAACAAGATAGGGTGTGACATACTTCCCCCCTTGTGAATCATTATCCCTAATGATTTAAAACACTTTAAGATATAGAAATATTCAAATAAAGGTTTTACTTACCTTTTCCAATTCATGCAAGAATTATTAAATAATCCTCCCTTGTAACACCACCATTCCTTGCAATCTTGTCCTTCTTGGACCTTGCATTGAGTGACTCTTTATTAACGCATAGGGAAACTTGTGTGCTTCTCACAATATTTCTCTTTCAATATCTTATGCATTATAATCATATTGCATCATATGTACATCCTAAGTACAACAGTAACTATTTGCCACATGACACCCATGTCATAGTGACCGAAAAAACTTATTCTCATTGGCCCATGAATTTATCCTTAGTGTAACCAAAATAGATAAGGAATGTCAATGTATTGTACATTACACTGTGGGTCCCATCCTTCCCTTTTGTATTGTAGTAATGGAAAAGGTATCCTTTTTCCTTACTTGATTTGGTTATAATTATCATTGAATTTTGCCTAGGTTTAATGTTGTAATGTGTTGTAACACATTCACATTGATCTCGGGCCCCCTTTTAATAAAATGTACTTAATTTATACCTCATTGGGATAAATCACCTAGTGGACATACTGAGTTTCCACTACCCTAGAGTGAGCAGCATATTTTACGGACAAGCAACCCCATTCTATATCGTTTTGGGATGGTTGTTCTTGATCCTTTTGTTTTACTTTATTTTTCTTGGCCTTTTATAGGGTATGATTATGTATCTTTTTTATTGTTGCATACTTAAGTGTCTTGAATGTCTACTTTAGTTTTTTAAAGTGTTGTAACACACTTTCACACTTATCTAGGGTCCTCTTAATTAATTGTGGTTAATTAGAGTTAACTAGCCCCTTTAATTCAAATTTAGGCCTTATTTGTGACACCTCCCGAAGATTTGTCCCAACACCCATAATTCAAATTACATAACATGTAATTGGGAAAAATCAAGGTCCTAGAAATTGGTGCTAGGGCCCATTCACCCTAGGTGGTGAATGGATTCTCCCTCTATAGGACCCCCCTTTATTAACATATTTCAAGTTGGTTTTTAATGATCTTTCATCCCTCAAAGGCAAGGTCCTAGAAAACAGTGCCAGGACCCATTCACCCTAGGTGGTGAATGGGCCATCCCTTAATGAGGACCCCCTTTTTGAATTTCATTATAGCGAGAATTTAATAACGTTTATTTCCAAATGTGGTGTCGGTTTGAAATGTTTTAATTTCAAGGTTAATCTCTTGATTTAGTAAAAATAAGGGGTTAATTCATATTGTTTCACATAGAAATTTTATGTGACTTTGAGAGATCAAAAGCAAGAGCATTATAGAGCATTATAGAGAATTTTCAAAGACATTTCAAGGTATAATATCAAGACTTTATTGTAGAAATCCAAGATCATTTCATCATGTCAAGGGTTTAGTGCATTCATGTATGTTGTCGAGCTAAGAAAAAAGATGTAACATTGAGGATCTATTGCAAGCATTGTTCACAACTATCCAAGATCAAGATCTAGATTCTTCATGGAAACTACATGTTAGATTGCATATTTATCTTCCAAGGCATCTCCCAAGGTATCAACATTGCATCATTTCATGTTCATTCTTCAACTACATCATTTCATCATTTGGTTTAATTACCTACAATGGATTTGACTTAGAAAACCCCCTATTCACTAAAAATCAACAAGTTTTTTTTCCCTTGACTGTGTGTTTGCAGATTTACAAGTTAAATATCAAGTAAAGAAGAAATTGGAAACAAAATTGTCAAAGTCGTCAAGTTGCAAAATTGACCTTTAAAGTGCAAGAACAAAGAATTGAGGCTACAAAATTAAGTACAGGTTTTCAAGAGTTGACAATTGGGAATTTGAAAGTGCATACATCAAGGAAAATAACCTAGATATAAGGTTTAGAAACCCTAACAGGGACCCATTCTCCACTGAAGTCGAATGAGTCCTTTGTGCTCTAAAAATAGGCTTCTTGTAGCAAGGTAGACACCTCTTTGAGCTCTAAAAACTCCCCTCATAGTTGTTATAATAGTTAGGGTCAATTTCGTATTGTTATTTACATCTTTTGGCCCTCATAATTGCATTAATTGTAGTGATTTTGTGTGGAATATTATAGTGGTTTATCTTGATCTTGATAAGCCCTAAATTTTTCACCTCATCATTAATGATGAACCAGACATATTGAACATTGCAATTTTCTGACTTTTGACTTGTCTTTGCATCTTAGATTACATATTGCACTCGTTTGCATCTCATTTTCATTGAATTAAGATCACATTTAGGGTTTACATTTTAAAATTAAAACAAAATTGTATTTCAACATAGGTCTTTACATTCACCTTTTCATTGCATTTCTATAAAATTTAAAATTGAAACTCACTGCCTCAAACCTAGACTTGAAAGACATTACTGAAAGCTTGCAAACTATTCAAAAATAGTTTAAAATACCTAACCAGGACCCATTCACCTTTACTGGTGAATTAATCCCTAGACAGGTCCAACCTGAAACTTTTGGCATCTAAATAGGCATTAAAAATCACCCTTAAATCCATATAAACATCTCAGAAAAACTTAACCAGAACCCATTCACCCTTACTGGTGAATGAGTCCTTGTAAGCTACTAATCTATATTTTTTGGAAATTAAAATCTCAATTTTAGGCTTCTATTTGTTGTTGTTACTTTCCTACTTCAGTTTCCTAATTTTTTGTTTCATCAAATTCATTGCATTTAGCTTAAATTGCTTCATTTTAGTGCATTGTTAAAATTCAAAATTGCGTACAAACATTTCATTTCTAGCTTATTGGATTGTGTAATTAGTAAATTGCATTGCTTAGAATTTTAAAATTGAATTTCATTCTAGGTTGTTGCATTGCCTCTTTCCATTTATGGTTTGCAAACTGGGGTTGTAAAACTTACATGATCTTTACAACTTGGTGTCCTATTCACAATACTATTATAAGATGCAATTCAAGGCTCATGTCATCCCGTGATATCTCACTTGTCGTGGATCTTGAGTTTTCTGAATCTCTTTCTGATAGTGTTTTTAATCAACCATCCATGGCTAATAGTTTGCATAAGGGTATGTGCAGGATCATGATGGGCCAAAAAGTGGCGATATGTAAGCCATATGATGGCCCATGTGACTGATGATTTTTTATTTACCCAAAATGATGAAATGAAAAGGGTTTCTAGAGGATATTCTTAGCTTTCCACCAATATAAATTATGCTTTACTTTGAATTTAATAAATAATTATTATTCATTTTCTATTGGAATTATGAATAAAGTCCTAATTGATAGGCTGATTGAAAAAAATCTATAACTTTCAAATGGTATCACATTTTTTGAATTTGAAACATGCGTCACATTCTATGCTTCGCATACTATAGAATTAAAAAAAAGAAAATTGAATTTCATGAATTTTTGACCAAGTTAAGGTGGTTAGACAAACGAGCTTTTATATTTTTCAAAATTTGTAATAAAAAATTCATAATTAATTATTTACTTGGAAAAAAAATATAAAAAAATATGCATCACATTAGGACATGAGTCCTCTACTTATATCTAAAATCTTATAAAGAAATATTATCATTTTATTGTGGTTAGGGTGGTCAGACAGACACCTACTTCTTATTTTTACCCTGAAATTTAAATACTATTGCATTGAAATTTCAAATTTTCACCAAATAGATTTTTTTTTAAAAAATAAAGGTCTTCAATTTTCTACAAATTCTATTTTTACATTTTTTTGAAATAATATAGATAACTTATTCAAATTTTTATGTCAAGTTGTCTAACTCTGATTTTCTATCTTTTTATTGCCACTTAAGGGCCTATTTTCTCCATGATGATCCTGCACATACCCATAATTCACTTCCCATGACTTCACCTCCTACAACCAATGTGCTTAATGTTACCAACACCGTCCCTACCATCCCTAATTTCACTCAAACTTTGGGGTCTACTCAAAGCCAAGGTGGAATTCCAGTTCCATCGTCCATAATATCAATGTCCATTCCTACATAGACTAGTACACAACCCACAACAAACCCTCTGACCCACAACAACCTTTCAAGCCACAACAACCTTTCAACCAATCACAACAATCATACCTACTAGCATTGTGTACACTTCCATAGGTATTCCCATATGAAATACTTCTAGCCTTGTACATTCAAACATAATAACTCCTCAATAATCTACCTTAACCAGCCTGCAATTCACTAGCCCTCCGCATACATACACTAATCCACCTTATTTTCCTCAACCTTACAACCAAAATGATCCTATACTTAACTCCCTTTTGCAAAATATGACATCCCTCCAACAAGTGGTAACATTACAACAAAAAACAACAATCAATCTTTGCAATACATCAAATCCAGCCTACTATCCTTCGACATATTAAGAGCACAAATTCCACAAGGTATAGGAGTCCCTCGATTTGAGAAATATAGTGGGAAAGGAGATCCTATTGTCCATTTTCCTGCCTTCACAACCTTGTGTAGTGAGTTCATCTTTGAATATAAACTCCAAGCTAAGTTATTTCCTAGATCCTTGAAGGATACTACATTAGAGTGGTTCTCTTCTTTACCAAACAATTCAATTGGTTCATTCAATGAACTCATTGATGCCTTTTACAACCATTTACATATTCAAATGGGTCCCAAGATGACCCTTGCTAACTTAATGACATGCAAACAAAAAGAGGATGAGAAAGTGACTAACTTCATAGCAAGATATCAAACACTTTATTCACAAGTGAACATTAAGATTCCTAGCGCCAAGCTTCAATGAATGTTTATTTCCAACTTACAAGATAAACTTGAAATGTTGAGATTTCCATCCTTCACAGAGTTATGTACCACGCTTCATGATTATCAAAATTCAACTTGTGGTCATGATGTGAAAAATCCCCCTAGTCATACTAAAAATTATGAATCTACAACTCAAAACAATTATCAACCTTTCAAGAAATAGGATAAGGTCCTTTTAAAAATAAATTCCCCTTAAATGAGTCAACCAGCTAATAATCAAGTGGTTGTTATCAAGATGACAACTCCTTTGCCCAATAACCTTCATGATAACATGTTGCAGCTCATTGACAAGAATATGCTTACTTTACCTCCTGTTAGAGAGCATGATCCTAATATACCATTACCTAAAGGCTTTCAAAAAATGCTTATTGGCATTACCATCAACAAAATGGGCATGGTACAGAATACTGCAAGCATCTTAAACATCTTGTGTAAGACCTTATTGATTCTAATCATTTACAAATTGGAGGTTTGAATGACCAAGGTAATAAGTCCATAGCCTCTCCTAATCAAAATTTTTAAATCTTTACAAATCCTATGCCTAAACATTGTTTCATTTGTAAAATCTAGTGAAACTAAGAATGATTTGATGAATGTTAACAATATGGATACTATTAAACAACATCACACAAAGGAAGGGGTAGCATTTATCGAAGCTAAACCTCCTAAGGGCTCAACTAAAAAGCCTCTTTGCATTGCTTTCTCACAAAATGACATACTTAAGCATGCATTTAATGGTCCTCTTTACATAGCTGGTCAAATCAATGACAAGCCCACTAATGGGATATTAATTGATCCTATATTTGGACAGAATGTGATCACTAAAGAATTCTTATATGTGCATGAACTATATCAAGATACATATGGCATACCCAAAGCATGGATCAAGACACATAATGGGTTTTCTTTCCCTACAATAGGCTCAATTGATCGCCCTTTAAAAGTGGGACCAAAAACATTAATTGTCTCATTTTCCATCATTTCGCTATTAGAAAATTTTTGTGTGAAGCTAGGCTACCCATGGCTTCACTCCATGAATGTCGTCCCTTCGGTTGTGCATAAATTTCTACATTTTCCATTTAAAAATGATATCTTTATTGTGCATCATAGTGGATTTAATCCTACCTCGGCCCAAGGAAATTTTTCATTAGATTTATTTTGGCCCAAGCCTATGGAACCCATCAAGCCTCATGAGAATTTATTTTTCAAATCATATCAAAATTTCAAGGCAAAGAAAATAGCATAATTATCCTTTCGAAACATGCCACAACTTATAAATGAAACACCTATCATTGACAAAGCAATGATCAAACCAAAATCCCTTTGGAGCATACAAGAACAGCCTATAGAAAGTCCTCCCACAATTTCCTATAAGGGACACGAGTAACACAAACAATCTTGTTGTCCCTCCTAGAGTCAAATAAGTTTACAAAGTCAAAGAGAAAGAGGTTGAACAACCTACTGATTGTTTCTTCTATTCCTCCCAAGGAAGAGAAGGGACCTATGATTGAAAAACCTACTCTTACACAGACACAAATTTACAATAGATTGAAAATTAATTGAATTGATAGAGAGTGTAGGCATAGACAATGTGCTATCTTGTAGATTACAAACTCAAGAATACAAGAACAACATCGAAAATCAGAATTTAAATTTACATGAAGCAATGCATGATGATTCTATACCCTCGCCACAACATAAACAAGAAAATTCCATAAACATTTTCATTCAACCCCCTATTGTGATAAATCTAGAAGATGACATTGACATAGCAACTTTAGATTGATGAACAAGTGGATGATGAGTTGAATGCATTGTTTTCTTCTTCTATGAGCTTAGATGACAAATCTTCTAAAAAGAGTGTTGAACCTGGTGCTTCCCCTAGTTCATAACTTTCTCTTGTCACTTTGGTTAGTTTTTTTCCTTCCATTTATATCGACCGAGACTAGGATGCAAATGACCTATTTCAAGTTGACTCGCATGTTCCTAACTAGTCTTTTGCATTTTTCGTGTTCTCTTTATGTGATTGCATGTGCCTAATGTGATCCCTCGTGTTGTTTTGTTTGATGTATCTCTCTCTCTTTGTGCATTCCTCTATATGTACCTTCATTCTTCTCTATGTCTTATCATTTTTCATTTGTCTTGTGTTTTCCTTTCGAGGATGATGCAAAGCGTCAAGAAATTTAAGTCTCTTCCATGTTGACCCGAAAGGCGTTTTCTTTGTTTTCACTCTATTTGTGTCATTCTTCCAGTTCTATGAGTATTTGGGGAATGATGGTAGCTCCATGCTCTATGACAATATTATAGAAAATACATGCTGACCCCAAATCCATAGATCCCTTAGGTATTTGTGGGGGAAACCCTTTTCTTCCTATTTCATGATGCAGCTTGTTTTGGAAACATATGAATTAGCATATTGTTTTCCAAGGAAAGCTCTCATGTCTTAGGAAAAAAATTGGCTACTTTAAATCAATTGCTCATAGAAATAGTGTAGAAACCGCTTTAAAGTGGAGGAATACATCGATGACATCTTTCAGCATATTTCATGGCATAATTTTTATTTTTTCTTGTGATGTTTCCTCTTCTTGGTGGTGTAATTTGGTTTGATTTCCTCCAAGAGTATATGATCTATCATCATGGAATGATGTGAATGAGGCATCCCATGAGTGATGATCTGACACCCTTGATTTTTCCTCTCTTAGAGATATTAGGCACAATGCTCCCAAAGAAGAACACCTTTACATGAACAAACCAAAATCCCCTTTAACAAAAACTTACTTACATGACATTATAAAATCATTACATTATGGTGCCTTATCAAAGTTGTCAAGAGGATAACTTCAATATGGTATGAGAGGAAAACATGATTCTCTCATTTTCCACCTCATTGGGATAAATCACCTAGTGGACATACTGAGTTTCCACTACCCCAAAGTGAGCAGCATATGTTACGGACAAGCAACCCCATTCTATATCGTGTTGGGACAGTTGTTCTTGATCCTTTTGTTTTACTTTATTTTTCTTGGCCTTTTATAGGGTATGATTATGTATCTTTTTTATTGTTGCATACTTAAGTGTCTTGAATGTCTACTTTAGTTTTATAAAGTGTTGTAACACACTTTCACACTTATCTAGGGTCCTCTTAATTAATTGTGGTTAATTAGAGTTTAATTAGCCCCTTTAATTCAAATTTAGGCCTTATTTGTGACACCTCCTGAAGATCTATCTCGACACCCATAATTCAAATTACATAACATTTAATTGGGAAAAATCAAGGTCCTAGAAATTGGTGCTAGGACCCATTCACCCTAGGTGGTGAATGGGTCCTCCCTCTATAGGACTCCCATTTATCAACATATTTGAAATGGGTTTTTAATGATCTTTCATCCCTCAAAGGCAAGGTCCTAGAAAACAGTGTCAAGACCCGTTCGCCCTAGGTGGAAAATGGGTCCTCCCTTAATGAGGATCCCCTTTTTGAATTTTATTCTGGCGAGAATTTAATAATGTTTGTATCCAAATCTGGTGTCAACTTGAATTGTTTGAATTTTGGGGTTAATCTCTTGATTTAGTATAAATAAGGGGTTAACTCACATTGTTTCACCTAGCAATTTTATGTGACTTCATGAGATCAAAAGCAAGAGAATACAACATTTTCAAAGGAATTTCAAGGTAGATTATCAAGAGTTAAATGCAACAATCCAATATCATTTCATCATGTCAAGGGTTTAGTGTATTCATGCATGTTGTTGAGCTAAGAAATTTGATGTAACATTGAGGATCTATTGCAAGAATTTTTCATACATATCCAAGATCAAGATCTATGTTCTTCATGGCCACTACATGTTAGATTGCATATTTATCCTCCAAGACATCTCCCAAGGTCTCAACATTGCATCATTTCGTGTTCATGTTTCAACTACATCATTTCATCATTTGGTTTAATTACCTACGAGGGGTTTGACTTAGGAAAACCCTTATTCACTAACAATCAACAAGTTTTTCTTCCCTTGAGTGTGTGTTTACAGATTTACAAGTTAAAGATCGAGTGGAGAATAAATTGGAAACAAAATTGTCAAAGTTGTCAAGTTGCAAGATTGACCTTTAAAGTGCAAGAACAAATAATTGAGGCTACAAAATTAAGTGTAGGTTTTTGAGAGCTGAAAACTGGGAATCTAAAAGTGTAGACATGAAGGAAAATAACCCAGATCTCAATTTTAGAAACCCTAATAGGGACCCCTTCACCACTGAAGGAAAATGAGTCCTTTGTGCCCTAAAAATAGGCTTCTTGTAGAAAGTTACACACCTCTTTGACATCTAAAAAATCCCCTCATAGTTGCTATAATAGTTAGGGTCAATTTATAATTTTTATTTATATCTTTTGGCCCTCATAATTACATCAATTATAGTGATTTTATGTGGAAGATTCTAGTGGTTTATCTTGATCTTGATAAGCCCTAAACATTTTACCTCATCTATAGATAACTCAGAAGTCAAGGTTTTCCATCACTTACACATCCATTTTCCTTAACCATAAAGTAATTATCTTGAATTCTTGTCCATCTTGAGCATAACATTGCTCTTGAGCACCTATCAATTCTGAACATAACAATATTGTTTCATTTTTTAAGCTTAGTATCAACAAAGGTTTCTTTGATCATTTCAATCCATTTTTCCTTTTTGACAATCTTATAGTCTAAGCTTAACCCTACTTCTTAGGGTATTTTAGCTTAATAGATTTTCCAACCTTCCTTTCCATGTAATGGATCAAACCTCAATGGCAGAATTTTATAAGTATTCTACAAATCATTCTATATTTAGTTTATCACTTTTGCCTATTCGGCTACAATAACATATTGAGCATTCATTCAACTAAATTTCTCACAAGATGATCATGGTTCACACAAAATCGTCATTATTTTCTCGTTCATAACTAAAATAATCTTCTCATGAATACTAAGCAACTACTTCAGACAATAAATTATTTAGGACTGAAATCCCATAATCAAAAATTTCAACTAGCATTGGTTACCTTGGTGATTTTGTCCACCATAACATTATGTCAGTTCCCTTGACATAGACAGGTTAAGTTTTTTTGTGTTCTACCACTCCCCTTCTAGAATCTTAAGAGTATGCATGTCTTGTCAATGACAAAATCTTGTCTTTATTTCTTGGCACATTGGACAATATCTTGCTACATACATTGAAACATCTTATTCCATATTTTCTAGATTATAGTGGTTCCTCATCTAAAAAATTAATTTTTCAATCAATGTCCTAACTCTGACATCAATTTCCTCATTTCGTTCCTTAATCTTCCAAAAGTTTCGGTTCATAGGTTCCTTTACATCCCATAATAGTTTATTTCAACTAAGTGAAAACCTATTTTGTGGACTCACGCCACATAAGTGTAATGGTTAGACACTTTGTGGAGATAAATCTTCTCCATCTTAGGGTATCCATACCTTGTATTACTTCCATCCTTGGATCATTTTCAAAATTGTAAACATATTTTCGGCTCAATATTTTTCCTAATGAGCATTGGTACCAATTTCGAGTAATAGTCCTCATTCAATCATGTTGGTGTCTAAAAGGTATCAAATTTAATTTCATACCTAATTACCAAGCATGAACGTTTCTCAATAACTCCAAATCATGAGTAATTTAGATCTTTCCTTACCTATTCCTTAGGCAATTATCTTCCCTTTCATGATCAAGTAATTTGCCTATCCTTTACTAAGGCATCATTAATAATAACAATTTATCTTTCAATCAATCCTATATGTAAAGTATTAAGCGATAATTTTTTTTATTATCTATCATTGTAGATACCTAAAAATGACCTAGGCCTGCGAACACTATTTTACCACTTTCCATCCTAGCATAATTGTAACATTTGAATTATGTCCCTAACCCACATTCAACTATTAATTAAATAATTCATAATTATTTAATTAATTCATAATCTCTCATTCTTCATGATTATTAAATAAATAAATCTTCTTTATTTATATGTCACTAATTGTCAAAGTCTTCTAATAATTAAATAAAGTCATCAATTTATTTAATTAATCCTTATCATTAATGTCCTCCTGATTATTAAGTTAATATATTTTAATATATTGATTTAATATGTCACTAATTCCTAAATCCTCTCTTAATTAAATAAATTCATTTATTTATTTAATTAATTAACTACTTCTAAATTAAATAATTATTTTAATTATTTAATTATTGTATGTGACACTTCTATATTTTTAGAAAAAGAAAATCATTTAAAAATATCTCACATACTTAACTGATTCTTCATTTAGTAATTAATTTCAAAAATCAATTACTAATTACCTCACAAAATCTTCTATTTTGAATTAATTTAATTCAAAAGGGAAATATTCCTCTACAAATCAAGTAATTTCTAAAATTATTGATTTTCTAAAATCTCATCCTCCTGTCTTCTGATTTTTACTAATTTCATCTCCACTGTCACATTCATTCTGGATTTAATTAATTTAATTAAATCTTATTTACGCATATGGGTATTTTTCCCTAACCCTAAATGAGAGTTGCCTTATTGAATCTTGACCTTTGATTCTAGGGCATTCTTCAAATCTCTCATCTTGTATGTCCATTCAAGATTGCATTTTCTATAAAATGACAATCTTGATCTCATTTTCAAGGTCGATCAATCTTCTCTCTTGAATCTTATCGATCATTTGCTTAATATATTTTGGCATTCTCATTCTCACACATTAGGCATATTTTACTTAATTACTTGCATAAGTAGAATTAATTTTCTAGTTTTGCATAGAGTATAGATTCATTTAAAATCCTTCAAAGGCATTTGCTAAGGCTAGACATTAGAGTTTGCTCACACATATAGGCTGAGGGCATCATTTTCATAATAGCAATCTCAAGAAGGTACAATGGAAGTAGCGACGAAGGAGAGAAATGGGTGAGACTATTCTAGTCTCATTCCATTTTCTTTCATATTCTCCTTTGCATTCCATTGAATGATTTGTTTATTATTGCATGCATGTTCTAACATAGATCTGTTTTGCAGGATTTAAATATTTATATCATTACATTGGTGAACCTACCATCCTGACACTCATTTGCAGGTTTCGTATGGCCTCGTAATTATTTTTTTGTAGGTACAGGTGCATGGAAAGCTGCAACTACAACCTAAAGCGATGCAACTGCTCTGTCGAGCCGCATTTGCACTCGTGAACGCTACATTTGACACACTAAACCGCATCTGCGAGAACCAGAGCTGCAACTGCTTACCGAGCTGCATTTGACTGGTAAATCTTCATTTTTTGTTGAAAAAATTATAATCTGGATCCGACACATCCGCGGCTAGAAATTGATTAGTTTTTATGTTCTTTTTTTTTTTGGATTAAAAAGAACCAACCCTAGGATAGACACATTAATTGGAAATCTATCAATCCTAGGATAGGCAACATTAATTGGAATTTATCAATCTAAGATAGTCACCACATCTATTTTTTGTTGGTTAGAAATGAACACCATGATTTTGTGAAGCAACATCTTCATCTAGAATAGATAATCTTCATTTGGGCTTAAAATTGAACACCTTTTTGTTGTGTTTTTGGGGTAATAGGTATATGCTCTCCCCTTTACTGGGTGATCAAAAAACTAGACTTACCCTTTTTCTTTATGCATTTACTGCTTTATTACAACCTTTAGAAGGCCTGCCATAGTGGGAAAAAGTACTCACCCTACGGGAACAACCTAAGTGGGAACACCTAAAGCCAAGGTTTCCAACCCACTATAATCAAAAGCAAGTTGTTGATGAAAATCCAACTTGACAATAGTAGATAGGATAACCATCCCCAAAGCCTTTGTTCTAAAGGTTGGGAGGTCTCTTGAGGGAGTATATCCATTGTCACACTGAACGGAAAGACTTACTAAGAACCTAGTGTAGTAGCCAGCCGTGTCAGTAACCATACATCCTTTCAATCACGGTGCAAGGGGAGGGAAGAATCTCCCCCCAAGACACTCACCATATAATCACCACAGACTGTTTGCTCAGGGGATTCGGTATCCACTTTTGTCACCTTGAGTACGCACCTGGAAAAGACAAAAACACGGGCGCCCTCTAGGGGGTGACATGGCTGTGTGAGTCGACGTGATTTTAAGATGTGGGTTGTGATTGTTGCAATGACCCTTTGACCATTAAGAGTGAGTCTGCTTGAACATACATTTAAGGTTTTAATATCTATGTGTTTGCCAACTATTTTCAAAAAGACTTCAACAAATCGAAAATTCACAAATCTGGGTCAAAATAAAAACTTGTCAAAAATGCAAAACAGTGTTCGGGTTTCTACAAAATTGTCCATTGCAATGCAATCGCTCTGATAAACTGCAATTGCATAGTCTAGAGCTGCATTTGATAAATTAAACCGTAATTGCTTAACACAAAGCCGCATTTGACATGCCAAACTGCAATTGCGCAGTTCAATAATTTGACTAGTGAAACGATGCATCTGCCTTATTGCATCGCAATTGTCTATCATTGAGTCGCATTTTCCAACTAAAACAATGCATTTGCAATTTGGAATCGCAATTTCCTAAGACTGAACCACATTTGATTTTCCGCACCGCATTTGCAATCTGAAACAACGTATTTTTCTGATTTGCAAACAAGTCAAAATCCTGCAACGCATTCGCTTCTTGGAGTGATGCATCTGATACTGCAGCACATATGAGACCTTAAACAATGCATTTTCCTGTCACATGGAAAAACAAATTTCCTATCAAAAACCAAAGGCCAAACTTCTGCAATCAAATTTTACTGACATCCTTTTCTGCCAGTCTCTATCAGAAATCAGCAAGGCAATTGTCCACGTCATCCATCTTTGCATTTTAGTCTTCATCTAGATTGCAATCTGTCATCCTCATTGTCATAGGCAAATTCTTAAGTCCTCAAATTTACACCTTTGGGATAGGCAAACTTTCCTTCCTTTGTCAAAACTTTTGTCTCAAAAATACATTGTCATTGGACCAAGTCAAAACAAATCGATCCTAAGTCATCGTCCTTTGGTGAGCTAATTCCAACTCATAAGCCTAGTGTGGAAGTTTCACCTTGTCATTTTATCAACTTGTCCTATGAATTAGTCCTTTGACAATCCAAATCAAGACATTTGGCCAGACTTTGAGTGGTTAGAAAACCTTTCCCCAAAATCATTCGACATAAGGCATCCCCTTTTATCACATTGCATTATCCCTTTGCATAGTCTTAGTCTCATTTCATCCACTATCATGTCTTCAAGTCACGATGACATGCTTGCTAGTCAAATCGAATGCCAATTCAATAGTCAGGGTCATGCACAACTTGCTAGGGACTTCAAAACGCTATACCTACAATTCAAGTCCAAACACACCTCACCCTCTAGTCCTTCGTTCATCCATCCCTCTTACCAACATTCCAATGGCCCTGGTCCTCTATCCATCTACTATCAAGGGTCTCCTAACACCATCCATGGCACTGAGTCACAACAAACTTCCATTAGTCATACCCACCCTAGCTTTAACAAGGGAAACCAACCCTCCATTAATCCATTCCAAGCCTCCACATCATATCTTAGTCCTTCATCTTATCTTAGTCCTTCATCCATGTCATATCAAAATCTTCCATTCATGTCATATCCTAGTCCTTCATCATATGCTAGTCCTCCATCCACGTCATATTAGAGTCTTCCATTGATGTCATATCCTAGTCCTTCGTCATATACTAGTCCTCCACCCATGTCAAATCCTAATCCTAGTCCTTCATCCACGATAAATACTTGTCATACATTCATGTACTACTATAGCCCATCATCCCTCAACCAAGTACAAAACTCCATGTCCTATCCTAGTCCGTCATGCACCAATCCATTTCAAGACAATCCATTTTTTCATGAAAACATATCTTGTCATGGCCTCCAAAGTCCCATCCCATCTCCTAAACTTGAGGATACATGTCAAGAGGCAAGTCCAAAGCACAACATTATAACATCACCGTCATGTCAAGATCAAAGTAGTCCATTTCATGACTCCATCTTTGCGTCCATTCAAGAAATCCTCCTAGACAATAATGGCATACCAAATACACCTATCCTTGGTCAAGAGTCCATCCAAAACCATGTCATTCAAGAGGAACCTATCTTCTTTCAAGACTCTACTTCCAATCATGACATTCAAAATGCACCCATCTTTGATCAAGAAGTCCAAAATGATCCACTCCTAGACCTCTATGCCATTCACAATGAAATGCTTGAAGACGATTCCATTCAAACTTCAAGTAATGACATTCCCAAAAGTGAGACACTTGCCTCCATGGGACACATAGATGATCTACCACTAGAACAAGAATATTCTAGTATGGACATATTTGAAAATGATCAAGCTATAGTGGAATTCAGTGGGATCTATGACAATGACCATGAAGATGGTTTTGACATAGACTTGGAAACACCAACAGAATCATCGGAATCTGACATGTCAGAAAATAAGACTAAAGATATTAATCAAAAATCTATCCAACATGTCAATAAAGCTACAACATCCTATCAATTAGGATCATCTAAGTTTTCCAGAGTAGGCTTTCTTACGGAGGAAAATATTTCAAGCATTAATTTCCCCAATAATGATGGGTTAGCATCTTGCTTCCAAAGTAACAAGTATCCAATCGCAGGCAAAATTTGTGAGAACATGCATTATCAGGGAAAAGGACTAGGCCTACATGAGCAAGGAATTCTGGAACCTGTACAAGTTCAAGCACATTACAGACATCAAGGTCTTGGCTATTCATCATTCAGAAAATCAGATAATGTTAGCGGTCCCTCCTTGATATTGGGGGCAACTTTATCTAATACAAATGTCAAAATGGGTGTCCTGAGTAGTCCTTGTCATAAGGTTGCTGCCAATACCCCTTCCATACACACCATACACCATCATTCCAACATGAATGATCCTTCCATTTGGAACCAACAAAAGTCTTACAATTTCAAAAATCAAAATCAAATGTCAAAGGCCATCAAATCAGACAAAAAGTCAAGTGGACAAATGAAGCTAAAATGGATCCCAAAACAAAATGGATCAAGTCCAAAATCAAGCAAAGAAAAGATGCCAAATTCAAAATTCAATCAAAGTGTGGAGCCACAACACAAGAGGACTCCCATATACAATACATGTCCACCTCCTTCAAAATGGCCATCAAGCAAGACATATAAAAGTGTTGGTTCCAAACACTATCCTAACCCAACACCCAAAGTTTGGAGAGTAAAAAAAGACACATACAAACATCCAACCAACCCATCCACATCCACCATCATCCATCATAATCCTACATCATCCTTAAAGTCCAAACATCCCATGTCACAAATCCATCGCATCTTGGTAGCAACTCTTTACCACAAGGACTCTCATGGCACTCTATCGTGATGTGCATATTTAGATAAAGCCAACTCCAATATCAACAAAGATCACAATGACATCAATCAGGTGTATGCAAGCACTATCATCCTGACAAGGCAAGTACTTTAGAAAGGTCACTATTGGCATGTCATGGCACCAGCCTCTACATCGGCATCGTCAAAGGCTTCAGCATAGTCAGTGGTCATATAAAGCATCAAGGCTATCCGACAAAAATGCAAAAATGCAAAAAAATCATCCCTTGATGAAAACCTGGCAAACAGGCATCTTGGTGACACCATAATTCTAAAAAAATATCAAAAATAGTGAAGAGAAAAATTTCGTCCAACAGTGAAAACCTGGCAAACAGGCGCTTTGGATAAGTACCATGATGAAAACTTGGCAAACAGGCATCATGTGTAGAATAAATCATCTATGTGGACCATTACACTTGGGGGAAAGTTGTCTCATCTCCCATGCATTTACCATGACATATTTCCATTCATCCATCTTGGCTCTATCATGTCCATCCATTCTTCTACCTACTTTGATCTTGACAAAGACTAAGGTGCAAACACAAATCAGACTTTGGAAAACTTTTGACATGTCCATCCTTTGGTCATACACTAGTCACAAAATACCATGTCATTATCTTCATAGCCTCTTTTTCACTATGAAATATCATCCTTGGAGACCATATGATAATTCTCCTAGTCCAAGTCATCAATCTTTCTTGCCTTATACCTATCACCCATCTTGGTTTCCCTTGTCAATGGTTTACAAATCCTCTGTCATCCCATTAGTCCTCACCAATTCATTTCAAATGCAACAATATGGCACCCTAGCACATTATCCAAAACATTCCTTGGCTTTGTCCCTAGACCTACTGCAGACTTTTATACTCTTGTCATAACATTGTCATCTTCATGTTGTTTCGGGATGTGTCCTTCCCATGTCAAACAACATTGTCATTTCACGTTGTTTTGGGGTGTGTCCTTCCCATGTCAAACAACGTTTTCATCATCATCATCATCACCTATTCATCGGTATTTAGCTTGGCTAGCAGCAAAATCATGGTTGTCCTTGGATTCATGTGCGTCGGCATCATTCACATGCATTTGTCACCTTTTTTCATAAAACATCAAAAAGTCATAAAAATAAAAAAAAGTCCTGAAAAAGACCTAAAAAATTGAAAAAAATCTTGAGAAAATACAAAAACATTCAAAAAAGTGTCAAAATCCCAAAAACAGAGTCAAAGTCAATCTCTGTCCAGTCAATCCAATCAGTTTCGTTGGTCAATCTTTGTCTTATGTCCGAACTACGTTGTCTCTGCGCATTTGCTACGTAGGCAAGATTCATCTCTGAATACCCAAGACATTAGGTTAGTCCTTTAGGTTTGTCAAAATAAAATTATCAGTCAAACTTGGTCACGTCTTTTAAAACAGTCATTTGAAATGTCAAACGTCAAAATCAAGTCCAAATCAGACAACATAAGCAAATCAATTACACAGTCAAAATCAGTCAGCTTGCCAAGACATTGGTCAAAATGTCAATCTCGTCACTTTTTGGTCCTCTTCAAGATGTGTCCTTCTTGGATTTGTATCTCGTCAAAGTGTCGTTTTCCTTTTCAGGATGTGTCCTTCCTAACCTCAGGCACTGTCAAAACATCAGAACCATCAAAACTATCAAACTTTCAAACAATTAATCTTCGGCAAACAAACATTGGCAATACAATTAAATGACTGTGAATTTTTGGCTATTTGGTCTTATCTTTTTATTGACTTGTCTTTTGGTCATGTTACTAGCTACCTCAAGGATGTCCCCTGAAGGATTTAGAGGTATGACGACGTCTCATGACCTATTTTATTTTTCTTTGGCTGCTATCTGTGGATTGTCTTGACAAAAAGACTGGGGCAAATGGGCCTCTAGTATGAGTTAGCACATTCCTTGTCTACGATTGTTTGTCTTGCAAGTGGATGACCTTGCACACCTTGGTCTATGTCATACCCTGGTGTTTGTTGTCCATTTGTGTCATTTTTACCGCCCAATGATGATTCGAGCAACACGTATTAGTACCTTGGCAAATATTGAAGGATTTTAACATGCATTTCATTTTCCGCACTAACTTGCATTTCCTTCTATCCTAACATTCATCTTTTTCCCTCTACCATTTCTTTGTCTCATCATATTCTATTCTTCTCATCAATTTCGAGAGCACACCCATGTTCTTGGAATCCAACTGTCCTCTCAAGGGGGCATACCGCTACCTCCTTGTCATTCTTCCTTAACTTATTCTGCACTGGGGCATATTCTAGACTTGTTTTTCTTTGCCATAACGCGACAAGTTGCATTATGACAAAGAGGGGCAAATGTAGATACCTAAAAATGACCTAGGCCTGCGAACACTATTTTACCACTTTCCATCCTAGCATAATTGTAACATTTGAATTATGTCCCTAACCCACATTCAACTATTAATTAAATAATTCATAATTATTTAATTAATTCATAATCTCTCATTCTTCATGATTATTAAATAAATAAATCTTATTTATTTATATGTCACTAATTGTCAAAGTCTTCTAATAATTAAATAAAGTCATCAATTTATTTAATTAATCCTTATCATTAATGTCCTCCTGATTATTAAATTAATATATTGATTTAATATGTCACTAATTCCTAAATCCTCTCTTAATTAAATAAATTCATTTATTTATTTAATTAATTAACTACTTTTTCTAAATTAAATAATTATTTTAATTATTTAATTATTGTATGTGACACTTCTATATTTTTAAATAAAGAAAATCATTTAAAAATATCTCACATACTTAACTGATTCTTCATTTAGTAATTAATTTCAAAAATCAATTACTAATTACCTCACAAAATCTTCTATTTTGAATTAATTTAATTCAAAAGGGAAATATTCCTCTACAAATCAAGTAATTTCTAAAATTATTGATTTTCTAAAATCTCATCCTCCTGTCTTCTGATTTTTACTAATTTCATCTCCACTGTCACATTCAGTCTAGATTTAATTAATTTAATTAAATCTTATTTACACATATGGGTATTTTTCCCTAACCCTAAATGAGAGTTGCCTTATTGAATCTTGACCTTTGATTCTAGGGCATTCTTCAAATCTCTCATCTCGTCCGTCCATTCAAGATTGCATTTTCTATAAAATGACAATCTTGATCTCATTTTCAGGGTCGATCAATCTTATCTCTTGAATCTTATCGATCATTTACTTAATATATTTTGGCATTCTCATTCTCACACATTAGGCATATTTTACTTAATTACTTGCATAAGTAGAATTAATTTTCTAGTTTTGCATAGAGTATAGATTCATTTAAAATCCTTCAAAGGCATTTGCTAAGGCTAGACATTAGAGTTTGCTCACACATATAGGCTGAGGGCATCATTTTCATAATAGCAATCTCAAGAAGGTACAATGGAAGTAGCCATGGAGGAGAGAAATGGGTGAGACTATTCTAGTCTCATTCCATTTTCTTTCATATTCTCCTTTGCATTCCATTGAATGATTTGTTTATTATTGCATGCATGTTCTAACATAGATCTGTTTTGTAGGATTTAAATATTTATATCATTACAATCATATTCCTTTATCTTTTCACTATCTTTCAATAATTCCAATACTTTATTCTTGTAGTCACAAAATATGTTGACAACATGACTTATGAAGAAGTCAAAAGTTCTTCCAAATCAAAAATTTATTGATGATCTTCATTGTATGGGGTACTTTATCTGAGTCAATCCACTCTCTTCCTTTTTCCCTTAGTGTTTCCACAACATTCGATCAGCTCAAGGTTTAACTTCTAGCAAACATTTTATTTCTTGAAATGATTTATTATTCCTTGTCGTTGGCTTTCTATTGCCTTTCTCTTGCCTCCATGGCATTCCTTGAATAGATTTTTTCCTCAAGTTAGATTCATCACTGACCTCTAATCTCATAGATTCAACAATTAGATCATCAATAAAGAGATCTATTGATTAATCAAAAAATTTACAAGCTAAGAGGCACTTTAATATACCAATTCTATTTTCCATGTATACCAATATTGTAGCACCCCTCTGATTTTCTTATATTTTCAAACAGTGATTTTACTTTGATAGACTATGATACTATGTTGTAGTATTTGATCATTGACATTTGGAGAAATGATGGCTTTTATATTGAGATGTGATGGTACACTATATTGATGTTTTAATTTTTCCAATTTTGATGTGACATTGTATTGGTGAAGGGAATGGGATTACATCACTTGCTTGCAAGCACCCTGCGATTCCATGATTTTCTCTTCACGATGTGATTGTTCATGATCTATATGCATGTATGATATATGTTTTGATTGTAGGATTGCAAGTATAGGACATCGACTCCACCTGGATTCCCAAGTTTGAGTGTGTCCATTTCCCAACAGAATAGTTGATTAGGAGATAGTAACAGGGTTTCCTTGTCAAACCACAACCCTAGTCATAGTGTGTCATTGGTCCTTATTTTGGTCATGCTTAGTTGTCTTGTGTTTAATTATTTTGCAAGGTATGTTTTCTGGGAAATTAATGTTAATTAATGTTTATAATTTTTTTAAGTGATTATTTATTTAATCGTGATTAATGTTGCTAGAAGATTTTAATTTGATTTAGTTAATTGATTTAATTTATTTTGTAAAGTAATTTAATCTTTGAGATTAAATTAATTAGATTAAATTTGATATTAAATTGTTAGATTACAAATCTTTGTTTAATTAATTATTTGAATTAATTAAATGATGTTGTGAAATTAAATGAGTGGTTAATTAAATTAATATTGGATGTTAAATTATTAAATAAACAAATATCTTGGAGGAAATATTTGTGATTCGGTTGGAAAGATATTTTAATTGTGACATGAGTTTGAAATTAATATCTTGTGATAGGAAATAATTCTCAGAGAGAATAATTGCATTAACTAAAAGAGGAAAGAGGCTACTTCACGAGAATGAAAATTTATTTTGGGTGGTTGAAAATTGGGGGAAGGAGTTTCTCGAAAAAAAAATTGGCTCTGGTTTTAATTTCAACTTTCTGGAAAGAGGATTTTTGGAAGAAGCTTTGGTAATATTGGAATCTGAAGGTGAGACTCTACTTCAATCTTCATTTCTTCAAACATCTAAAACGTGTTCTTTATTGTTTTCATTTAAATTCAAATTGGAAAAAGCTGTTAGAATTAGTTATTGTTTTGGAAAAGATTGCATGTACAATGAAGAAAAATTAATGTGTTTTTAAAAGCTTTGATATGTTTGAAATTGAAAATATTGTCGTGAAATTTTTAGAGCTTTTGTAAAAATTGATTTAAAACAATAGAATTCCCAGAAGAAAAACTATAGAATATTTGGAAAACCTCTCTAGGAATGGATTTAAAATCTTACTGTCAAAATTTGTGGAAAATCTTGTTTGTATGGGAAAATATATTCATGTAGAAGATTATTGTTTTGTTTTGTTTTCCCAATTAGATTTATTTGGCTTGGAAAATTGAAAACCTCTGGTAAAATTGTGAAATTCCTCCTGTAGAAAATTTTGTGAAAAAATTTGTCATTCTGGAGAAAATTTTATTTGATATAGTTATACATATATATATATATATATTATATATATATATACACATATACATATATAAATATATATATATATGCATATTTATTTCCGAAGTTCGTGTAGAAGTTTTATTTTTAAAAAATCCCAAATAAAATTCGTACAGCGAAATTATTTATACATATCGCATGTTTTTCTTGAATTTTTTTTATGAGTTTATATTGTATGGCATTGAGGGGGGCTACCCCCATAGCCACCCCCATAGGGGAGCAGAGCTGGGGATGCAACGCCCAACACTGCCTTCACAGGTTGCACCCATAGGGGACAACTATGAGAAGCAGTCGGGCCATGTTAATGGTGTAGCCAGCCAACAATGTTGGCCTTAAAACATATCATCCGCCGTGATTATATTTTGATTTTTATTTGGCATTTGATATGTAATACGCATAATATATATATTACATATCAAATGCCAAATAAAAATCAAAATATAATCAAGGCGGACGATATGTTTTAAGGCCAACATTGTTGGCTGGCTACACCATTAACATGGCCCGACTGCTTCTCACAGTTGTCCCCTATGGGTGCAACCTGTGAAGATATTTATATATATTTATATATATATATATATATTTATGTATGTATATGTATGTATGTATATTTATATATATACATTTAGCATTTGTTTGGAAATTGTTAATTGATATTTAAATAATTAAATAATATATGCGTATATATACAATTATATTTAAATAAATTTAATAATGGGTGCATGTAATTGGACAAACTAGATGATTTTAAAATGAAAGGTTTTAAAAGAGGAAATTGAATTTTTTATATTGATGTAATTGGGAAATTGAATTAAACAAGTAGATTTAATTTCTTTATTTTTTGTAAATGAAATTGCATTAAGTTAGATTATCTTGAGCAATGTATTATTGTTATCTTCGAAAGGAAATTAGATTAAGGAAATCATTATGATTGTTTTAATTATTTTCCTAAATTGTTTATAAAATTATGATTTCTTATGTTCACGTTGTTGGGAAATTAGTTAGTGTGAATGTGTAAGCCTTCCAGATGTTGTAATTTTGTGAGGGGGTTGTTGTGATTTATGGTTCACTCCTTTATTTCCCTTGGGTAGTGCACTTTGTTGTGATTCAGTTTAAACACCTGGTTATTATGAATGGGATGTGTTGCCTCTTGCATTATGGTTGATATTTATTATCTGGTTTTTTGCACTTTGTTTACCCTTGGGTTTTGTTTTAGATCCTTGTCTTGTCAGTAGGGGATTGGCTCTCAATGGGGGCCAGCGCATAAAGTGGTGCTAGGGTAACTCATGTGAGAGTTAGTTAATTCAGTGGAAATTAAATAAAAGTATTAGGGGAAAGGGTGGCTTAAATCATATAACTTTTTAATTGTGCCTCACTCAAGGGCTCAAGGGCTTGTTTAGACTTGAGATGAGATGAGAAGGCCTGGAATAGAAATATCATTATCTTGTCCCTTTGAAAGATATTTGATTTCAAATCGATTTGCATGTGGGGTTGGGGATCGTGAGAGGCTACTAGGGTAACCCAAGATGGGGTTTGGGGGGTAGGAAGATCTACTAGGGTAACCCATGATACTTTGTGATGACACTCCTCCTATGATAATGGTTTGTATTGTTCAGTTGAGGTATCTAATTATTTTACTTTGGAAGTAATGTAGCCTTCATGTATTGTATTGTACTTGTATAGTTTAGTCTTGCGGTTGCCTGTGTCTTGAGGTTGTTGGTTGTGCCTAGGAAGCCCTTTTACTATCTCCTAGCATGAGGTGTGGGCCTATGGGTACCACTTGGTTGGGTGGAATGTGCACCTTACACTGTTGGGTTTCCACTTCATGTTCGTGATGGCGAGATCTTCTTGGTTGGAGAACTCACTTGTACTAGTTGCTTTATACCATCTCTTATGTTCTTTTGGATCAGTTGGATACTTATGTATATGTACTACTCCTCATTTGTATTCGAGGAGAACCCTTGTATCATTGTAATTGTAATATTGTTGTATAATCTACCTCATTTTGGAAATGAGCCTTGTAACTGCTATATTGAATGAATGCAATCTATGAATGGTTTTATTATGTACATTGTAATCTTATGAAATGAGTTTAATGTTATTGGATCTATGATCTTTATTTCATGAGTATAATTTATACGCTATGGATTAGTTCACTTTTATATGTTATGGGTTTCAAATGTAAGTGTTGTCACATACCTTAGAGGATGTATGTGTTAAGTGTAGTTCACTTTACTTGTTATTAATTACAGTTTTTTTTTAAATTATGCTTCCATTGTGTTTGTTTCATCCTCTAGGGTTACGTGGTGGGGCATTACAAATATCATTTTTGTGGACGAATATCCCAATTCACAAAGCCTCTTTTGTTGATGTACCTTTCAACTTAGAACTTGGTTTCCTTACTATTTTTTTTATTTGACACATAGTGTCACACTGTATCCCATTTCATTTTGGAACCTCTAAATGTAAGTTATTTTTGTTGGCAAGTTGGTGTGTTTAATCCACACTTCTACCAAACTTAGTACTAATCGAACCTTTGTTGGTCCAATCTGATTTACCTTTTCAAGTTTCTTTCCCACAATCACCTTTCCAAGTGACTTTTTCCAAATTCTTGGTAGCTTCATAACCTTAAGCACCCTATGTGGCTTGGTTTCTTTTTCTCATCTTAATCAGTTTCCAAATTGATCTCATCAATTTTGGTTGGTGGAACTATGTCCACTTCATTGATTACTTCATTTCAGACCATCCTGGTCCCTTCCCTTATTTCTAAGGTACTAACTCCTTTCTTGAAATATCTTAACCTTGCACAAAAATTATATTTTAGTCAAGAGTTCTCCAAGCTCTTAGATACCTCCTTATCTACTTTATTTGAAGTTTCCAATTTATGCCAATAATGCATACTCATAGATTCATAGTATACTTACTTAATCCAAAAATCCTTGACTCCTTACAACTATAGGTTACTACTAATAAAGGGGGTTATCTCATTTCTTCCTATCCCCTTAGAGTCATATAGCTATTTCTTTGGGTGAAGTTTCATATTGATTATCCTCATAAACTTCCTACATGACCCAATTGTATAATTTTCCACAATCCAAGGGGTTATCATAATGAGTTGTTGGTTTAGGAGTTTTCAACTCCAGAGATGACTCTTATCTTGTCGCAAACTTAAACAAGTTTCCTAGAATATTATCTTCATTTTCATTTCCCCTTGTTCTTTCCTCTTGCCATCTTGGCATAAGAAATTTTCAACCAGATCACTAGTAGAATTTGGCAAATAAATGACTACGTGACTAAAAAATTTAGTCACAACAACTAAAGATGACTAAATTCTACTCATTTTTTGCAACACAACTATAAATGACTAAATAAACGACTAATTTGATCATCATAAGTGACTAATTTGATCATTGGGTAAAAAACACAAATAAATAATTAGTCACACAAATAAAAATTAGACAATATGATATTAAAGTGGATAACTAAAAAAAATATTTTGAATTGAGAGATTATATTGTATTATAGTATAATATAATATGCTATTATATAATATTATATTATAATATATGTAATATTATATAGTAATATAATATTATAATATATTTAATAATATTTATTGTGAAAAATAGGAGATTTATGTATTGTAGTTTATATAGTTATGATTCCATTTTGAATTTCTAAAACCTAATTTTCATTTTAATCAACATACTCTAAAACCCTAATGCATGACAAATCTCAACAGGAGATTTTCATGCGGTAGCTCACCAAATTGGAGAAGTGAAAGGTCAATACCAGTGAGGAAGAGTTTGGAGGAGCTGAAACTAATAGTGGTGGGTGATCTCTCTCGCCTTCTCTGAATGGTCTCGGTATTGAATGTAGCCATAAAGGCTATGTATAGTATTTCAGTGGATCAAATTATGGATTTTATGGATTTGGATGTCAAGTTTCATTTTTAATAAACATAATCTAAAACCATCGTTGAAACCTTATTTTCAAGTTGTAGCTTGCCAAATTGGAGATGTATTGATCACAGAGACCACACCTTCATTGTTTATGTTGTTTCCCATGTATATGCCTACTGCAATCACCTCATACAACCTACATGCAAATTTTTTTTTAGTAACATCTACCCCCGTTCAACCCCTAAATATCTTTATACAAACATGAGATCACCTCTAACACAAAAAGTCTAATTTTAATCGTCCTTTTTATGGGACTTTTAAAAATTTTCAAATTTGTGCCTAAATTGGGCATGACTGGTTACTTTTAAATGATTGAAGGTCTGATATTTTGGGTTTATGGTTTAGATTACCCATGGAAAATTGATTAGTGTCTTTTAAAACCCTCATGTTATATTTTAACATTGACTTGCTATTGAGGGTTACTGGTCACTTAAGTCATTCGACTGAGCCTCTCCTTCGTTCTCTTACTGACCCCTTTTCACCTGATTTATAAGTTTTATCTTTGCCACTTAGGCCTAAATTTTTTTGTTGTTGAGGGTTTTTTCCAGTCGGCCCCACCATTATATTATATTTGTCTTCATTATAGCTTGGCGAACCGTCCGATCACGGGTGATCTGGACTATTCCTTGCAAAACTCATAGTTTTTCCTGCTGATGTCACCAAACTAGTGCAAGGTGTGTGAGATTCCACCATTTGTCATATACGGAGGAGTGGGGCCTTTTCTCGATATGCCAACAGTGACAAGTGGGCGTCATTTCACCAGTGGTAATTTAATGACAGGGATTAATGATGACCATCCCTCACAAGCCTTAAATGATCAAATTAAATGTTCCCAAGGGTACCGCGAGGTTTGTGAAAGGGTGACACATGGCTTGGCTCTTGGAGCAACAGGGGCTAGGTGGGGCCTATCACCCATTCACGGCTTCCTATTTTTGAGGGGTGTGATTGGCTATTGTTTTTCCCAGGCAGTGATGTGAATTTTCAATGATCATTGACTCAATCTGAGTCATCCATTTTCACATCAATGGTTTGTTTTCAAAAGGTTACTATTCACCCATGTGAGAAGTTTTTACGCTCTGAAGATTATTAATGGCATGGGTTTTTCAGTGGATTTCCTCTTGATCTCCTTGTGTGTGATCAATATCCTCCTGATAAATACAATGATGGGTTGTATGCCATTTTTCCATAAACTTGGAATAATTTTGTGGTGGCAACATCAGCCACTAATAGCTCACATGCTCATACAAGCATTTGGGCAATTAATATTCCTTGCATTAGTTTGCTCTATAAATGCCTGTTGAATTACTCAGTATTGTCATCACATTTTGAGTTGGTATGTTTACAGGTGGTAGATTTGTTTGTAGTTTTGAGATATGCATCTTCAATGGATAAGTCTTTGGTGCGACGAAGTGCTAGAGTGGGCATGAGGAATTCGCAGCGCAAAGAGGAACAACCTGTTCTTGGTGCTCCTTAAGTGATTTCTTGAGGTGTGGGCAAGCGGTCTGGGCGCTGTAATTCCCTTGTTGTTCTCCCTTCGAGCTCTAGTGACGATGCATTTGAGATTGACTTGGACTATCATTTCTATCTTGTAGCCATGACCGAGCTTGTGGGTCTCGACGAGGAGTTCTTGTAGTTTTTCCAATAACTGCAATGGCACCATGTCATTTTTTTCGGACTAGTAATGGCATGGACAAGAAAAAGAGAATGGTTTCGCTTCAAACTGAAGCGAGAACCAGGAGAGGTCATCTATATCGGGGCCACGTGTTGGCTAAGTGATGTTGGTGGGTAGTGTGTGTTTCTAGGGTGGTGATCTTTTGTTGTCTAATGTTGTTCAGGTAATTTGTTTTGATGTGGATGTGCGCGTGCATGGCACGGTCTTTCGTTTCTTCCTTCGACTGGTTACTGGGTGTAACTGTTTGGATTCCTCAGATCGTTTATTGTTACTTCTAATGATGAGGAATATTTTTGGAATGTGAATTCGAATTTCATTTCATTTGAATGAAATTCATTTTGAAATTAACTATGGAGCCCGATGCTTGTTGCTCTCCTATTCTATAAAGGAGATTTTATGAGTCATTGTTAGGGTCAGATTTTTGTGTCCTAAAGCTTAGTGTATGTATAGTCAGTTTTTACTATGGGTTTTTTGAAGGTATTAACTAGTAGATCTTTCTAGGTTGGGAATATTACAAAACAAGCAATATTTTCTTATGTAATAACAAATATTGAAGCAAATAAAAATCTACTAGAACAGTTGCTCTCCTAGGTATATGTCATGGATTTTGAATGAGTTTATCAATGGTTTATTCATTCAGCTTCAATGGTATATTTGAATGTGTACTTCATTTTCTTGCTTTAACTTAATGATTTAATCAAACGCTTGAAAATGAGTTACAGGTTTGTGATGATATACTTAGGATTCATTAAGGATTATTGTTTTAAAAAACAAAATGAAAATCTCATAGTGTAAATCACTATGGTGGTAAGTTCATGATGTCTGGGTTATATTTTGTATGACTCCCGCCCAATGGATGAGACACTGGCTAATTTCTTCAAGATTTTTTGAGGTCCAAGGTTGTAGTTCTAAGTATGGTGGGTTCAAGATCTGAACAATTTAAAATATCAAACCTTATCTCTTTTCAGATGCAAATCTTAAGTTAAATTTTCAGTCTCGTTTATTTAAGATAATTGTTATTATTCTTTGGTTTGCCACAACCAGGGTAATTTCTATCTAATTGCATTGGTGGGCATTGTATCTATAAGAAGAATTGTTCTTACCAAGTCATAAAAAATTCTTATGAACACACTTAGGAAAACCCTCCTTGGTTTCACAGAGCCAAAAGTGTAGGAGATCTCATTCTTTGACTGAATCTCGTTAGTTGGC
This sequence comes from Sequoiadendron giganteum, assembly GCA_007115665.2. Taxonomy (NCBI): domain Eukaryota; kingdom Viridiplantae; phylum Streptophyta; class Pinopsida; order Cupressales; family Cupressaceae; genus Sequoiadendron; species Sequoiadendron giganteum. The sequence continues at coordinate 180,801,119 of CM021102.1, read as the reverse complement.
CACTAACTTTGTTAGTTCGTGAATATAGAGGTTGGCTACCTCTTAGGGAATTACAAAGCCTTAGCTAGAAAAAGAAAACACCAACAGAATGGTGAATCTATTGGGGATGAAATCAGAGGTTTTGGTTTTAGACGGTGCTATTATAGAGTCATTAAAGTTTTGAATTATTTATGTAACCAGAGGTTGAAAATCTCTGAAAATTCTAATTGCACAATTTAGCCTTAAGAGTCATTGCATAGATTCAAATTATTTTCCATTCTGAATTTAAATAGTGAAAGTTTTTCAACCCTAGAAGGAAGAGGTTGTTGAAATGAACCTGAAAATCTTATGATCTATGGTGTTCCGCTAGAAAAGGACTTAGGATTTTTGGGTACAGACAGTCCTGTTATAAATTTTATTATAATAACTGGCATATTACTTGTAACCATAAAGGTTAAACTCAATGGAATAGGCTCTTTTCCTGAATCATTAGTTGAATGGTGGTTTTATTGGGGAGAACTTCTGAGAAATTTAAAGAAAAAGGAGAAAAGAGAAACCACAACAATTGGAGATGGCTATCCAGAATCATTTTTTTAGTTGAGTTGAAAGTTAAGTTTGGATGGTGATAAGTTATGGATTTGGAAGAGATTGGTAGCGGCATGATGTTTGAATATTTGAGGTATGACTATGTTGTAGACAAAGACCCGGAATGTGACAAGCTATGAAAATGAATTTCATATTATTTTTGAAATTCAATCCTATGTTGAAGAGGTGGCAACTTTGTCTGAAGAACCAGTTGATATATGAAGGAAAAGTCTCTGATCTGTGACATTTTACAGTCAAGGAGAAAAGATTAACAACTACTACCAAAGTTACCAAGTACTCTTATTAAATCTAAAAAAATCACTATTTTGATTGTGAGGGGTATTTGTAATTAAGGATGATAAATGGTTCCAAATTAGATGTTCTAGCATCAAGAAAGGAACAATGATTAGATTTTCCATACTTCTAATGATGCAATATGTAAAAGGACTTGCGAAACATGTTTATGTTGTATCATACTTCTAAAAGAAAGGTATAATTATTTGAGTCACTGATGGAAACATGGTTGAAATGGTAAATGATATGTTTAATAAAAATGTATTATTTTGACAATAATTAAATGGGTATAAGAGGTTTCCCATATGAGAAGCCAGACATAAATATGCAAAGGGAACAAATCTTTTTAAGCCCTTCAGGGGGTTTTGTAACTCAAAGGTATATGCCTTTTTATTTTTAGTGATATCAGTGGTTACCCTAATCTAATTCCTAAGAAGATTAGGATGTATTTTCCTAAATACACAGGGCAAAGTGAAAAATCCGCCTCTAAGCATCTACAAGATTTTGTAGATGTAAGGGGTGATGCCAGGGATCGGTTTTCATATCTACCTGCCTATTCTGTTAACTCATGGAATTAGTTGGTGATAGTTTTTATTGAACAATTTGGTGAAAGAGTCAATCCCAACATGTTAAGAAAAGGTTTTATGGGAATCCACATAAAAGAAGAGGAGCTAGTCTCGTATTTTAATCTCATATTTCCAAAATATTTAAGGGAAATTCCTAGAGAAATAAGACCAAGTGAGGTTGAATTCTTGGTTGTATATCTTGGTGCTTTTGACAAAAGGATGGGTTACCTAAAAAGGGATAAAGAACCTACAAACCTGCACCAAGAATATCAAATGTCCATGGAGATTGAGAACAATGTGAAATACTCAATGATGAAAGGGTATCTGGCTACAAGTATTGATTACCTTGGCCTAGCTCATACTAGTAAAATTTCAGAGTTGGGTGCACAGAACGTTGATTATGATAAGAGTGCTTTGACAACTGTAATATCTTCGCCATTACAGTGTTATGATAATGAGATCCAAGTTGAAAGCCAGTTCAATTTGAATGGTGATGATCAAACTTGTTTTGTGCCAGATTTGTATGAGATGAAGAGACAAGAGGAAGAATCACCATATGAATTTTTCTCGAGATTTTTGGATGCCTTAATAAAAATTCCTAGAGGTCTCAGACCTAATGATTTGAATGGATAGACTCTTTTTGTGAACTTTATGAACTAGGGTTGAGTGCTCTTCTAGAAGAATTGAAACCTGCTAACTTGGCCCAAGTCCTTAAATGGATAGAGATTGTAGAATCAGCCAAGAGTGTATTTACACAAAATGAAGATAATGCTTGCCCTTTTGAAGAAAGTTGGATAACTGCATAAGAACTTGAGGGGCAAAGTGATGAAGTGTTAAGTGAGACACCCATTGTTTTTCCTTATCCTGATTGTAATGCTCATGTCACTTAGATTTTGCTATAGGCTAGTGATTGTGATTTTAGAGGTGATAATTACATTATCGAGGATCGAGTTAAGCCTCTCCTTTTATCAGAGTTGTATGGAAATCTGGAGCCTCATGATTTTACTTGTTTCCAAATAAAGGAATAGTTTTCAAATGATGAATGTCTGAAGTATACTCCAGGTATACTGGAAATGGAACAAGTTTTTTGTATAAATGTTGAGGAACTTGAGGAGAATAAGGTGTGTGATCAAGAGAATAGTATTGGAGATAACCAGCATATTGATGAATATATTGGTACTATTGATTTTCTTGACTATTTGTATGAAGCTGAGATTGATTTTTTTTTACCTTCTGACATTTATATTGCTGCTGAAAATTTTCCAGCTTATAATGAAGGTGACATTGATATTGTTGGTGAAAATTTTCCAACTTATAATGAAGGTGACATTGATATTGCTGGTGAAACTTTTTCAGCTTGTGCTGAAATTTTCACTTATAAATTAACACATACAGTAGGTGGTATTGAACACAAGGAGGCCAGTGCATACTATTTTTTCTCTATTTCCCATGTTGAGATTGATGTGTTTGACTCTGTTTTTGAGGTTTTTTATTTGGGAATGGATGAAGGAATGCAGGAAGAGATGTATACTGAGGGGCCTAAGATGAATGTGTTTACACATTCCCTAGAGAAGGATGTAACTTATATTGCCCACCTCTATGGTATCAAGATGTGTTCCAAGATGTTTGGACACAGGTGCTAGCAGCCAAGATTATGTGGAAATCATCAGGGTGAGGATTCCTCGAGTCATGTGTCCTCCTTTTTGTGCTATGAGGGTTTGTGTAACATGAACACAGTTTTATATCAAAGTTTTCAGTTCTATGTATAAGTTGATGATGATGCCAAGATGTGTGATGTATAGACTAGATAAGTTATGAATGTTTCTGCTTCTCAGATCAACTGAGTAAGCATTCTATGAAGTATGACCAGGTGTAGGGTAAGGTAAAATGTCATTATGGTCATATGTTATAGTTAATGTTTGGATACAGGGTGTCGAAAGATCAAATACATGGGAGCATTAGTAATTATTATGATACTTCCAAGTACACTAACTACTCCAGTAACTTAGAAGCATCAAGAGATAAAATTTGCAAACTTGGTTTACTCTAGGTAACAGAGAATTTTTTTTTTGCAAAGTTAAAATTTGATTTCTCTTGTTTGGTGGCCTAGGGCCACCAAGTTGGATATACCCAAGTTCCAATTGACAAGCATGGTAGAACACTCCTCAAAGAACTTGTGTGATTCAGTAATTTGGTCTGCAAAATCGGAGATTCTAGATTCTTGTTATGCCCGCAAGGGGCATACATCCCCAGTCGGAGCCACTAATGGGACTTTTAAAATTTATCAAAAAATTTCCTAAATTGGGCATGACTGGTTACTTTTAAATGACTGGAAGTCTGATATTTTGGGTTTGGGGTTCAGATTACCCATGGAAAATTGATTGGTATCTTTTAAAACCCTTGCGTTATATTTTTAACGTTAACTTGTTGTTGAGGGTTACCGGTCACTTAAGTCATCCAACTGAGCCTTTCCTTTGTGCTCTTACCGGCCCCTTTTCACCTGATTTATCAGTTTTCTCTTTGCCACTTAGGCCTAAATTTTTTTGTCACTGAGGGTTTTTTTCGGCCAGCCCCACCATTATATTATATTTGTCTTCATTACAGCTTGGTGAACCATCCAATCATAGGCGATCTGGACTGTTCCTCATAGACCTCACAGCTTTTCCTGTTGATGTCACCAAACTGGTGCGAGGTGTGTGAGATGCCACCATATGTCATATATGGAGGAGTGGGGCCTTTTCCTGATACAGCAGCAGTGACAAGAGGGCATCATTTCACCAGTGGGAATTTAATGACAGGGATTAATGATGACCATCCCTTGCAGGCCTCACAGGATCAAATTAAATATTCCCAAAGGTATAGCGAGGTTTGCAAAAAGGCGACCCATGGCTTGGCTCTTGGAGCAAGGGGGGCTAGGTGGGACCTGTCGCTCGTTCGTGGCTTCCTATTTTTGAGGGGTGTGATTGGCTATTGTTTTTCCCAGGCAGTGATGTGAATTTTCAATGATCATTGACTCAATCTGAGTCGTTCGACTTGCCAGGTCCTTTTCACATCAATGGTTTGTTTTCAAAAGGTTACTGTTCACCTGTGTGAGAATTTTTTGTGCTCTGAAGATTATTAATGGTGCGGGTTTTTCAGTGGATTTGCTCCTGATCTCTTTGCATGCAAGCGGTATCCTCTTGATAAATTCAATGATGGGTTGTACATCATTTTTCCATAAAATTGGAATAATTTTGTGGTGGCAACATCAGCCACTAATATCTCACATGCTTGTACAAGCATTTGGGCAGTTAATATTCCCTGCATCAGTTTTCTCTATAAATGGTTGTTGAATTACTCAGTATTGTCATCATATTTTGAGTTGGTCTATTTGTAGGTGGTAGATTTGTTTGTAGTTTTGAGCTACGCATCTTCAATGGATAAGTCTGTGATGTGACGAAGTGCCAAATTGGGCGTGAGGAATTATAGCGCAAAGAGGAACAACCTATTCTTGGTGCTCCTGAAGCGATTGCCCGAGGTGTGGGCAAGAGGTTTGGGTGCTGCAATTCCCCTATTTTTCTCTCTTTGAGCTTTGGTGACAATGGGTCTGAGACTGACTCGGACTATCATTGCTATCTTACGGCCATGACCGAGCTCATGGGTGTCAACGAGGAGTTCCTTGTAGTTTCAACAATAACTACAATGGCACCGTGTTATTTTGATGGGATTAGTGCTGGTATGGACAAGAAAAAGAGAATGGTTTCACTTCAAACTGAAGTGAGAACCAAGAGTGGTCGCCTATACCGGGGTTGCGTGTTGGCTAAGTGATGCTGGTGGGTCATGTGTGTTGTTGGGGTGTGCTCTTTTGTTGTTTGATGTTGTTCTAGTGGTTCATTTTGATGTGGACATGTGCATGAATGGCATGGTATTTTGTTTCTTCCTCCGACAGCTTACTAAGTGTAACCGTTTTGATTCCTCGGATCGTTTATTGTTACTTCTAATGATGAGGAATATTTTTGGAATGTGAATTTGAATTTCATTTCATTTCAATGAAATTCATTTTGAAATTTACAATGGAGCCCGATGCTTGTTTCTCTCCAGTTCTATAAAGGAGATTTTATGGCTCATTATTAGGGTCAGATTTTGTGTCTTGAAGCTTAGTGTATGTACAATCAGTTTTTACTATGGGTTTTTGAAGGTATTAACTAGTAGATATTTTTAGGTCGGGAATATTACGAAACAAGAAATATTTTCTTATGTAATAACAGATATTGAAGAAAATAAAAATCTATTAGAACAATTGCTCTATTGGTTATATGTCATGAATTTTGAATGAGTTTATCAATGGTTTATTCATTCCGCTTCAATGGTATATTTGAATGTGTACTTCTTTTTCTTGCTTTAACTTAATTATTTAATCAAACGCTTGAAAATGAGTTACAAGTATGTGATGATATACTCAAGATTCATTAAGGAGTACTATTTTAAAAAAGAAACTGAAAATCTCATAGTGTAAATCACTATGGTGGTAAATTCATGATGTTTCGGTTATGTTTTGTATGACTCCCGCCCAATGGATGAGACACTAGCTAATTTCTTTAAGATATTTTGAGGCGCAAGGCTTTAGTTCTAAGTATGGTGGGTTAAAGATCTAAACAATTTAAAATATCAAACCTTATCTCTTTTGAGATGCAAATCTTATGTTAAATTTGCAGTCTCGTTGCTTTAAGATAGTTTTTATTATTCTTTGGTTTGCCACAACTAGGGTAATTGCTATCTAATTGCGTTGGTGGGGACTATATCTGTAAGCAGAAGTGTTCTTACCAAGTCATAAAAAATTCTTATGAACACACTTAGGAAAACCCTCCTTGGTTTCACAGAGCCAAAAGTGTAGGAGATCTTAGTCTTTGATTGAATCTCGTTAGTTGGTCAATAACTTTGTTAGTTCTTGAATATAGAGGTTGGCTAACTCTTAGGGAATTACAAAGCCTTAGGTGGAAAAATAAAACACCAACACCTCTATTAAGAAAATGGTTAGGTGAATACCAATAAGGAAGATTTTGGAGGAGCCAAAACCAATAGCAGTGGGGAAAGCATCGAAGAATGGTAAAGAATGCATAATGTAAAAACCTAAATGTGCTCATTATTGGATCTTGGTTGTATTTTCATTTTAATAAACATACTCTAAAACCCAAGTCAAAATCTTATTTTCAAGTTGCAGCTCGTCAAATTAGAGAGGTGAGCATTCCCTTGAATCCTTCCAATCTTATCTGATGCAGGGCATCGCTCTCCTCCTAATCTTGGTTTTATTTTTGTCTTTTAGTTTGGTCGTTTCAATTTTGTTGTTAGTATGATTTGTTTCTTAATGTTTTGTAATGCCTGTTGGTTGAATCCTCTTCACCATCAACAATTACTAGATGGAATAACTTATGGTGGTCGACATTTTTTGAAGAGACAAGAGGGTATGTGCAGGATCATGATGGGCCAAAAAGTGGCAATGGAAAAAAAATATACATTTTACATCGACTCAAAAACGTGGAAATCCCGAGTTGACTTTTTTTAGGCTTGCATGTTAGTACATTGATCCAAAGCAATGCCCAAACCTAAATTTATAAATCAGATATTTTATCCAAATAGGATATCCGATTTGAGTTGCATATATAAATAAAAAAGCAGCAACCTTTTAAACTCATTTTAGACATTTTGAATGCGAGCGCATAGGGAGAACTCGAAATTAGATATCCGTTTTCATCAGATATCCGATTTGAAAGGTATTTTTTTGGTTTTTTTTATGTTTTAATCGATTTTTCAATTAGATTTTTATAATTTTAAGTAGTTTTATGATTTTTTTTTCAAAAGTAAGGTTTTTTATTGATTTTTATTAAAAACTAGAGTTTACAATGAATTTTTATTAAAAATTAATGTTTTTAAATGGATTTTGATTAAAAACTAGTGTTGATGATGTATTTTTATCAAAAACTAGAGTTTGTTATGAAGTTTTGTGAAAAAGTAGGGTTTTTTGGGATTTTTATTAAAAACTAAGGTGTTTTTACAATAATTTCATTTATATTGTGTAATTTCAATTAGATTAATTAGTTTTTAACTTTAATCAAGTATTATGGCTGAGAATGAAAATACACAAATGTCAAACGCTCCACCACATCTGTAGCCACCAATTGAAGACTTAATTGGTGAAAAATTGGTGCAATTGAGGGGAATTTGTGAAGTTTATAAGAGAATCCCTTGATTATCTGAGATGACAAACACATTGAAGGAAATAATTAAAAATATAGAAACCCTCTCCACCCAACATAATTCCTCTCATTTGTGGCAAGAAGACATGAGGTAATATTATGCATGTGGATTGTCTTACGATGATGTGAAAGAACTCCAAATAACCAAAGCCCAAGTAACATCTTTATTCATTAACCCCCACACCAGTTTTCCAGTTAATGTTAATAAACCAAAACTTTCTATAAAATGGTGCACGAATAGGGACATTGTAGATAAATTTTGGTATCGTTGGTGTATGTTTTTTGATAAACCATCGAAAAACAATTATGATATACCATTTTACTATATTTAAAAATTATATGTCAAGTTTGTGTTAGGGCATCATGCCAATTACTTTGACATTAAACCCTTCCAAGGCATCAGTGGAGGTATGCCCTAGGATAGACCAAGGGTAGTTTGAGTAGTCTCGCGCCCATATGTTCCCCCTCCTCCCCTTCCTCTGCCACCTCTAGTATATCATCTACAAATTATCCAGGATGTAGCCACACAAACTATTCGGGCTATTCGCTCTTTCAATGGTCATTTGGTTTTGCATGCTTCTAAAGTAGCTTAGCCACATTCTGGTGATGTTGGTGAAGGCTCGAGTATTGTTGCATCATCCTCCTCGGGTTCATATATTTGTGTACCACATACTTGCACTATGTGCCACCATATATGCTTGGGTCCTCTTGTACAACCCTATAAGCATCCCTTGGACACTTCTAATTATGACCTCCATGATGTGGGCATTATAGATCAGTCACAGCGGAGTGGCATTCACCCTATAGAGTCCTCTTCTGCTAGAGAGGGGGATGTTGAAATAGTGACAAAAGTAAGATTTAAGTTATAAATTCATAACTTGCATTTGTTTTTAAATGAATTTTAATAAGAAATAGTATCAAGTACTAATATTTATTTAGATGTTCTATTTAATAGTTGATGTCTGAGGAGGACCTCACATGGGTGACTGATAGCACCCTTAGGGCCATTTCATTTGGCCTCGACACACACATAGTATATATTTTTTCACTCACTCATTTAAAATTTTTATTATATACATGCTTGTCATTAATGAAATTATATAATAACTTATATGTTTATCTTATTTTCCTCTTGTAGGAAATACCTAGTGCGAGTGAGGTGCAACCTTGTCTAAACTATGGAGGTGAAAAGTTAGATAAGGGGAATTAATTGAACTCAAATTGGATTGAATTAAGAATTTTAAGATTTTATATTGACTATACATACATTGACATAGATTGGTAGTTTCATATGTACTTGTCATTTTTATGTACAGGCGATTATGAGCTATACATCATTATTGACAAGTGACACAATGCCTGAAGGAGTAGGTATTGGAACACCTCAAGGTGTACGTGTTGAAACACCTCAAGGACAAGGTGTTGAAACACCTCAAGGAGATAAAGAAAAAGATCAACCTAAAGAGGTATGTGTTTATTTTATTTTATATTTGGTAAATATGTTCCTATTACCAATAATTGTATGCTAACTTGGATCAATTTTATGTTTTTGTTCACATATATAGATTGGCATTTCAAAAGTTGGTTTGGTATATTCTAGGACTCCTGACCCTTTGAAGAGATGTATATTTAAGGTAATCAAGATTTTAATTTTAGAGTTCAATTAAAATTCAATGTATATTGATTTTGATGTTAATTATTTGATTTTAAATTATATAGTATAACTAATCTCAATTGTGGTTTGAATTTTTCTTGTGCAACTACCTTCAGAGCCAACGAGTGCTTCAAAGAGGCTCCATTTTGATGATCCACTAGTAGTTTAGGATGAGATAAACATTTTGGCATGTAAATTTTGAATAGATATTGAGATGGCATATGCCACATTTTGTAAAACTTTTGTTTGAGTTGGCATCGATGCCATTTTTGTATATGGACATACACTTGATTATTGGATAATTTGATATATAGAAGTTGAAAATTGAATTTTAATTTGTTCCTCATGTTCATGATTAAACTCTTTGAAAATTTTATCTTGAGCAATGGTTAAATATAAATGTACAATAGAATAAAAAAAAATGATTATATTATGTAGTTTATATTTATATCGTTGATTACATTGCATTGCACATCTTTCAAACTCAAAGCATTACTTCACATTGCATAACTAACAACTAGATGTTGATAGATGAAAAAATTTCACTTACAATATAGTTTTTACAAAGTCAACCTAAGAAGTTATGCAATTACTTCACATTGCATAGCTAATAACTAGGAGTAGTTGTCAATTGCATTTTCTTGTCATGGAATTATATGAGACCACATTTCTTTGAGGATTTTTTTCAAATAGTCCACTTCCTTGTCTATTCTACCACATTTTTCATACACGTCTACCAAAGCTTTTTATCAAACAGTTCACTGGCTTGTTGGTAGGGCTTATTGGAACTTGTATTCTTTGACCTCACTCAATCTCGAAACCACTTCATTCCCTCTTAATTTTTTTGCTTAAACTTAAAACATCATTGTATTATGCTGCCCCATAATTTGGCTTACATTTTCTTTCAAAAATCACCAATTTTCCCTTGTTTTTGCCCCTTCCAACTAGGGTTTCACACTTTTACTCTTCTTGGGTTACTCTTAGTCACTCAGACCTCTTGAACACCATTAAATACACCTATTCCAATAGTTTCCAAGAAGTTCCTACCTATTTTCATTCAAATTCTCAAAAACTCACTCTCTAGCCTTACTCAAAAGGCACAAATATTTTTGTTTCTTAACAGGGCATCCTTCTTAGACCACTCTAATCTCTCTATCACCCCTAAAAATGTTTTCCTACATCTACCCCTATCTAATTCACACCCATTCCTCTGAGGTACAACCTATACAGAAGGAGGAATGGCCTTGTCAATTCATGAAATCTTACATGTTTTAGGTGCTCCTGCACCATATTCCCCGGGTACAAAATATGTATGCCCCATAAATCACTCCATAGGTCTACTCCTATCTTCTTCACAATCCCTTGAAACCCGCTCCAATTCACTTGCATGGAAATCTTCATCCGAGGGATTTTGTACCCTTCATGCTTTGCGTTGTCTTGGTCTTGCCATGCTTAATCCTTCTCAAATGGATCTTATTGCTGCTATTTTTCTTCATTGACACCTGTAAATAGTGTTTCCCAAGATTTGACACTTGCACACAAAAAATCAGTACACAAAGCTAAACATCCATACATTAGTATCTCTATTTCATGCTCTTCCATAAGCTTTTGCCATTAGACATGTATATCTGCCCCGCAACTCTTCTCTTCAAAATCTTTCTCAGGTTCTTTATGGTTAGAACCATCCCCATAGTAGCATAAATCTGCCACACAACCAAATATGACAACCAAGGACAATCCCCTGTCCTAACACCATATTCCTCAAACTCTTCTTCTCTAGCCTTTACTAGGCCACTCACCATCAACTCTTCCTCTCTAGTTTCCCACCTAATCTACTATTTGCAACATTACACATTTGAAGTTTGATAGTTTGAGAGGTTAGGTGTGATCTATTTATGCTAAATAAGGTCAATCAAGACCACTTAAGGTGTATTAAGCTGAATTTTTGTGTCTAGGGGTCCAATATGCCAAAAATGCATTCTTGCTTCAAAATTGTCAAAATTGCCATGTAGTCTTTTTAAGGAAAATTATTAAAATTGTAAAGGGAAGTGCAAGATAGGAGTCTAGAAGTTGTGGTAGGGTTGAAATAAAGGTGTTTGACTATTTTTTTGCAACAAGATGTGGTCTCATGGATTTTTTTTGCACAAAAATCAGCGTTGGAGTTCGGTTGGAGGCTGAAAACTACTTATAAGGGCATCAATAAATCTTGTTCTACAACTCGTATGACCAAACCGACTATTCCATCACATATAGATGGGTAAATTTAGGTAATTTATGGTTCCCTTTCGCACCCAAACAAACCGAAGCAATCTAAGCTATGTTCAATCGACGAAATCCTTAAGAGTCCAAAGTGTAGAAGGGCAGCAATCTTTGATGGGCTATTACTCAAAAAATGTGATGCTTACAAACTCTCCATCTGAGGTTATGCGATTGTGTTGGGACCATATAAAATAACCTCTCTCATTTTTTTCTATCTCAGAGGCATTTCCCATGGTGATGAGTTTTTAGTTGAGGGAAAAGTTGTCAAATGCAAGCAATGTAAAGTTGCAAAGTGGTGCAAATTTCATTCTCCAATTTATACGACCAAATGGAATATTCTAACACATATGGATGGGTACTTTTATGCTAGTGATGGTCCTCTTTTGCACCCAAATACGACGAATCACTCCGAGCTACATTGGACCGACGATTTCCCTTAAGAGTTCAAAGTGCTAAAAGACAACAATCTTTGAAAGGCTATTTCTCAGAAGTCGTGATGCTTATAGAATCTTCATCTAAGGATATGGGATTGTGTTGGGACCATCTACAATAACCTCTCTCAGTTTTTTCTATCTCGGAGGAATTTACCCATGGTGATGAGTTTCCAGTTGAGACAAAAGTTGTCAAATGCAAGCAGTGTAAAGTTGCAAAGTGGTGCAACTTTCATTCTCCAACTCGTACGACCAAAAAAAATATTCCAACACATCTGAATGGGTAAATTTATGCTAGGGATAGTCCTCTTTTTCACCCAAATACGCCGAATCACTCTAAGCTACATTGGATCGACGATTTCCCTTAAGAGTCCAAAGTGCTAAAATGAAGCAATCTTTGAAGGGCTAATTCTTAGAAATCGTGACACTTATAGAATCTTTGTCTGAGGATATGAGATTGTGTTTAGACCATCTACAACAACCTCTCTCAGTTTTTGCTATCTTGAAATAATTTTCCCGTGGTGATCAGTTTTTAGTTGAGGGAAAAGTTGCCAAATGCAAGTAGTGTAAAGATGCAAAGTGGTGCAACTTTCATTTTCTCTAACTCATATGACCAAACAGACTGTTCCAACACATCTGAATGGGTACGTTTACGCTAGGGATGGTTCTCTTTTTCACCCAAATATGTCGAATCACTTTGAGCTACATTGGACCGTCGATTTCCTTTAAGAGTCAAAAGTGCTAAAAGGCAACAATATTTGAAGGGTTATTTATTGAAAAAAATGATGCCCACAGAATCTTCATCTGAGGATATGGGATCATGTTGGGACCATCTACAATAACCTCTCTCGGTTTTTGCTATCTCAAAGGATTTTTCCCGTGGTGATGAGTTTTTAGTTGAGAGAAAATTTGCCAAATGCAAGTAGTGTAAAGTTGCAAAGTGGTGCAACTTTCATTCTCCAACTCCTATGACCAAATGGATTGTTCCAACACATCCATATGGGTACATTTATGCTAGGGATGGTCCTCTTTTGCACCCAAATACACTGAATCACTCTGAGCTACATTGGACCAGCGATTTCCCTTAAAAGTCCAAAGTGCTAAAAGGTAGAAATCTTTGAAGGGATATTTTTGGAAACCATGATTCTTATAGACTCTTTTTCTAAGGTTATAGGATCATGTTGGGACCATCTACAATAACCTCTCTTGGTTTTTTCTATCTCTGAGGCATTTTCACGTGGTGATGAGTTTTTCAGTTGAGGGAAAAGTTGCCAAATGCAAGCAATGTAAAGTTGCAAAGTGGTGCAACTTTCATTCTCCAACTCATACGACCAAATGGACTATTCAAACATGTCTAGATGGGTATTTTTATGTTAGGTATGGTCCTCATTTGAACCCAAATACCCTGAATCACTTTGAGCTACATTGGACTGGCGATTCCCTTAAGAGTCCAAAGTGTTAAAAGGTTAGAATCTTTGAAGGGATATTTCTTGGAAACAATGATGCTTACAGACTCTCCATCTAAGGCTATGGGATCATGTTGGGACCATCTACAATAACCTCTTTCGGTTTTTTCTATCTCGAAGGAATTTTCCCACGGTGATGAGTTTTTAGTTGAGAAAAAAGTTATCAGATGCAAGTAGTGTAAAGTTGCAAAGTCGTGCAACTTTCATTCTCTAACTTGTACGACCAAATAGACTATTCTAAGACATTTGTATGGGTATTTTTATGCTAGGGACAGTCCTCTTTTGCACGCAAATACGTCGAATCACTTCGAGCTACATTGGACCAACGATTTCCCTTAAGAGTCCAAACTGCTAAAAGCCATACCATCTATTGTACGGTCTATAGCTTGATGGTATGGCCATGGTATATGTTATTAGGACTATATAAGGTGAATATGTGGGTTTAAAGAGTTGGAAAGTTATTGGAAAGTTATGTAGTTGAGTTGGTGAGTGGGTGAGTTGCCATGCATGGAAAAAATGAATGAAATTAGGTGAAAAATGGTGGTTACAACACGCTAATGTCAATGAAATGTGGGGGCAGAAATATTTAAGGTTGGATCAATCTTTTGCAAGTCCTAATAGATGTGTTTGATGAGTTTATAGGGTGTGGCAAGGTTTGGGGAGTGAAGTTGCACCCAATTTTGGTTTTGACGATCAAATTTGAAGTTTAAATAATCTTTAATTGTAATTGTGTTGTTTAAAGCCACCTAGCTCTTGCATCAAAAAACTCTTACCCAATCAACTTGAACATCATGCACACTCAAATACCTTGTTTCCAGTTTTCTAGATCAAAGAATCAATTAGATGTAAAATGAACTTCACATGAACTTTTGACATTTTTGTTTTGGAAAAAGTGGCAAGATGCTATAATTTATTACATATAAATAGGAGATATTACAAAATCTCGTTCAAACAAGCATACTAACATGAAAGAACTAGGAAGAAAACCTTTGGTTGTAGCTTGATTAAGTACAAAATCTATTTACATTTTAAACATACCCTTTATACAATACCATACATTTGACCCATATTTCAAAAAACATCACTGGATATAGATTATGCCTATTCACAGTTATGACTTTTTACATTGTTTCACATTTCAAATTTCAAATTTCAAATTTTATAAAATTTGCCTATTGGAGGCATTCAGAGCACAGTCTTCCACAAGATTAGTATGTTGGCATTTTGAAGTGACAAGCACATGTACAAATCATCAAGGTAGTAGTTAAACTACATACAATAGAAAATATTCTTAGAATAACCAATCTATATTATTGTAATATGTCGCATACCTCTTTAAAAGGATCAAAGTTGTCTATTGTTGTAGGTCCATGATCAATCATGCCAAGAATATCACAAAATTTGTCAAATGGTAAATCTATATTGTCACAAGATAAAAGATGCCCAGACTAACAAATTTATATTAATCTAAACAACCTAGATGATGATGAATTGGTAATGCAAACTATAAAAGATGCTTAGAATAACCAATCTATATTATTCTAAATGGCCTAATTGATGATGAGATGGTAATGCAAACTATAAAAGATTCTTTGAATAACCAATCTATATTATTGTAATTTGTCGCATACCTCTCTGAAAGGATCAGAGCTGGCTATTGTTGCAATAGGTCCATGATCAATCGTGCCAAAAATATCCCAAACTTACATACAAAATATCACTATTAAAGACACCTACATTACAATAGTATAAAAAATATCAGTATTAAATAAAGAACACTAATGAACTTAAGCATAATGAACCTAAGCATTGTACCTTCCATTCTTGAATATGCTATTCAAGTGTGCCTGCAGTGTCATCTCTTTTCTTAAGAGTATCTAATATTGCTTCATGATCAGCATTACTAAGTGTCCATAGTTGTTTTGTCTTTGGTTTAGCATGATGCTTCAACAACTTAACATGTGTTGCTATAACAAGATGTGCATACATGAGAATGGTTTTGTGTTTCTCATAGTCTTCAAATGCAGGTATGCCATTCTTTCTAATCATGTATGTTCGCAACCAAGTTCCTGCAACCACAACTAAACCTATAGATTACACAAACCCATCATCATCTTCCGTCGATTGTGTTAGCTTGTTCTTTACTTGCACACATCGATCTCACCAATATTCTAATATCTCTTCATTCCCCTGCGGTGCAACAACTGAAAAAACATGTCCTGGTTGTAGTAGATCTGAAATCTGGTCGTAATCAAGTGAACTTTCCATTGTGTCATTTATCATGGATATAGTTTGAGATAAAGAAGTTAGATACTATGGAACCCATGTATCCACCCACTCACCTGACTTGCATTTCTCCCACTCACATTGAATACAACTCTGACAGAAAAAAGACAATTGTCATTTCCAAATGGTCCATGTGCTTGCATTTGAGCTTCAAAATGAATGCATCTTTAAAGAATCTTTGGTTGTATGACAATCCAATTTTCCTCCCACTGTACCCTTCTCAACCAACCAAAATAATTTGTGCACTATTGAATCAAGTGTCCCTCCCTATGACAATGCTGAACTACACCAATCAACAAAGAATGTGCATCATTGAATTTTATTCCTAAAATATTCAATTGCTCCTTAACTAGAGCTCTCTTTACACATGCACCTGCTCCATCATGCTCCCCTTTCCCATGCCCAACATAAAAAAAACTCCAAATATTAGGTACACCCCTCTCTACATGCATTCTACTCAACCAATAAAACATACGATCATTCTTGAATTAACCTATGCAGTTATCTGACCAAATGAGATGTCGGCCTAGTGCTATATCATGCTCCTACAAGAACTCAAAAAAATCTCAAAACAATGTTGGACATACTCGGACGAGTGAGATCTATCATCACTCATATAAAAATGATACTCTCTGATTATCTTTCTATCCTTCTCTGTAGTATTAGGTGCATGTCTAAACATTATGTGGACAAAAATAACAATCTGAATGAAATTGTAATATTGAGATTATACCTCATTTTGTGGTTGCAATGTATAGTTTTCTACAAAATCAACCACTGATATAATAGTTCCAATCACAAAAGAGTCCTTACACCTCCTGAATTGTTGATCCAACCACTGAGACCTATGACTATTCCTTACATACTTGTATAAAATAATATCCTTAAAATCTGAAATAAAATCAGCAACACTACATTCTTTTGTAACCAATTCGCATCTAGAACCTTCACCTCCACTTTGCAAAGTATATTTGACTATCTCATATCTCTTTTTCTCAACAAGCTTCTTTCCAAATTCATGTTTTGAACCCTCATTAAAACATTGAAAAAACTTTGAAAAGCCACCACATTGTGAGCACTTCGCATTTAAACAATCATTTCTATAGAAAAAGGAACCATCATCTCTAGAAAATAAAAATAGATCTAGCAAGTCCCTTGATGATTTCGTAAGATGCATTGTACCACACTCCTACAACATTTTATTAGTATGTAAAGTATAACGGATATAGCATAATAGTTCATGGTACATTGAAAACTCCACATGGTATTTTCAACAACAAGTATTACGAATCTTAAGAGGCACACAATAAAATGGCTTCAAACCTTCAAAAGTCCTTTGCGATATTTCCATATTTGGATGTGTTTCAATAAATTTGTTGAACAAAATTGTTTGGCTTGATTCCAATAAATGTTTAGGATGTGGTGTACGGTCTCGATTGTCAATTCTTAACTTTAAAACATCATTTGCATTGGGTGATATTCTAGAGTTATCATGCCAAAATTGCCGAATTACCTACTTTACGTTATCGGTTAGCTTCTTATCAACATGTGGAAGCCTCCCGAAAAAATTTCATGTATCATTTTGAAGAGGATCATCTATTCTTTCTCTTCTTGCAAGTGCTCTATCCAAAGTTTTCTGATTTATGCAAAAATCAATACAATTTTATCTCATAAAGCGAGCCTTTTTCAATTGATGGCTTAATAGGGTGGTTGTAATGACTCTTTGAGCAGCTCTCTTATCTTTTTCCTTGTTATTTTTTCCAATAGACTTCAGAGCATTAAAAATATTTTTGACAATAATAGAATTTTTTTCGGTCTTCTTGTTCACATGAATCTCCAATTTGGCTAGCAAAGGTATCATCTTTTTCATATTTAGCAATTGTACAAAAGTTTGGCATTTTTCGGTCAATGTCTTATCACTAAAATATTGGTTGAATATTCTTCTAGCCCACAATCGAACAGGTCGTGTTGACCTCTTGCCTTCAAAATTGTTTATAATTTTATCATCAATTTCAAGTAACCATTTAGGGGTTCTTGAAGGTCTTGAATTTGGAATATGTCTTTCTTCCACACAAGGTTCTTCATTTCTCATGTAATCTGGTGAAACATTATTTACACTTGCTTCAATATTATCTTCAACATCTTCATTTCCAATATTTTCACCTTGAACATTTTCAATATCATGTTCAATATCTTCAATTCCAACATTTTCACCTTGAACATTTTCATTATCAATTTCAATATTTTCATTCCCAATTAGAATATCATGTTCAACATCTTCAATTCCAACATTTTCACCTTGAACATTTTCAATATCAATTTGAACATTTTCATTCCCAATTTTAATATCATGTTCTACATTTTCACCTTGAACATATTCAATTTCCTCTTCACTTGAAAGACCATAGGGCTCAAGTTCACTAGTATTTAACATGCCTTGTCTTCTCTTCCTATGACCTTCTCTATCTCTTTGTCTATATTCTTCAATTTATTCTTTTGTAAGCTTTCTCTTACGTTTTTTCTTTCGACAACTGTTGCTCCCCATTATACCTCATAAAAGATGCTAAAAAATCATTCCTTATGACAAATTTGAGTAGAAGATGCTCCAAAAAGTTGATCTTTGTCTCTTCATGTCTGAAACTGCACATTTTTCGACTGCAAAGTGCTGCAAACAAAATGTATGGTCCATTGGAATGCACAAAAATGGCCCACATGGTGTTTTTCTATGGCCCACAAATCCGATATCTGATTTGGAAAACATTTTAAAATGTTTTGCAACAACAAGATTTTAGCTCTAAACATCAGAGTTTTAAAAATCGAATATCCAATTTGTGCCCACATAGACCTAAGGGTTAATGGTAGAGAGTGGGAGAGTGGGATATTGAGAGAGGGAAAGGGAGAGAGGGAGGGAGAGAGGGAGAGTAGGAGGGAGAGAGGGAGAGTGGGAGAGTGAGAGGGAGAGTGGGAGAAGTAGAGGGAGAGTGGGAATGAGAGAGGGAGAGAGATTGGATATCCAATT